>QXTE01000043.1:7626708-7893378 GCA_003942145.1 Platysternon megacephalum
GGGGGTGCAGGGCAGAAGGCTGGGGGTGTGTGGAGGTGCAGGGCAGAAGGCTGGGTGAGGGCAGAGGGCTGGGTGTGTGTGGAGGGGTAGGGTAGAAGACTGGGTGTGTGGGGGGAGGTTCAGGGGTGAGGGCAGAGGGCTGGGGTGCTCGGCTTGTGGGGGTGCTCCCAGCCCCCTCCCCTGAGCGGCTCATGGCAGGGGGCTGGAAGGGATATGCCCTGTTCCACCCGCTTCCCCAAGGCCCCGTCCCTACCTCTTCTCTGTCTCCTCTACGGAGCAGCGAGCACGCTGCGGCTCGGCTCCGCCCCCCTTCCCCGGGCGATCAGCTGATCGCCCGGAGGCGGGGCAGGAAAGCACCACGCTGGGGGAAGAAGCGGGGGAGGGGGAAGCTTGGCTGCCACATGACCAAGCTTCTGCCTCCTGCCCCCGCAGGGGAGAGCGGTGGGCGGGGGGGCTGAGTGGGGCTGGTGCGGCGTGCCACCCAAAATCGGCTCGCGTGCCATGTTTGGCACGCGTGCCGTAGGTTGCCGACCCCTTGATTACAGTATATCAGTGGTTCCCAAACTTTAACAACCTGTGAACCCCTTTCACTAAAATGTCAAGTCTCGCAAACCCCCTCCTAAAAATGAATATTTCCAGGGATTTTCTCTTTTACCTGAGTATAAATTATAAAAGCAGTGATCTTGGAAATATAAAATTTGTTTTTATTACATGCTTATTACACACTATTTATTATTATTAATTACAGTATTTTATTACATTATGAAAACGGCAACACTCTTCCAAGATCTCACTTTCATAGCGTGTATCACTTTGAATAAGGTATTTAAGAAGCCAACTCAAAGAGTTCCTCCTACACAAGCATTCAGGTCTTGAGCAGTCCAGGCAAACAACGCATGTTACAACAAAGCTTAAATTTGTTCTTCATAATAATTTTAAAAACAATACTAGCTGCCTATTTAATTTTAAAAACAGCAAAAAATATCCACCTCCCTTTCCATTTCTTATAAGGAGTCTTGAAGTTTAAATCTCCTCAGTGTGATAGATACGCTTGCTTTGATCTGCTTAGCTCTTGGAAGTCCAGGGGCTCCGTGCTGCTGGCCCCGTGCTGCCCGGGGTCCCTAGGGACAGCTCTGTCCGCCATTAGGGAATTTTTTCCCGAGAACCCCCTATAACATTTCGCGAACCCCAGTTTGGGAACCACTGCAGTATATAATTACCCTCACGAGGAGAAAATACCAGGTACAGACGGGCTCTTTAATCTAACGAAGAAAGACATAACAAGAACCAATGACTGGAAACTGAAGCTACACAAACTGAAATTAGAAATACGGCATGACATTTATTAAACGGTGAGAGTGATTAACCATTGGAACAAATTACCAAGGGAAATGGTGGATTCTCCATCTCCTGATGTCTTGAAATCAAGACTGGATGCCTTTCTGAAAGATATGCTTTAGTCAAACACAAGTTACTGGGCTCAGTACACAGGTAACTGAGTGAAATGTGATTGCAGGAGATCAGACTAGACGGATCTAACTGTCCCTCCTGGCCTTAAACTATGAATTTAAATAATCAGATAATCGGTAGCAAATTTGACATGCTTTGATGAAATATTGCACATGCAGCAAAAATGATCACGTTCACTGAACAAAACAATTTTTCCTAGAGATTCACTTGCAATGTTCACTCAGCAGAAAACAGACTATCACAGGGAAATAGATGCATCTCAACTCATAGAACCTGCGCAATTAGTGTCCATATTCTAAATAAAACCAGAACAGACAACAAACCTGAGGTGGTTCTGATAACACCTATATTTTCTCTCTCTGTTGGGCCTATACAACACACGTGTGCATCAACAATATTTTTATATAAAAAATACTCTATTACAAAACCTAGAATGAGTCTATTAGAACACATCTGTAGGATTATTTAACTCTATTTTTATTCATATCATAGTAGTACATAGGGATCAGGACTTCACTGTGCTAGCTGCTGTGCAAATGTGAAATAAAAATGGACTCCCTATTCTAAAGATCTTACGGTCTTGGATTTATGGTGACAAGATGCAATGGTGGATGAAACAAACAGACCAGCATAAAGGGAAGGATGACATTCAGTGAAATGGAAAAACTTTTGCATACTAATCAATAGTCACTGCATGCCATGTGGTTAGCCATTTCAACAGGCGGTGCTTTGCAGGGACTTATGATCTTTTCCTTTTTTATTTTAAAATTTGAAAATAAGTTTGAGTTATCACTGCATAATTTTAGTTTAGTTTTTAGCTTAGCAAACAAACCTTAACAGCCAGTATTAAAAGAAGCAAATCTTAATCACTGTATGTATGCGACAACTTGTCACCTCACTCTCACAGCTGTGGCCTGCACTTCCATTTACCAAAATTCACATTCTTATCTTTCCAACAACAATATGATCTTTTAATTGCAAGACAGTGGTCTAGCCCTGTAATACACTAGAGTCAATGCAAGCCTAACTTAGTAGGATGGGAACAGGAGGATGAGAACAAGGAGAAAAGAGTCAAAGATTCATGAACTTAATTTTAGTGAATGTTTAATAAACAACTTTTATATATATATTGGCAAGTAAGAAAAGGAAGTGTCATTTATTCCAGCACCTGTAATTAATTCAGTCAAACATTTACTCAAGTGTGTCATTCAGAAAATGACTGTTTCACTAACACTTCTGATCGCAGCAGTACAACTTGAGATGCATTAGGTTACATGAATATTTCATCAGCCCCCGTCTCACGGAAGACCTAGTTTGGTGCTTTATTTTTAGTCAAACCAGTCAATGGAAAGTCACAAGATATGGAAATAATCCAAGTGTAAAAAAAAAAAGGAAAAAAAATCTAGGGCAAGTATAATCACCACAACAACTGAAAGGAAGAGGAGACAATTGATAGACAGTTACTAACAGTTTATTTTTCCTCTCAGTAAATTAATGTATTTTAGAAAAAGAACCTATTATATGAGCTCATTCCTTTTTTTCCTAAGTATATCATCTATTTTAGATAATTTATAAGGCACTGTGGTTAAGCAATCATGCTTCTTTTATATGATAACTAGGATTCTGCGTCAAATATTTGCCACAGAGGAACATTTTCTAACGGCCTGATTCTACAAACACCTAAAATCACCATCATACAAGGTACTGACAGTTCAGATATAGCACAATGTGAGCACTTTCTGTTCCTTCTGGTTCAAATCTTTCAGTCCTTAGGCTACAGGATTTTGCCCTTATCCTAGTGAGTACGAAATGAAACGCTTAGCTATAAGCAGACTTATTTTCATCTAGATCATCAGAAGTTTAATTCAAAATAAAATTATCTATCATATGCAGAAAGATAAAGGTCTCATCCAAGATCTACAGAATTATTTTATAGCTTTCTGAAGAGAGAATTTAAAAGGATTCATGAAGTTCTTTTAAGGTCTTGTTTTCCACAATGGGAATACTCATAAAGCCCCAAAGGAAAACTTGTAAGGGCCTTTAGAACTCAGAAAGAGGACTAATGCTATTCTTTAAAGACTACGGTTCTTGAATTCTTGCATGAAATGTGATGTTATTTGATGCTCACTCACCTTACTGATTTCAGTGTCTGTATACAAGGCTGACATGGCTGTTGCACATGCTCAAATTATTGAAACCCAGAATGATGGCATTTGTGAGTGAACATTTATTGCAAATAAAAAGGCATTTTGGTAGTGGCTACTTTAAGATAAAATTGAAAATAGTTTCTATTTACTGTAATAAATTAGGTTGGGTTTTTTTCTGGTTGACTTGAATTTTCTTTAATAAAAAAGTTTGTCTGATATAGCAATTTAATAAGAAGTGTCCCTCATCAGCTGTATCTGTCAGAGAAAGAAAAAAGTTGAATTACTAGAGAGACTGTCTGGAAAGGGAACTCTTTCTTTCAAAAGAAAAAGAAAGAACTCTTTAATTACTATATTATGTTTTCTGCTCTGGAAACCAGTGTTTTCCCGGCCAATCAGGTATACTTAGTATGACTTCATTATGTGATTATCAGTGTGAACTTTTTCAGGAAGTTGAGAATTCTGGAAATCAATAGGGAGATAAAAAGTAGTTCTTAAAGACAGTTCTTATAACTTCTTGAGACTGAAACCATACTCTATAATCTACTGGTTGGCTTATACTATTTTATTTAATGTGCCAATGTCTCAATCTTTCTGGGGTGTCAAACATCTATACGTTTATAGACAGCCCACAAAAAATGTCAATTAAAAAAATCAGACTGATCTTAAAAATTAGGAGGAAAAATTTTCCACCTGTAAAACTCAGTCATCTGGTCGCATGCTCAGTGTGATGAGATCCACTGGCAATATCAAGTATCACCCTCTCCACCACACAATCTTTTTCCAGTTCCCTCCTCTGCCTCCCCTGGCCTCAGTTAACTGGCAAGATGCTGGTACAACAGCAATTCCCCATTTCGTTCCTATGGCAGCCTTGCACATCCATGAGAGCAGCTGCTTCCTCCGCAACTCACACCTAATCCAGTTCTTCTTAGAAGTCTCACAGCTACAGGAAGGCCCTCTGGTCCACTACCTCCTGGACAAGAATGACACCCATCTGTTGTCAGGTCTTGGAATCTCTAGGAGAGTCAGAGATGATGTGCTCTAGATTCTGAATTTCATTCTTCCTTGTATGTTTATATAATTAAACTATGATGTTGTCTTTCATTTTTCAAAATAATAATTATGCGGAATACTTGACCACATGTTCTTTATTGCTTGGAGCTCTGTAGAGATTGATGTAGAGAAATTAAATGCTTTGCATCCTTGCAAAAAGAATCTCTCATCAAATGGGTTGCATAGCTGTTGGGCTGTCCTTTCTTAAACAGTTTATTTTCTATAAACCTCTGATATCCCAGAGTCTTATGTAGTCTATCATAGGGGAAAATATTTATTAGAGATGCTATATACCAGAGTTCACTTAGTAGTTCTTGTGAACAAAAAGGCTCCTTGGTGGAACTGTTGAAAGTTGGGTAGTATAGTTATTATTTTGTTGAAATAATATTTGGAATTCATATTTTCTCTGCTAGTAAATCATTATACTTGTACGGCCTGCCTCCAATTAAGTGATCTTATCTTTTTCACATTTATAAATATTAAAGGAAAATGTCCCAAGAGCTATGAAAATTATAACTCTGTTCTAAAACAAACATAACATAGCTAGGAAGACTGAAGGGGTCAACAACTTCATTAGCACTACATTGATGGGGGGACATGCTCAGTAGCTATATTGCAGGTATTCCAACAAATCACACCATGTTTTTAAAATGTGATGTTTTTGGAGAAATGTGTTCTCTTTCAGTATAAAAGAGGATCTATCTCCTGAACAGATACCATTTCAGAGTCCAATTAAGTTACTAAAAAGGTATGATTTTTGTTGTTGAAGAGGTGAAAGGTAAAGATAAGACTGCAATCAAGATATAAATTCAGTGGAGGAAAACTTTGACATGGTCTGAGAAAGCAAATGAAGCCTGCCAAAATCCTGAACAAAGATTTCACTAGTTCACTTTCTACATCAGGAAGTTGTATGAGAATTTTGAAAAATAGATTCCTGTAACTAATTTAACGAGAGACCGTGAAACATGGTGTCTTCTTGTCCCCAAGGTCAGCATTAGAGCGGGAATTTGTAAAAATGCCTCTACTGAGTTAAACTTGATTGACTACCCCCCACCACTCTCTTTTCTGATAGCCAGAGAAGAATGTTTTATAAATGTATTGCAGTGAACAACGTCTTTTCATATATGAGTCAGATATCTTGTTTCCTGGCTTACCTCTGTCAGCCAGATGTTATGCTGTACCTGTCTCCTATTATTTTCATTGTAATGCTTACGATATGGAACCTTTATTCTTTATGAACAGCCTTTATTTCTACTCTGTAAATTCTAGAATGGGGCAAAAGTGAATAAGGGTAAACAAGCAAATGTTTTCAATGTAGGGAAATAGCAATGAATGAAATATATATTAGCCTCCATCTATTAGACCCATGAGAATTCCTGCAGGATTGGTAGGAACTGCAAAGGCTGACAAGTATGAGGCTTGATAAACCTCTCATACTATTTTTTAAGTTCACAAAAGTTAATTTTCCCAACTTATTTCCAAGTGAGATGCAATTTTCACCCCCCGCCCCCAAAAGTTAACTGAACAGGAAATTGTGTTATTACAGGTAGAAGAACTATCCAAAAAAATTACAGTAACATCTGTGGATGCCCTACAGACAGCAAAGGTATATGTATAATTGGCATCCTTAATAACTGACCATTTAGCATATTTAAGTTAAGAGTAGGAAACTACCACAAACACTACAATAACCGTATGTTTTTAAAAGGCACCCAGTGTGCTGTAACAATTTATTTCATTAGAAATTCTGTCCTAACTCCTCCTTTCTTCGTTCTCTCCTTGCTTGTCCCTTTGACATTTCCGTCCATGTTTTTGCCAATATTCTCTCCTAAGTAAAATATGAACCCCACAGTTCTTTGAGTCAGAGACTTCTGAAAATGTTCAAGTACAATTGACTTTATGCAAGAAGAGGTTGCCAATCTCTAGTGAGCATGCTTCTTGTACTGTGAGTTCAGGTCATTTTTTTTTTTTTTTAGTGATTTCACTATAGAGATAAAAGCAGAAAGTTCACAGAATATTGAAAAAGTGCCTGTTCCTTAAACTTGTTATTTTATTGTAGTCTGTTGCTAGAGAGAAAACTCAATCCACCCTTCAAGTCTCTCTCTACAAAACCACCTGTGTAGACCACTTGGGTCTAGACAACTGGAGAGGATCAGCATGTTCACCTCTTATGTGCCCAACCATAGAAAGCAGAACCTACAGACCATGTACTTCTAGATTGATATTGAGAGCTTGGAGAGGCTTTGTAATGGGATGGCAAGGTTTCCATTGGTTCAGCATGGTAGAAGCTGCTGGGGGGGAAAAAAAAAGGTTGCCTGACTGCAACTGTTGTTCTTTGAGATGTGATGACGACCTGCATTTTACGTGGGTATGCCTCACCAGAGCCAGAAAACTTTGCCTGGCACTCATGCCCTGCAGCCATAGTCCCTCCCCTGGCCATATAGGCGGTCAGGGGGAGACAGCCTTCAGTTTCTTTGCACCCAACATCAGAAGTGCAGACTCCAATGCAGGGGGGACGGAGGGTGGAACTTGTCCATGAACTCAGACCTGGCCGCCCTGTTAACAAAGTCATATCTGGAGAGCAACATCTGCTGATTTGCGATGCACTTCTCCAGGGAAGAGGAGATATAAATCTTTCTCCACATCAAGTCCATCCTCTTTGACTCTTTGTCTTTGGGTGTAGATTTATACCTGCCCTGCTGAGCTCTGTTGTTTGCTGCTGCCACCACCAGGGAGTTGGGGGCTAGGCGAGAATAGAAACCCTCAAACCCTGGTGTGGAAATGAAGTATAGTTTCTCCGAATGTTTTGCCATAGAGGGCAATGAAGCTGGGGTATTTCAGAGGGCCTTTGCAGGATCCAAGAGAGCCTCATTTATTGGTAGGCAACTCTCCCTGGAGCTGGTGATTGGAAAACATCCAGGAGTTTATGCATATTCTCCTGGAGGAATTCTGCCTGGATACCTAAGATGGCAGGAGGTTCTGATCACCAATGGCGAGGACGATTCCAGCACACCTAGGGAGGATGAGGAGGTAGTTTGCAGAATCAACAATGGATCCTGCTCTTGTATCACAAGATCTGGTCGGAAGAGTCCCGTAGGACCAGAGGGAACAGATTCAGTGGTCACAGGAGCCACTGACGGGACTGGTGATCTTCTTCTGGAGGAAATAGAAGAGCGGGACCTCAGAGACCAAGGAGCATCCCAGGATTTCCAAGGAGGCCACTGGGCATACAAATAAGAATTGGTATCTAGTAGGCCCTGGGCCAAGAACCTCTGTTCGTACTGCAGGACAGATGCCAATCTCGATACTGATAGTGATCTGAGGGCGATCCCTGGCACTCATCTGGTGAGGAGGTGAGGACGATCCTGATCTGGATCTTGAAGAATCCCAGACGTCCTGTGGTGACAAAGGGGGAGCCAGCACCAATGGGGCAAACAACCAGTTAGAGTCATCTGAAGCACAATAAGGAGGCGGCACTGGTGCCGGAGAGCAGTGGAGAATTGGCACTGAATAAGAGACACTGCCACTTGGTACTGGGGAGGCATCAGCACCAAGGCCGGTACTGCATTTGAGATGGCATCTGCCACCAAGAAAACAACAGTGCCGAAGGATGTCCCAGTGTCGAAGGGGCCTTCGATGCTGGGCCTGGCTTCGACTCCATAGTCTGTGGCCCAGGTGGCATGAGCTACAGGATCGATGCTCTGCAACACAGCCAGAAGGTGCCAAGGGCACAATGGAGGATGATCTGGTAGATGCTATAGCACCGGAGAACTCCTGAACCAGTGGAGAGTCCAGGACTGAGAGGCAAACCAGGTCTGATGCTACCAAGTATGCCTTCGGCATGGAGATAGTTGGCACTGCTGCTGCTATCGTCGATACCTGACTCAACAGACACCCCACGGCCAGAACCAGAGTCAACGGTATGTGCTCCTGCTGCTCTCGGCATGGTACCAGGCAGCGGTTGGATGGATCTGCTCCATTCTACATGCCACAGGGAGTATGGTGTTGGTCATCACTCCTCTTAGAAATGGAGGAGAAGTCTCTGCAAGCCCTGGAATGGTTTTGGTTCATTCTATGGGACCTTTTCCTTGCCACAATAGAGGAGGGTGAATGACCCATTGTCCTCTTAGGGGAAACGCTAGAGCCTGAATGCGGAGAGGCATCGCTTGCCAGGTCCAAAGGCAACTGCTGATCAGAGGAGGACCTCCGTGCCGAAGCATGCCTCATGGCCGGTTCCAGAAGGTGCTGCTTCAATGGCAAGTCTCTTGCCACCGGGGTTCTCTCTGTGAAGGACTTGCAGATGGAGCACCTCTCTTTAATGTGTCCCTTGCACAACAAACACCTGGTGCCAGAGTCGCTGTTCGGGTGACCCCCTCCACAATGGACAATGCTTGACTCCTGCTGAGGGCATCGCACAGGGCAGCCAACTACTTTAGCTAACACTAAACTAACACTTACCTAACCTAAAGATATTACTACTACTATATACAAGGAAGAGTTCTCAGAAACTGAGACAAAAGTGTGAGGTGAAGACACCACACAGAGCTCCGACTCTAAGGCCATGGATGGTGAGAAGGAACTGAGGGAGTCAGGGAGGCAGCATCTTTATATGGCATGGGGAGGGGCTGCAGCTGCAGAGTGTGAGTGCCGACCCTACAGGTTCTGCTAGGCAAAGTTCTCCAGCTCTGCTGCAAGGGGGACGCGTACCCATATAGAATGCATGGCTGCCTCTACTTGAAGGAGAACCTTGTATAAAGATGCTGATTAATTCCTGCTGACTCACTGTGGCAGATGTGACTATTAACTCCACCCTGGATATGAGGGGGATTCTTTAGGCAGAGTGAGTTGGGTTCTAGGACAGAGAGGTCTCTTCAGGAAAAGCCATGATAGACAGAAAGTTTAGGTTTGCATTTGTGTTGTTCTTTGAATTATCCGAGAAGTCCAGGAGTGGGGGGCTAGGTTTGGACAAAATACAGGGTATGTATATTACATTAAGAGCAGAGAGGGAGCGCCACCTGTTTCGAGACTCCTATTGCAAAGATCCTGAACCAACCACTTGAATTCTGTCCTAGAAACTAAATTCTATAGTTTATGTTAAGGCTGGGTCCAGAGATCTGGAGGATGACTACTGGGTAAGCAATAGCATCTTCAATATCTAACTCAGATATTAGGGTACAGTTCAGACAAAGCACAAAAGCATGAACTATGGAGGAGCGCCAAGCACTTTTGCACTGAGTGTCTCCACTCGCTAAGGACATGGTCAATGAACAATTAATTATAAAAGGCTTGTGAGAAACCACAGAAAAAAAGAAAAAATATAATTAACCAAAATCTCTGCAATTTATCTTGCGTGATATCAGATTAGAGAATATTGGGAAATAGTGGAATACCCAGAGAGAAGTTGCTGATTACAGGTTTGGGAGAATTGATCAGGCCAGTCAAATCATCAACTCAGCTATTATCAAAGAAAGATACATTTGTCAAGGCTATGGGGGTGGGAAAGAAGGGATGAATATGAAATCCAGTAGTTCTGGCTCAATAGTACAGCTGCAGCTATCTCCGGTTTTACATAAAGATGAATCTATCTAGAAGAAATATTGGGAGTAAGACTCTGCTGTCCTTGCCTGGAGATCAGACACCTCACTGGAGTTAAAACAAAGGCTTGGTCAACAAAGTAAAGAGTACACGCACAACATTTAAAGCAACTTCTATTTGGTAATGGAAAATCTTTAAAAATGACCTCAGTGAAAGCCTCTATCCAGTCAGAAATAGTTTCAGTGAAGGCCAGATGAACCAACATACTAAATAAGGATACTAAATTGATTTAAAAAACCAAAAGTTATAAAGCTAATGGAACAATAAAGAATCAAATTCCAGAACAAGTGGTCTTTCACATACAGCGGTGACTCGTGTTTACTACCTTTAGTCAACATGGAACAAATTTCATTTTCCCCAATTAATATTTACTAACCTCAATTAACATTTTATTATCTGAATAATTATTTACTTTATTTTATTGCAAAAACATTCTAAAGAAGAAAGTTCATTAAGCAAAGTGTAAACAATTATGGCCTTCAAAAAACATATTAATGAATAACATCTCTGTTCCCCTCCAAATGATCACAACAGGATAAACTAGTAGGACATTGTATTCCTTTGGTTGATAAGTGAATAAAAGGGATAGAGCATGACTTCAGTTTCAAGGTATGACTGATGTCACAATGGATTTTCAAGCAGGATGAAGAGGAATATTGGGAGAAAACAGCTCCTCTGCATGAATTTATTAATTTCAAATTAAAATTTTAAAAGGAAAAATAAATAGATCCAAAATTAGCAAGACTTATGTTTAATTTTTCATCCAAGTATGCAAGTTCATCTTTGTTAGCAACTATACCTAAGTAATTTGGAAACCATTATAGTACTCCGATTCTGCTATTGGTTAGCGGACAAACTAATGAGATTATTTTATTTCTTATGTACCAAATGTCCTGATAAATCTAAGAAGAAAAGTATCAGAGGGGTAGTCATGCCACCAGACTCCCCAGAAGAAAACATGCTCAACCTATTTCAGATTCACCCTACACTTAGAAATCAATTCCCTACACAGCATGCAAGATTCATCTCCAGCATAACAATTCTTGTAATATCTCTGTGCATCCATCAGGAAAGACTATGTATACAAGTGGAACAAAAGAATAACAGGACTGAATTTGTTTTGCAAAACAATAGGTTTTCCTTATTTTGACAGAGACTAAAGGGGAAGACGGGAATAAAAAGATAGCTGAAAAGTTACAATCCACTGAAGTGAAACTCCACACGTGCTCTTGGCACACGTGTAACAGCATGCATGTCTGTGAAGGTTTAGATTATCTCTAGTGTTTTAATGCTTTTTTTCCTGCTTAAGTGAGGGCACTATCTGCGAAGTCCTCATCCTCTTCACATTCGGGTCACTGTCATGATGCCCGTCAGAAACTGCCACAGCCACACTTGAGGAGTAACTTGAGTATATTTTACATGTCCTACTTATTTATACTTGTTAAATTAACTGTGTATTGGCTGCTCACCTATCCTATCCATTATCTGTTTAGGCTCCCCACCATAAGCTGTGATACAACCTGCTGGAAAATTAACACATGGACTCACCATGAAAGCTGGATAAATATTAAATATGTTAGCAACAGAGAAAGGACAGAGACAAACGAGCATTCAGTTTTGAGACACTGGATTTGGTTTTCTTTCAATACTGAGTATAATGACTCATTAAATATATTTATATTCAGAATAGGGCTGTCAATTAATCGGAGTTAACTCATGCAATTAACAAAAAAATTAATCGTGATTAAAAAAATTAATTGTGATTAATCACACTGTTAAACAATAGAATACCAATTGAAATGTATTAAATATTTTCAGATGTTCTTCTACATTTTCAAATATATTGATTTCTATTACAACACAGAATACAAAGTGTACAGTGCTCACTTTATATTATTATTTTTATTACAAATATTTGCAATGTAAAAATGAAACAAAAGAAATAGTATGTTTCAATTCACCTCATACAAGTACTGTAGTGCAATCTCTTTATCATGAAAGTGCAACTTACAAATGTAGATTTTTTTTTTGTAACATAATTCCTCTCAAAAACAAAACAATGTAAAATTTTAGAGCCTACAAGTCCACTCAGTCCTACTTCTTGTTCAGCCAATCGCTAAGACAAACAAGTTTGTTTACATTTACAGGAGATAATGCTGCCCTCTTCTTATTTACAGTGTCACCTGAAAGTAAGAACAGGTGTTCGTATGGTACTTTTGTAGCTGGCATTGCAAGGTATTTACGTGCCAGATATGCTAAACATTCATATGCCCTTTCATGCTTCAGCCACCATTCCAGAGGATATGCTTCCATGCTGATGATGCTCATTAAAAAATAATGCATTAATTAACTTTGTGACTGATCTCCTTGGGGGAGAACTGTATGTCTTTGGCTCTGTTTTACCCGCATTCTGCAATATACACCTCTACCTCGATATAACGCTGTCCTCGGGAGCCAAAAAATTTTACCGCGTTATAGGTGAAACCGCGTTATATTGAATTTGCTTTGATCCACCGGAGTGCACAGCCCCGCCCCCCTGGAGCACTGCTTTACCGCGTTATATCCGAATTTGTGTTATGTCGGGTCGCGTTATACTGAGGTAGCGGTGTATTTCATGGTATAGCAATCTCAGATGATGACCCAGCACATGTTTGTTTTAAGAACACTTTCACAGCAGATTTTTCATAGATTCATACATTCTAGGACTGGAAGGGACCTCGAGAGGTCATCGAGTCCAGTCCCCTGCCCTCATGGCAGGACCAAATACTGTCTAGACCATTCCCGATAGACATTTATCTAACCTACTCTTAAATATCTCCAGAGATGGAGATTCCACAACCTCCCTAGGCAATTTATTCCAGTGTTTAACCACCCTGACAGTTAGGAACTTTTCCCTAATGTCCAACCTAAACCTCCCTTGCTGCAGTTTAAGCCCATTGCTTCTTGTTCTATCCTTAGAGGCTAAGGTGAACAAGTTTTCTCCCTCCTCCTTATGACACCCTTTTAGATACCTAAAAACTGCTATCATGTCCCCTCTCAGTCTTCTCTTTTCCAAACTAAACAAACCCAATTCTTTCAGCCTTCCTTCATAGGTCATGTTCTCAAGACCTTTAATCATTCTTGTTGCTCTTCTCTGGACCCTCTCCAATTTCTCCACATCTTTCTTGAAATGCGGTGCCCAGAACTGGACACAATACTCCAGTTGAGGCCTAACCAGCGCAGAGTAGAGCGGAAGAATGACTTCTCGTGTCTTGCTCACAACACACCTGTTAATACATCCCAGAATCATGTTTGCTTTTTTTGCAACAGCATCACACTGTTGACTCATATTTAGCTTGTGGTCCACTATAACCCCTAGATCCCTTTCTGCCGTACTCCTTCCTAGACAGTCTCTTCCCATTCTGTATGTGTGAAACTGATTGTTCCTTCCTAAGTGGAGCACTTTGCATTTGTCTTTGTTAAACTTCATCCTGTTTACCTCAGACCATTTCTCCAATTTGTCCAGATCATTTTGAATTATGACCCTGTCCTCCAAAGCAGTTGCAATCCCTCCCAGTTTGGTATCATCTGCAAACTTAATAAGCGTACTTTCTATGCCAATATCTAAGTCGTTAATGAAGATATTGAACAGAGCCGGTCCCAAAACAGACCCCTGCGGAACCCCACTTGTTATGCCTTTCCAGCAGGATTGGGAACCATTAATAACAACTCTCTGAGTACGGTTATCCAGCCAGTTATGCACCCACCTTATAGTAGCCCCATCTAAATTGTATTTGCCTAGTTTATCGATAAGAATATCATGCGAGACCGTATCAAATGCCTTACTAAAGTCTAGGTATACCACATCCACAGCTTCTCCCTTATCCACAAGACTCGTTATCCTATCAAAGAAAGCTATCAGATTGGTTTGACACGATTTGTTCTTTACAAATCCATGCTGGCTATTCCCTATCACCTTACCACCTTCCAAGTGTTTGCAGATGATTTCCTTAATTACTTGCTCCATTATCTTCCCTGGCACAGAAGTTAAACTAACTGGTCTGTAGTTTCCTGGGTTGTTTTTATTTCCCTTTTTATAGATGGGCACTATATTTGCCCTTTTCCAGTCTTCTGGAATCTCTCCCGTCTCCCATGATTTTCCAAAGATAATAGCTAGAGGCTCAGATACCTCCTCTATTAGCTCCTTGAGTATTCTAGGATGCATTTCATCAGGCCCTGGTGACTTGCAGGCATCTAACTTTTCTAAGTGATTTTTAACTTGTTCTTTTTTAATTTTATCTGCTAAACCTGCCCCCTTCCCATTAACATTCACTATGTTAGGCATTCCTTCGGACTTCTTGGTGAAGACCGAAACAAAGAAGTCATTAAGCATCTCTGCCATTTCCAAGTTTCCTGTTACTGTTTCTCCCTCTTCACTCAGCAGTGGGCCTACCCTGTCTTTGGTCTTCCTCTTGCTTCTAATGTATTGATAAAAAGTCTTCCTGTTTCCCTTTATTCCTGTAGCTAGTTTGAGCTCATTTTGTGCCTTTGCCTTTCTAATCTTGCCCCTGCATTCCTGTGTTGTTTGCCTATATTCATCCTTTGTAATCTGTCCTAGTTTCCATTTTTTATATGACTCCTTTTTATTTTTTAGATCATGCAAGATCTCATGGTTAAGCCAAGGTGGTCTTTTGCCACATTTTCTATCTTTCCTAACCAGAGGAATAGCTTGCTTTTGGGCCCTTAATAGTGTCCCTTTGAAAAACTGCCAACTCTCCTCAGTTGTTTTTCCCCTCAGTCTTGATTCCCATGGGACCTTACCTATTAGCTCTCTGAGCTTACCAAAATCCGCCTTCCTGAAATCCATTGTCTCTATTTTGCTGTACTCCCGTCTACCCTTCCTTAGAATTGCAAACTCTATGATTTCATGGTCACTTTCACCCAAGCTGCCTTCTACTTTCAAATTCTCAATGAGTTCCTCCCTATTTGTTAAAATCAAGTCTAGAACATTTTCCCCCCAGTAGCTTTTTCAACCTTCTGAAATAAAAAGTTGTCTGCAATGCAGTCCAAGAATTTGTTGGATAGTCTGTGCCCCGCTGTGTTATTTTCCCAACATATATTTGGATAGTTGAAGTCCCCCATCACCACCAAATCTTGGGCTTTGGATGATTTTGTTAGTTGTTTAAAAAATGCCTCATCCACGTCTTCCACCTGGTTAGGTGGCCTGTAGTAGACTCCTAGCATGACATCACCCTTGTTTTTTACCCCTTTTAGCCTAACCCAGAGACTCTCAAAACTTCCGTCTCCTATGTCCATCTCCACCTCAGTCCAAGTGTGTACATTTTTAATAGATAAGGCAACACCTCCTCCCTTTTTCCCCTGTCTATCCTTCGTGAGCAAGCTGTACCCATCCACACCAACATTCCAATCATGTGTATTATCCCACCAAGTTTCAGTGATGCCAACAATGTCACAGTTGTATTTATTTATTAGCACTTCCAGTTCTTCCTGCTTATTACCCATACTTCTCGCATTTGTATATAGGCATCTAAGATACTGGTTCGATCTTGCCTCCCAGTTTTGCCCTGACCCTCCTTTTTCTCTGCCATTATAGCCCACACTCCCTTTTGTTTCTGAGCCATCTCCCAGGTCTCCATGTTCCCCACTTACCTGACAAAACACAAAGAAGATACCAATGGAGATTTCTAAAAATAGCTCCAGCACTCAACCCAAGGTTTAAGAATCGGAAGTGCCTTCCAAAATGTGAGAGGGACAAGGTGTTGAGCATGCTTTCAGACGCCTTACAAGAGCAACACTCCGATGCGGAAACTACAGAACCCAAACCATCAAAAAAGAAAATCAACCTTCTGCTGGTGGCATCTGACTCATGATGAAAA
The DNA here is from genome assembly GCA_003942145.1 of Platysternon megacephalum. Lineage (NCBI taxonomy): Eukaryota > Metazoa > Chordata > Testudines > Platysternidae > Platysternon > Platysternon megacephalum. Next base: position 7,642,847 of record QXTE01000043.1, read on the forward strand.
TGAACATGCATCAATCCGCTCTGCTTTGGATCGTTATCAAGCACAACCCATCATCAGCATGGATGCACGTCCTATTGAATGGTGGTTGAAGCACGAAGGGACATATGAATCGTTAGAGCATCTGGCACGTAAATATCTTGTGATGCTAGCTACAACAGTGCCATGCAAGCACCTGTTCTCACTTTCAGGTGACATTGTAAACAAGAAGCAGGCAGCATTATCTCCTGCAAATTGTAACCAAGTTGGTTTGTCTGAGTGATTGGCTGAAGTAGGACTGAGTGGACTTAAGGTCAGGCTTGACAAAGCCCTGGCTGTGATGATTTAGTTGGGATTAGGTCCTGCTTTGAGCAGGAGGTTGGACTAGATGACCTCCTGAGGTCCCTTCCAACCCTGATATTCTATGATTCTATGACTTGTAGACTCTAAAGTTTTACATTGTTTTATTTTTCAATGCAGTTATTTTTTGTATATAAATCTACATTTCTAAATTCAACTTTCATGATAAACAGATTGCACTACAGTACTTGTATAAGGTGAATTGAAAAATACCATTTATTTTGCTTTTTACAGTGCAAATATTTGTAATAAAAAGTAAATATAAAGTGAGCACTATACACTTTGTATCCTGTGTTGTAATTGAAATCAATATATTTGAAAATGTAGAAGACATCCAAAAATATTTAAATAAATGGTATTCTATTGTTGTTTAACGTGATTAATCGCGCGATTAATTTTTTTAATCGCTTGAGAGCCCTAATTCAGAATATTTTTAAATAATCTGACCAATTTTTGTCATACTTGCTAGTATAGAGAGCTAAGCCAATAATCTGCAAATGTTCACAGACATACAAGCTTTTATGTAAAAATAAAAAAAAATAAAAAAAATCAAACTTTTCACTTACTATTAAGCTATTAATAGAATTTTTGCTGATTCTACAGAAGTATAATGCAGTTCTTTAACTCAAATTTTAACCATGTATATTTAGTATATTAATGAAATTGGGCCCTTTATTACAAATGTGTAATCATATTAAGCCAACGAGTGTGTGTGTGTGTAACACCATTTTGACCCATTGTCTTTGGGGTTTTTGTTTGTTTTGTTTTTAAATTCACTTACCACATGCTTGCCATTTAGTAAAAGCACATACTTACTAAAATAAAAATGAAAACAAAAACAAACTAAAACCCCAACCAAACCACCAAAAAAAGCCAAAGCAAAGAAAACCACAACAAAAACTCCAGCAACCCACCCAAACTGGACATATAGCACTTCACTGATGCTGTTGTGCATGTGTACATTTACTATCCTTCCCATCTACTCCCAAGGCTGTTGCATTTGGAAAAGGAACCAACCCATGGCTTATTTGGGTTATGCTGATTTGTCACTGGGTGCAAATCAAAGAGCTTTATAATTACTTGTTGTGATGTTGTCTAATTAAAATATAACCATGCAAATCATTATCGCTACCACTGTTATATAATTGCAATGAAGCTTATACAAAGTGTAACACATGGTCAGAAAGGGTTAAGCATCCTGCAGGCTAATTGACCCAGAGTCAACCTGTAAAGACATGTTAGAAATGGTAATTAGGGCCATTCTATGATAGATTGGCTAGAACTTTGAAATACAAACCTATATTGTTAGAAATTAGAGGTGATACTAATTGTATGTGTGTACTCATATCTTGTTAAGATGTTAGCCATGTAAACAGACAGTTACTGTCTGTCACTATAGGTATTGATTCAGAGATCAAAAGGAAATATTAACATTTAGATGAATCTTGGGTACAATAATGTAATTGTCTATATGTCTCTTTGATGTCTGTGATAGACTGTCTAATGGATAAATTGCCTTGTGTTAATTTGGGTAACTAATTACTGGCGATGCTTAGGAAATAAGTCTCCATAATTGCCTATTGTTCACCGAAGGACTCCAACCTGTCAAAAAAGGCCTGAAACTGTATAAAAAAGGGCTTGGGTCCTGATCCTTTTTCTCAGACCTGCTTAATGCTTCATGCAAGGGAAGCTTGAGTCGAAAGGTTGAGATCTCCAGAATCCCAATCTGGAATCACCCTGAATGCAAACATTGGACTATAACCGATGAGCTAATTCTGAAAGAACTCTTTGCAACTACAAATCCCACCGTCTCTGCTATGAATCTGAATCTCAAGAATTTTACTCAGGTGTGTATGTATACTGATCTTTTAACCAATACCCTTTCTCTCTTCTTTTTAAATAAATTTTAGTTTAGTTAATAAGAACTGTTTGTAAGTGTGTATTTGGGTAAGATCTGAAATATTCATTAACCTGCAAGGTAATCTGTCAGATCCTTTGGGACTGGTAGAACTTTTTTATACGATGAATAAGATTTTCAGTAATCCTCACCATATTTGCCTTGGGTGGAGGCCTAAGGCTGGATTGCTTTAAAGGAACTGTGTTGTTGGCTTCTGGGTAACCAGTGAGGTATTATAGAAGCTGTTTTTTGCTGGTTTGGTAAATCTAAGTATTTGAATATTCACCAGCTTTCGGGATTGCCTGCCGCATTCTTTGCAGTTCACCCTAATTGAGTGACCTCAGTTGTCTCCCCTGGGACTCCAGTCACACTTGTAAACTCATAAAAACACAAACTCTGTGCTTTGCTTAATCTTATCAAGATGAGACTCTGAAGCAAAAGAAAGGGAAAAAAAAGTCTTCCTGACACCTATTTTATCCCGTTTTAACGAAACTCTATAGTTTTAAGAGCTCAGAGGGAGATATTCAAAGGCACAAAAGGGAGTTAGGTGCCCAGCATGGAAATTTATATATATATTTTGAAAGCTGTATTCTGGTTTATGAAAGGAAAATATTGCCTTTACCTTATTGATAAGTATGACGATATCACCTTCTTTGATTGTTAGTTCATCTTCATTCTGTGCTTCATACGGAAATATTACTTTGCAATACTCCTTGACTGAAAGGAAAAATGTGCAATTAAATAAACGATAATCTTATAACATTTTTTATCCAGCTATTTCACTATAAATATAATCACGTTATACTTTGTAAGTGTCTCTATATAAGATATTGTTTTATCTTTTTGCTATTTGTTTCTCTGTTACTGTAGACCTTCACAAATTGCATGAAATATTCAGAAGTTCTGTATTGACAATTCCTGCATTTATCAGCTAGGAAGAAGAAAAAAAAAAGAGTTTTGTAGCCACATGTCATGAACCATTTCCATCAAAATAAATGCAAGCGTTTGTTATTCCCATCAATGCTTCTGTATTTCTTTCCATAGGCTCACAGAAATTAGAGATGGAAAAGACCTAGGAGGCCAGATAGTCCATTTATCCTCCTGCCAATGCAAGACAATAGATATTTCTAATCTGGTGACTCAAAATAATAAAAATAAAATGGAAAGATGATTCATAAATATTTCCTTGTATATACATCATTAATGGATGTTTTCCAACATTACTATAAAGTTTTTTCCTCCTTCCTTTCTTCACTGTCTATAAATAATGTGTCTTCTCAGTTCTCAGATACCAAACACACCTACTCCTAATCATCAACACAACTGTCGTAAAAAAATCAGTTAATTATGACTTGTTGCTATACAGCGAAGACAAGCGTGCCAATCCTCACTGAGAAGTTACAAGGACATAGGGTCATTCATTTCTGGTATTAGAGCATATATAAAAAAATATACAATATTTTAAATCAGAGTCCTCTACTAGAAAGATAACTGGATCCTTTGTAGATTAATATTAAGTAATTACAAAATATATATCTATATAAGACGATGCATGGGGATGCACTGTGCTTGAACAATTAAACCGTTTAAATGGGGGTAAGGGTCTTTTCTGGTTCACATATTATTACTTAGCAGGGGATGAATTTTAAGTTGCTGTGAAGCGAGTATGTCAAGATCTCTCTGGCTCACAACTCTCTTCTTGCCAGCCAGGAAAACTAGTACATGAACCATCGGTTTGTAGCCTCTTTCCTCCTCTGAAAAAATAATGATCGGGAAAGGAGGATGAGCACCCTTCTAGCAAGATCCTCTGACAAGAGCCAAGGAGGAAGAGGCTGATCCTCCTGCTACTTTCCAGAAATAGAGAACATCCTTCAATAACAATTTCCAAATACTATTATTTATGTATTAGTTCCTCAGAACAAAAGAACGGTCTCCAAGGATTCAGCATGGGAGAACCTGAGACCCACAATTAGGATTTGAGGTGGGATGCGAGTGGTTAACTACCAGTCTGTAAGTTGAGTCTTGTACCTCTCTATCTTTTCTCTGGGGTCAAGCAAGGAAGTTACTCCAGCTCAACATATTGAGCAGTTCCTCTGGGGTGCTTGACCCCATATCACTGTAGGAGGGAGCAGGCAGAATAGTGGAGATACGGGGGTGGAAGGCTTACATGCACTGATCTAGAACAGCTGGTTGTGGAGCAAGTGAACCACAAGGAGAGAGGGACTGATAAAATCCACTATGTTCTCATCATTTCATTTGCATGTGGGCTCTCATCATAATAATTTTGTATTTATAGAATCTACACACCACAAAGAAAGATTTTGACAAATAAGAGATGTAATAAATGTATACAGAGCTGGTACCAATTTAAGGCTGTATTGCAAAAAAGTGTGTGCAGCATCTTGTGTAAAGCCTCTCGTTATTAGGCAGGACCTTAATGATTCATTTTTATGACACAGAATGGAATGTTGGGAGGGGCTGTTGGAGGAAGTGATTTTCCTTTTTGAATGAGACTTGGGAGACTTTGCATTCTCAGGTGCATACATTATTCCTCCATGAATTAATTGGATGTTATGTTCTCAGTATCAGGTGGGAAACAATGCACAGTAAATCAGTAGAAAGCAAGTATTACATTAGAATTAAAACCCCAGTGCTCTCAGAGAAGGGCTCACAGAAAAGGGCAATATATCTAGGTGTTAGTAACCCACATGGGTGACTGCATAAAAAAGATGAATCAACTTTCAAGCATCTGGAAAGGATAACTGTTTAGGAGAAGCAAAAACAAATAGTCAACAAGCTTAGTAGGTCAAACATAAAATCATATTAACAAAATGAGGTAATATTCTACTTTTCTTCATCACATTAAGACTTCCATAAATCATCTGAGCCCAATATAACAACAGGATTTAAATGTGCTTACTTCCAGCAATCATGTTTAGACAGACTAAAAGAAATGGACAGATTCTAATCTCAGACACACAGCATATATGTATACAAAAATAAAATGTTCTGAGATATGTCAACAATCAAGGTCAGACTCAAGCCCATGAAATGTAATGGGACGCTGCTTTTTCAGCCTATTACGCTGGTTGCCAACAAAGAGGTGAGATACACTAGGTATTTACACTGAAAAACTATCAGTGGAATTGACTTTTTTTTTAAAAATGAGATCAACAGTAAATGAGTGGTGAAAACAATGGCTGCCAGTAGAAATCTGACAAATGACAGCTGTAGACAATAACAAAACAGACACAAGACAAACTATCCCACTGCACCAAAAAGAAAATGTTTGTATAGCCCCTACATTTAGTACTCCCAGCTGCCAGTTGTGTACCTCTTCTTCATCAGCTTCACACTGTGGATTAGTATACAAGGCACACAAACCTGCAGCACTCTTCTTAAGTTCCACCAAATGCCTTGAAACTTCTCTTTGACCTAATGTAAAGGTACGTTTTTAAAATAAGACTCCCTCCCAAACATATGCACATGCAAATTTTGGCAAAGAAATACTGGGGGGAGAGGGGAAGATAAAGACATGCAATTTGATGATTTTCAGTTCTTACTTAATACTTTAAAATGATATTGCTATGTTTACTCTTTCAAATTATATAAAGTGCCAATAAAAAAACTTGAATCCCAAGCCCTCCCCCCCCCCCCAATGGAGAAATAACCCTTCTTTCTCAATTCACATTCCTCAGGAAACAGACAGTGAACAGACAGGCCTTAAAATTGCCCCTGAAAATTAACAAACTCAACCTCTTTTGCAGTGGGGTCCAATTATGGCCCTCTGCACTCTTAACTGTGGCTGCTGAGGGAGTCATCATCCTTTTTTTTTTTTTAAATGGTGAAGCAGATTTGACTGAATAATCTATAACTACCACCAATTCTAATTCCTAAATACTTAGCCGTTTATATTCTCTCACTCTACCCTGTGTCTTTCAGGTAAAACGCCTACTACTCCATTTCCCTGATATGTTTACTAAATAACATAATGTAACTTTTGTTACCTTAAGATGTTCGAGTTCCTCAGAAAGCTTTTCCCTGTCTTTATCAAAGCCTGTACATACCCATACAAGGGGATCGATTGTTTCTTCCAGTTTACAGAGTACACATAGTCCATCTTTGTGTCTGTTTATTAAAAAAGAATTTTGTTTATGCCACAACGGCTAGTTCGTACTCAACTAAATTATTTCACTTTTTCTACTCAGGCTCTGATGTATGTTGTTACCCTCAGCTGTATGGCACAATTCAAAAAATCTTCTTCCGCTTTCTTCATTAATCCCAAATTTTTGCCATTCCTTTTTTAGGTTTTTCTGTACTAGGCTTTTAAATTCCTGTTTACTCAAGGGTATTTCTATGCCAGTCCTTTCATTTCATTGTCTGCCTTTTCATTCCCTGTGATCCCAATATGCTCTGGGATCCAAGCTAATGCTACACGTATCCCCATCTGTAGTAACTTTCAGTAGAAATATAATTTCATTCATTAAATCACTTCTACATACTGAAACACCTTTTTTTTTAATCATCATAAGACCTCAGACTGAGTAAAAAACAAAATAAGAATGACCACTTCTGTTGGGAGTACACCCCAGATCCGATTTAATGCTAGCATTATTACTACTAGTTTGGCTGTCATGACAGCTATAAAATCAGATGTTCTGTTAGATGTACTAATGCCAACTTTTGGTATACAATATGCTTCCCCTACTCTTCCTGTTTTTTCTTTTTTGGATCCATTTGTATATATTTGAAAAAAACAACTACTTTTCATTTATATATTGGTACACTTCATTTTTATTACCTACTGTCTCTTTTTTATGCTTAAATTTATAAAATAAATCTAAATCCGCATTTGGACATGCAACTTTCCATCTATAACTAATTTTCCCATGACTAATAGTTTTGACTTTGTTTAGCTTTTCGTTGCCTTTCAACTTCTGCTTCCACACTAACTCGATCATGTGGATTTCTAACATCATGGGCTATCATTCACCTATCGAATTTTCAACATTCCTCGTATATTTGTTTGGTATTTTCCTCATTACAATTCCCATTAACTTTTGGCCCAGAAAGTTAGGTCCAGTGTTTCATTCGTAGCGTAACTGGCATTTCACTAGAAGCTATCTTAGTGTGTATATGAGTATAGTAATAAATGAACCACATACAACTCGTAGTGCCTGTGCTTATCTTAAATCTAATTTTTTAAGTTCTGATTTTGATGCTGACCCAAAAGCTTGGCAGTCATAGTCAATAACTGGGTCAATTAAAGCTCTGTATACTATCAACAGTGTTTTCTTATCTGCCCCCCAAGCAGTCCCAGCCAAACTTACAAGCAGGTTACTACTTCCTGTATGTTTATCTTTAACACAGTCTATATGATCTTTCCAAAGTAATTTAGTATTAAATATTACCCCTAGAAATTAAAACCTTTTACCTATGTCTATTTGTTCTCCATACCGATACAGCTGACATTCCTTTATAATTTTCCGTATTGTAAAGACAATACTTTGATTTTAGTGACGGAGAACTTGAAACCTCATGCATTTCCCCAGTCAGAGGTCTTTTGTAACGCTTTGTTGATTCTCTTTTCTCCCACTTCAGTATTCCTGCTCCTAACCCACAGAGCACAATCATCTGCAAATAGAGTGATGCCTACTCTGGCACTTATTAATGTTGGGAGATCATTTATTATAATATTAAAGAAGGTCAGGCTGATAACACTTCCTCGTGGTGTATCATTTTTAACATTACATACCATATATTTGACATAATTTCCCCAACTCTGACCTGCCTGGTCTTTTTACTCAAAAATTCTCTAATCCACCCATATATTCTTCCCCTTATCCCTTGTGCACCTATTTTATACAACAAGCCTTCCTTCCACAGCATGTCATAAAACTTTTCAATATCTATGAAGATAGCTATCACGAAACCTTTGTGCCCCATACAGTTTCTAATTTAACAATTTGATCAACGGTGCATCTTCCTCTCCAAAAACCACTCTGCACCTCATCTACAATGCCACTGTTTTCCAAATAGGCAGCCAATCTTTCATTCATCATTCTCTCCATACTTTTTACCCAGGCAGGCTGTAAGGGCAATAGGTCTACAGGCACCACTTCTGTGGAGTTTGCCTGGTTTCTGCATCCGTATGTTTTTGACAGTTTGCCTGTTTTTTGCACTGGAACTACTGCACATTTCTATTCTTATCACTCCTTTTCCCCATATAGTATTATTGTCATTACCCACAGGTCTTGAACCCAGGCCTGCAGGATTCCTGGGAGCAGCCACACTCCAATCCTCCACCTGGCAGCCTGCTGACAATGGCTTACCTGGGACCCACCAAACCCCGCCCCAGTGTGAGGCTCCACCCCTGAAGTCCAACTGGTGGAATCCCAGAGCAGCTGACTGGTCCACTGGCAGCAGGAGGAACAGGAAGCTCCACCCTGTTCCGGACTGTATGCCTTGTGTTTCCTGCTCTGTGGCTTGATTTCCTGGAATCTCGACCAGGCTTGACTCTTGGCATCTGACTTGTGGTTCCTAACCTCCAGTTATTCTCCTGCCTCTGACCCTCCAGTATCCTGATCTGGCCTGACTCTGGTTCCCAAGTCGTGGTGCTGACCTCTAGTTTGTCTTCTGCTGCTGACCTCCTGATATCCTGACCCAGCCAACTCTGGACTCTGATCTATTGCGGACTCTGTCTCTGCTAGATCTGGCCTCCCATGACCAGGCCATGACAGATATATAACTACAAGAGAACCCTCAAACTGCTTTCAAAGAGATATTTAAACACTATGTTGCATATATTCTCTTTACATAGGGATGTATTCTTGCTGATATCAATAGCTTTCTCAAGTTCCCACATAAAAAACCATTCATTCAGTAAATAAAGATAAAGATACCAACTACACTGTTCATGATTCTCTTCAATGAATTGTATTTTATTCTTGTAGAAAACTGCCCTTTGATTTTCATCATTACTCATCCCTCGAAAAGCTTCTACTAAAACTTCTGCTCTCTCATCATCAGAACATCTAACTATTTTGTCAGTCCCAATAAGCCCTGGAATGTGACTCCTCTTGGTCTGAATTCCATTCATTCTTCTAATTTGCCTGTACATTTCTGATGTCTTGGTATCTTTATTTATCTGCCCACAATACTTCTTCACATGCTTTTTGTTTTCTTTTTGTTTTTATAGGTCTTTGTGCTGTTGCCTTACTTCTTTTACACTTCATTAGATCTTCACTATTACTTGCATTTTTTGCTTTTTCATAGGCTTTATTCCTTTATTTAACTGCCATTTTGCACTTCTCACTCCACCATGGAAGTGAGGTTTTGTTTTGGGGTACTTCAATATCTTAGGTATGGCTAGAGTAGCTGCTGCTATTAATCCTTTTACTATATTGTCATTGAAATTCTCTGTCATCATTCAAATAAAGCTTTCTTAAAATTCCAAGTGGGTAATCTTCCATTACATTCAACCTTACCTTGCCCTTGAAAAGTAATATGTATGGGGAAATGATCACTCCCCATTCCTTCTTCCTTATGCGTTTCCCAGTTGTGTCTACTTGCAATATCTGCTGTTATAATTTCCAGGACTAAGCAAGAAAGATTACCATCTGCTGCATTAAATTGAGTTGCAGTGTCATTGTTTAAAACCACTACATTGTTTTCATCAACAAAACTCTTGAGGGAGTCTGTGTTAAGAAGAAAAAATGTATTTGACTAATTTAAAGTCCATTCCCTAGGCCACACCCTGTGATTTTTAAAATGAAGTGTTTTAACCTGGTCTTTTACTATGGAGAGGCAATAGAGGGGGACCCTCTCTCGAGCTGCCTCTTATCACTCCTGGTGCAATCCCAATAGCAGCTCTGATGTGACTCAGGAATGCCCTGAGCAGCTGCTGTACCTTATCTGCTGCAGCGGCTCAGGAGCTCCCTCAATGGTCATTTGCTGCATCTCCAGGGATGGAGGAGAATGGTTCTGGGTGCTCCATTGCCAGCTTCCCCACCAGGCTGTGGGAGCCCCAGGGAGAATAGAACAGGAGCTCAACTGGCTGTGCCTAATCCCAGAAAAAAAACGGAGTAAAACATGGTTCCCCACTTCCACACAATCACTCAGGGCAGTGGGAAAAGGGAAGAGAATCAAAGAACTAACAGCTCTCTGATTCTCCACCACAGCCTGAGCCCCAGCCCAGGTTACAGCAGTCCAGGGGCTGCTTTAAGTTGTGTAAAGTGGCTATGGTCTTCAAGGAACAATACCCCGGGGGTGGGGGTGGGGGAAGCTAGAATGCAACTCACTCTAGCTACTCCCCCTCCATGCCCCAGAATCTGTTCAAAAGTACTGAATGCAGCTCCTTGATCTATTTGAAATATGTTTGGCACTCAGGCAAAAAGCCCAGCTTTATTGAAAGAAGAGGACAAGCATGTTCCAAAGTTAAGGATAACTTGGAAACTGCAGCTAGTGCAGAATGTGGATGCCTAATTACTTAGGTTGGTGCATGGGTCATATTTCTTTCACACACCACAGACTGCACTGGCTTGAAATGTATTTCCAGTGGCAATTCTAAGTATTATGTATAAAGCCCTATATCATTTGGAGTCCCATTTATCTTTAAAGACCAACTTTCTCCTTGTTCTCTTACCAGACTCTAAAGATCAGATGTGGCATTCAAGCAGACAGTCCACAGATGCGCACATCTAGAGGCCGAAATAGGGCAATTCTCTGGGGAAGGTCCATGACTCTGGAGCTTGCGTTTCCCCTCAGTCCAAGTGGAGGCATAATCCTCTTTTTAAGTCTGATCCTGCTTCTTCCTTGTTAGACAACTAGTGTGATACACTGCAATAAACTTACCTCAGTCTGACACAGCACAAGCAGTATGCTAGATTTGTACTTGCAGCTTACTTGAAAATTGATTAAAAACCCCATCCACATACATTTGACTCTGAAAACCAGTTATTTAGCTGTCCACAGGGAGTCTAAATTCACATACCAACTGAGTTGGGTGCACATGCTAATGGAGTTTGGATAGATAAATAAAAACAACAACACAGTCTGAAAGAAGAAGCCTAAAATTAAGTGAGATTAATCCTATTACTGATATAACATGTTTCTATAAATGGAGGAAGAGATGCTAGAGCACAAAAGACCCTGCACACAATTAAATGAGATAAGACTGCAACTCTGTTGCAAAGACAAACACACCACACAACTCAAACCCAAATCCAAGGTACAGCAGAATTTAGTTTTACTGCTCAATATCTATACAGATCATTAGAGTCATGATCGAAAACTGAATTACCCAAATAGATTTTTCCACAGAATTTCACCATGTATACTGAGAACATCAGAACACTGCCTCACCAACAAAACATAACAACCTTGAATAAATTAGAACCTCTCTAATCCAGATTAACTAATCTACATTTTATAATTTGTACCAAGAGGTATCTTCTGCCTACTACTCAGGAATATCAGACATAGCATTATAATAAAGTCCCTTTTTATAAAAATTTGTTACTTTTACAAAATATAATACATTTACACATATTATGAAACACGATGAAGTACCTGAAAGTAAATTACAATGTATTTTGTGCTACATTATCCATATTTTTCTATTGCATTTATGTACATTCTAAATTGGCAATTTCAATCATTTGCAATAGTTCTCCCAGTTAATTAGCAATGTTCTGCTGTACAGATTTTCAGAATCCAATCTCATATACTTATAATAATGGATAAATATTTCCTAAAACACAACCTTATCACTACAGGCTAGCGCCCCTCCCACCAAAAGCAACTCCAACCCCACAACAAACACACACCTCCCCACAACATATTCTATACCAAAAGCATATAAAATATATGGACACCCATCGTCAGCATTACCCCCACAAAAACCCAAACACAGCACATGATGTATCAGTCTTCCCCTACAAAAATCACTCCTATAAACTCATGAGAAACCTTCAATGACATTCCTCCTTGCCCTCTTTTTCTGCTGCCTCCCTATACCCCGAGGACTCTCCCACATATTCTGCCCGCTCAAGCTCTACAGGCTCTTCCACCTCCTCTTTGCCCTTGGAGCCCCGAGGTCCCATCTCTTTCTCCCCCCAATCTTTGAGGGCCCTTCTTTCACTCTGATGGTTCTCCAGCTCTTAAGTGCTTCCTCCTCCTTGTCTCTCAGATCCCTGAGGACCCTTCCTCCTATCCTTTTATCTCTCTGAAAGCCAGAGGGCCCTTTTTTCTTCCCATATTATCCCTCTCAGGGTTCAGAGGGTCCTTTCTACTGTACCCATACTCTTTTTGCTGCCATGGACTGGTAGAAGCCCTCTGTGTTGTCTGCTTGGCTTAATAGCTGATGTTTCTCATGGCTAAATGAGCAAAGGGACCAGAAGGCACAGAGTTTAGTTGCACACCTGCTGGATTGGCTACTGCCTGCTGCACCCCCTTCTTCCTCATGTCACTAGAGTCACAACAAAGAGAGGGCTCTTAAATTGGACTTGGGGAGAACAGAGAACCAAATATTACTCGGCACCGGGTACTCCTCTTGTGGAATGATAGGCCAATAAAGAGACAGGGGGGCTCACTCAGTTGGGCAGAGAGGGTAGAAGGGAAGTGAAGCTGCTCCCCATTCTCTGTGTTTGTGGGCTACAACCAGTGTGCAGTCTCACACTGCAGCTGCTGCTATGCAACTGAGAGCAAGAAGCACTAACGTTAGCCAAGGAAAGGACGGCTCTGTGGTGGCACGCCAATCTTTCTGCTGTTCTGCAGGCCTGCAATGTACTCAGACTCATAAGAACATAAGAACGGCCATACTGGGTCAGATTAATGGTCCATCTAGCCCAGTATCCTGTCTTGCGACAGTGGCCAATGCCAGGTGCTTCAGAGGGAATGAACAGAATAGGTAATCATCAAGTGATCCATCCCCGCCCATTCCCAGCTTCTGACAGAGATTAGGGACGCTTCAGAGCATAGTTTTGCACCCTTGCCCATCCTGGTTTATAGACATTTATCCAGTTCTTTTTTAAACCCTGTTATAGTCTTGGCCTTCACGACATCCTCTGGCAAAGAATTCCACAGTTTCACTGTGCATTGTGTGAAGAAATTCTTCCTTGTTTGTTTTAAACCTGCTGTTTAATTTCATTTGGTGACCCCTAGTTCTTGAGTTATGAGAAGGAGTAAATAACACTTCCTTATTTACTCTCTCCACCCCAGTCATGATTTTATAGACGTTTATCATAACCCCCCTTAGTTGTCTCTTTTCCATAATGAAAAGTTACAGTCTTATTAATGTCTCCTCATATGGAAGCTGTTCCATACCCCAGTCATTTTTGTTGCCCTTTTCTGTACTTTTTCCAATTCCAAAATATCTTTTTTGAGATGAGGCGATCAGATCTGCATGCAGTATTCGAGATGTGGGCGTACCATGAATTTATATAGAGGCAATATATTTTCTGTCTTATTATCTATTCCTTTCCCAATGATTCCCAACATTCTGTTAGATTTTTTGACTGCCACTGCACATTGATATTTTCAGAGAACTATCTAGAATGACTCCAAGATCTTTTTCTTGAGTGATAACAGCTAATTTTGACCCACCATTTTATTTGTATCGTTGGGATTATGTTTTCCAATGTGCATTACTTTGCATTTATCAACATTGAATTTCATCTGACATTTTGTTGCCCAGTTTACTTTGGACTTAACTATCTTGAGTAGTTTTGTATCATCTGCAAATTTTGCCACTTCACTGTTTACCCCTTTTTCCAGACCATTTATGAATATGTTGAACAGTACTGGTCCCAGTACAGACCCCTGGGGGACTTTAAGGTCAGAAGGGACCATCATGATCATCTAGTTAGTCTGACCTCCTGAACACTGCAGGCCACAAAACCTCACCCAACCACTTCTGTAGACCCCTAACCTCTGGCTGAATTACTGAAGTCCTGAAATCATGATTTAAAGACTTCAAGTTACAGAGAATCCACAATTTACACTACTTTACATCTGCAAATCTGACCCAGGGTAAAATTCCTTCACAACCTCAAATATGGCAGTCAGTTAAACCCTGAGCATGTGGTCAAGACCCACCAGCCAGACACCTGGGAAAGAATTCTCTGTAGTAACTCAGAGCCCTCCCCATCTAGTATCCCATCACTGGCCATTGAAGATATTTGCTTCTAGCAGTTGCAGATTCGATACATGACACTGCAGGCAGTCTTATCATTCCATCCCCTCTAAGCACCCTGTGGCAGTGAGCATATTAGGATCCAAATTGTGAATCCAAGAGATCTCTCTCAGTTTGGAGCTGGATCAGTGGATTGTGCCTTAAGCTACCCCTTTGCGAGTGAGTGGCAGTGTCTGTTGTGTTTAGCACCTACAGGCTCCAGTCAGGACTGGGGCCCCATTGTACTAGGTGTTGTATTGAAAACACAGCAAAGAGGAAAGAGAAATTAAGCTAAACTCCAAGATGGAGTGGATGAATGCTGGTACCTAGCACTCTTGAGGAACATTTAGTAACAGCCTGGGACTGGAGACTTTTTGGATTTATGGCTAATCCAGTTTTCTTGTGGCAGCTTCTCAAAAAACACAAAGAAAATTCTCCTGTCTAATACAACTTCTGAAACCTTAAAAGTACCCATGAGAACTGTTCAGCTGTTTCTACTTTTCTATTTTTACTTATACCTAGTAGGATGGAAACAATGGCATAAACATGAGATTATTATTTAGGCATGCAAATAGTAGGTATTCACACTGATCCATAAATGCTATAGGACTATACAATTAGTTTATACAGATTTCTAAACTGAGACTTATTCTGGAAGTTATGCAATCTAGGTATTGTGGGAAATTCTGGATGCATTGTAATAAAGTAAAAGAGGCACCAGACGGAGAACATAAGAGAATACCCAGAATACCATAGAACAATTCTTTTGGAATAACTTTCTTAACATGGAGAACATTGGATCATATGCCTATGGTCCGACTATTACAGATGAAGTTTATTATTACAAAAATATTTCTCTCATATAATATTGGATTTTTTTTTAAATCTTGTTAAAAATAGTTAAGGACATAGAGGTAAATGGTAACTGGGATAAAGTACAATATGGTTTTACAAAATGTAGATTGTGCCAGACCAACCTGATCTCTTTCTTTGAAAAGATAACTGGTTTTCTAGACAAAAGAAATGCAGTAAATCTAATCTACCTGGATTCCAGTAAAACATCTGATACGGTTCCACGTGGGAAATTATTAGTTAAATTAGAGAAAATGGAGATTAATACAAGAGTTGAAAGGTGGGTAAGGAACTGGTTAACAGGAGCCTACAGCAGGTAATGCTGAAAGGTGAACTGTCAGACTGGAGGGAGGTTACTAGTGGAGTTCCACATAGATCAGTCTTGGAACCAATCTTATTTAACATTTTCATTAATGACCTTGGCACAAAAAGCAGGAATGTGCTGATAAAAGCTGAGGATGACACAAAGTTGGGAGGTATTGCCAATACTGGAGGAGGACCAGAATACAGTAAAACCTGTCAAGAGCAACCACCTATGGAAGTTAGCAAAAGTGGTCACTTGTAAGCGGTGGTCTCTCTTCAAAGGTTTGCTGCCTTCAGAGCTGGTGAGCCAGAGAGCAGTGGTTGCTGGCCAGGTACCCGCAAACAGCAGCACAGAAGTAAGGAAGATCATGTGTCCTACAGGTTTGTTTTTATGGATGGAGTAAGAAAATATGGTTGCTGGTCGCAGATGACAGGTGGTCACTCTTCACAGTTAAATTATAGGGGAAAAACATTCTGTGGCCTCTGCAGGTAGTTACTTGTGATAGATGGTCTCTCTTCAGAAGTGGTCGCTAAGGCACATTTTACTGTATCACTCAAGAAGATCTGGATGACCTTGAAAACTGGACTAATAGAAATGGGATGAAATTAAATAGTGCAAGGTCATGCACTTAGGGACTAACAATGAGAATTATTACTATAAACTGGGGATTTATCAGTTGGAAGGGAGAGGAGGAGAAAAACCTGGGTGTACTGGTTGATCACAGGATGGCTATGAGCCACCAATGTGATGTGGCCATGAAAAAGGCTAATGCAGTCCTAGGATGCATCAGGTGAGGTATTTCTAGTAGAGATAGGGAAGTGTTATTGCCATTATAAAAGGCACTGGTGAGACCTTATCTGGAATACGGTATGCAATTTTTGTCTCCCATGTTTAAGAAAAATTAATTCAAACTGAAACGGGTGCAGAGAAGGGATATTAGAATGATCAGAAGAACGGAGAACCCACCTTAAGAGAGGAGAGTTAAGGAACTTGGCTTGTTTAACCTAACCAACTGAGGGCTAAGGGGAAATATGGTTGCTTTCTGTAAATACAACAGAGGGATAAACAACAGAGGGAGAGGAGCAACAGAGTCCTGTGGCACCTTTAAAGACTAACAGAGGGAGAGGAGTTATTTAAGTTAAGGGTCAGTGTGGGCAAAAGAAAAAAGGATATAAACTGTCCATCAACAAGTTTGGGCTCGAAAGCAGGTGAAGGTTTCACCATGAACAGACTTCAAAGGGGCAAAACACCTACCTGGTTTCAAGATTCAGCTAGGTAAGTTTATGGAGAGGATGGTATGATGAGATTGTCTTCCATGGCATGTGGCCCATCTGTGATTGCTAGTAGCAAGTATGTCCAACAGCCAGAGATGGGGCAATAGGGGTTAGGAGTCTATTACAGGAGTGTGTGGGTGAGCTTCTGTGGCCTGAGATGTACAGGAGGTCAGACTGGATGATCACGATGGTCCCTTCTGGCCTAAAAGTCAATGAGTCTACATGCATGCCTCAGTCCCCTGTCTCCCAAGCAAGACCACAGACTCTAAAAAGGTTCAAATGGAGCCTGTAGATTCCAGCACGGATAAAATGCCCTAATTCAACAAAGTTTGGGGAAAATTCAGAGGTTCTGTGTGGGGTCAAAAAACTGGGTGTAAATGGGAATGTTGTGTAACTTATTCCATTCTGATATTGTGCAAGAACCTGCTCATCCCATCAGTTTTGGACACACACAAGAAATTGAGTATTATTTGCACACAGAGGGGGTGAAAGAGGGATGCAGAAGAAAGAGAGGATGTTTATGGCCAAAAAAAATCAGAGTGTCAAGGGAATATTCCAGGGAAGTGCAAGCAGCACCATTCAACCAGGGACTAAGGTTAATGCTAGTATAAGAGGGTGCCACTCTCCTATTGCCTTTGATTCAGAATTGCACCTGCTTACCCCAAAGGAAGCATGAAACCCAAGAGTGTTGGGAAGGTCCACTTAGGTATATATTGAAGTAGGAGGACTGCTTCATATTACATTAATGTTAATAGGTTTTTAGCTGCTTTCCCCGCCTCAGAATTTTTGCAGTCGAACTTACTGCTTGTATGGCCTCTTCCTGGTCAGCTCCAGCCCTTTTTCCTGCTACAACTCCCTTTCTTCCTCCTCCTCCTCGGTGTACAAACTATACCCAGTTTGCAGGCCAAAATAATGGCAAGTTGGTGCCCTATGTTGCCCTATTTTGTTACTTACCATGATTTTCTTATCAGCTTACATCCGACAACTAACTTTCACCACCTCTGTACTTTGCTTATAAGTAGTTCTATACAGTTCAGCATTGTCTGTATGATACCTGCATCAAGAGACGCTATGTCCCAAGGACCGAAAAGTGCATAAAATATTCGGGAGGAAGACCAGACATGCATTAAATGTCAATGCGTCAGCATATTTAGAAAGAGGTCAGAGAGCAACGAAAATTATTAAGGAAAGCAACACAATGAAAAACTATGAGAAATTAAATATATATAGATTGGCTAAATGATTACTAAAGTTTGGGAGAAAATGTTTGTGACACTGCACCACATATTCTTCATAGTGATATTATGATATGATTATGACATAATTATGATGTATTTTATGCAAGATAAATCATTTGAGGTGTCATTGGAAAAGTTATGATTTGCTGAATATGAGTATCCTATTTGTATACATATATCATTTTTGTATCTGAAGTTATGAGTATTGACTATATATCTATATTTCAAATGTAGTTACACCTGGGTAACACCCACTAGACAAGATGCTTTCAGTCTAGACAGTGGGTTGGGAAGGGCCTATTCAGGGCAGTGGGCCATTAGGAAAAACCAATAGGCCTTAGGAGAAGCTTATTTCCCACCTGGTGATGAGCCTTCCTGAGAACACTCCAAAGAGCCTGTGAGTAATGGCTGCTATGACCATACAAGGACATGTGCTCAGATCACATGATGCTGGACTCCTTGGATGTCAGTATTTTTCCACAGACTGGTTTGGGAACCAAGCTTTGAAACAAAGGGTTCCCACCATATGCAAAAGCTATATAAGGCAGGGAATGATATCTGGTGTTCTTCACTCCCCACACAAGACGACTCCTGGAAACACCTGAGGAACAAAGACTGAACTGGGGGAAGTGCTGGACCCAGGATAAAGGGATTTCTAGCCTGCGAATGAAACACCTGGGGATTCCAAGCTGTAAAACAAGTGCAGCTTTCCCCTTAAGAATCTGTAGCCTGCTTGTATCATCTTTTAGAGTGAGAATTTGCTAATTCATATCCAATCAATTTAGTACATTAAGCTTAGTTTGTGTTTTTTGTTTATTTGCTAGGTAATCTGCTTCGATCTGTTTGCTATCACTTAACATCTATCTTTTGTAGTTAATAAACTTGTTTTTGCTTTATCTAAACCAGTGAGTTGGTGTGAAGTGTATGGGAATCTTAGCTCAAGGGCAAAGGCTGTTGCATATTCCTCTCCACATCGAGGGAGGGGGCGAACTTTCTGAGCTTACACCATACAGTTCCCTGTGCAGAGCAAGACAGTGTAATGTTGGGTTTATACTCCAGAGGGGCTGTGTGCCTGGGGAGCTGGGAGTTGCCTTAGCTGTAGCCTTTCCATTGTTGGTTCATTGCAGAAGCTGGACAGAGAGCCTGCATGTAACTGCAGCTAGGTGTGGCCCTACCTGTATGAAGGCTGGTGAAAGTGCAGGCTGGAGGGCTTTGCAGCTTGTCATGGCAATAGAGTGTGAGAGGGAGCCCAGGCTGGTGGGTCAGGGGGCTCAGTGGTATCCCAGTCCCAGGGGGAACCCGTCACAGTGTTAACTACCCATAAGAATCTGAAGGGTAGAAACTTCAAGAGGGAGAGAAATTGTGTTGGCAGTTCAAGTGATATAAACGAGTCATTACATGAAAAAAGACATAGGAAAATGTAATCTACAAATTAGGAACAATTTCCTAACAGAGAGATCTCTTCAGGTTACGGACCAGGCTCCAAAAGGGAAGCAATGGAAAAATCATTTTTTGGTTCATTTAAAACTGAAAAATATTGAGTAATAATGCTGTACTGCATATGTATTGAAAGGTCTTTTCCAGCTCTAATTTCTATGAGCCATATTCTCCTATCCATTCTACATTACAGATTTCTTATCAGCTGTGGAGATCTCTGTTGGTATCAAGGGAGTAAATGGAGAATGTGTAATAAAGAGCCTCAAGTGTAGATCAGAGAGGAGAATTTTGACCTAGAAATACTAAGTTTCACTTTCTAATCAATTTCTTTGCTCATTCAGGCTTTATTTCCCCCCTTAGTTCTGTCTACCTCCCCTTAGGTCCCAACATTTAATTATAATTTTTATCAAAAAAATAACAAGACTAAAGCATGAGCGGTTTGTGTTTAATTTGCTTTGTATGATAGTTAAATATGTCTCCATTGGACAAAGCAGTGATCTTCCTAAGAAGCTTAATTATTACTTTTATCCCTTTTTAGGTACCTATGATTTATACACACTAAGATGCTCATACTTTGTTGGATTTTTTGTTTCTTACATAAACTCTACCACCCGATTGGAATTGTTTACAGCTAAACACAAAAAGCAAAAATAGGATGGGTGTTACTATTAGGGCATTGTCTACGACACACCTATAAGTTGCAGTTTGAAGCTGGATCACATTCAAATCTGATTAATCTATAAGTGCCTTCAGCCTGAGGGTGAATGATGTAATTTTATTTGATTTTTGGTGGGTAAAATTATCAGGGCAAAAACAATTCAAAAGCTTCTTAGAAACAAAGTGGCTTGTCTAAACATCGCCAACTCAAAAGCTCCATGCTGAATGCTTTTATTATTTTTTCAGACATACAGAAAATTGCTCAAACCAAAACCTAAGAAAAAAATATTCAACACTTCCCAAAAGGCTCAATAGCTCTGAGTGCAAATGAGGAAAAAACAAACAGTGAGACCTACTCTTGGTTCTGCTGTCCATTTCTATTTTCGTTGGCTCTTGAGCTGCTGTAGCTGGAGGTAATTTCTTCCCAACAGTCTGAAATAAATAAATTATTCCTCTTTAAAATCTTTATTTTCCCAGTTAAAGCTTTAGCAACAGTGCAGAAATCATGAGCAAAAAAAAAAAAAAGAGGGGGGGAGGGGGAGAAAAATTACATTAAAGGGACAACTTGAAATCTAGTCAGTTTGCAGGGGGCAAAGTGGGGAGAAAAAAGAAAAAGGTAAAAAGATTTCAAAGTAGTACTCCTACCCTAAATGCCTCTGCCAATTTTTGTGTGATTTTACAGTCACATTTTCCTGTTTTTAAAAATACTTTCCTCTTCAATGTTGCTGTATGAAAGACCCACAGAAACAAGATGGGTAAATGGATTATACAGGGAAACTGACTATTATAAAGTGCTGCCAAACGAAGAAACAATGTGGGGAAAAAAACAAAAAAAATTCCTCCAATTTCCTTCTATCATAATAGTATTAGGTGTAACAAGTAACAATAGGAGGTAAATAAATTTCAGGCATAAATGTGCTTTTTAAGTTGACAGTGTTCCTTTTTGTCATTTTAAGTACATATATTATCTAGTTCACCAAGCAGTATAATAATGTATCATCAGTATTAGACAGCTAAGCTGAAGAAACAGTATGCACACACTGCACAACCATCATTTTTCTTCACTGAGGCCTGGTCTACACTGGGGGGAGGGGGAGATTGATCTAAGTTACTCAACTTCAGCTATGTGAATAACGTAGCTGAAGTCGACGTACTTAGATCTACTTACCGTGGTGTCTTCACTGCAGTAGGTTGACTGCTGATGCTCCCCCGTCGACTCCGCCTACGTTTCTCGCTCCGGTAGAGTACCGGAGTCGATGGGACAGCGCTCGGCAGTCGATTTATCGTGTCTTCACTAGACACGATAAATCGACCCCCGCTGGATCAATCCCTCTGGAGGTAAGTGTAGCCATGCCTTGACAGTGATCTTTGTATATGTCCATTTTTTAATTTTAATTTTGTAAATATATTATTCTAACCCACAACAAAATTATGCCCCTGGAAAGCCTGGTAATATCTGTGGTCAAGGACCTGGCTAATTTTATTGTTTGTATAACCATGGCACCTAGGAGCCCCCAGTCATGGGCCAGATCCCCACTGTGCTAGGTCAGTGGTTCTCAACCTATTTACCATTGTGGGCCACAGGTTGAGAAACACTGTGCCAGACACATACTGGCCTGGCCAGCCCTGTGCTGCCAGAGTGCCCCTTCCCTTTGGGGGAAGACCCACGCCATGCGCCACACCGACTCCCTGCCCAGTGCCCCCCGACTCCCTATGCCCAGCGCTCCCCTGCCCAGAGATGCCCCCCTCAAACACCTATGACCACACTGACCCCCTGCTAAGACTCCCCACAGATCCATATGCCCAGCACCCGCCCCCCGAGAGACCCCTCCACAGAGTGGGGCCAGGAGCGGAGCTGGGGCCCCGGATGCGGGGCCGGCAGCAGAGCTCTGCGTAAAACCTAGGGGTGCTGTAGGACCTCCCCAACCCTCTAGTTCCTGTGCCTATGCTGCCCAGCACCCTCCACAGGCCCCCCCCCACTGCCCAGCGCCCCACATACCCTCACTTCCCAGAACCCCCCTAGACACCCACCCGAGCCCCACTCTCCTGCACCCTGCCCCCCAGCCACACTCACCGACCCTGCTGGGAGATGACTGTGTTTGCCGGGCTGAGCTGGCAGCGCAGCCAGGGATCGCTCTGGCCCCTGGGGAGCGGTGCGAATAGCCATGCTGGAGCAGGAGTGGGGCCTGCACAGGCTGAGCTCCCTCAGGACCCACTTGCCTGGCAGGGCCCCCTGCATTGGACTGCTTAGTTCTTCCCCTGACACACGGGGCTGCTTAGTTTTCGCTGCTGGCAAAAGTGCTCCAGCAGGGTTGCCTGCCGCCATCTCCCCATCAGCCGGCCCCACGCCCTGCTAGACCGGAGGAGCAGCAAGCTTTGCAATTTTTTTTAGCGCATAGCTGGGCTGCAGCTGTGTGCTAATTGGGCTGCAGGTTGTGAACCACTGTGGTAGGTGCTGCACAAACACAGAACAAAAAAGACAGTCTCTTCCCCAAAGAACTTTCAGTCTAACTCTAAGACAAGAGACAACAGAAAGATGTAGACAGATGGGGAAGTAAAAGTAAAACAAGAGACAATATTGGTTAGCAAGACAGGCAGTGATATTAGTGTACCAGCAGCTTAACCATTTTTATAGGCCTTATGGAGAATTTTGAGGAGGGATTTGAAGGAGGCTAATGAGGTAGTTTGTGGATGTTTAAGGAGAGCTCCTCTCACACATGAAGGACAGCGTGGGAGAAAACACAAAGGTGCTTGTTTGAAAATTTAACAAGTGGGGCAATGGAGGCTGGCATCCTGGGCTGATCAGAGCCAGGAGTTAACATTTTGACACTGAATGAGAGATGCTAGTTAGGGTGGGGATAGGCCATGAAGGGCCTTTGAAGTAAAGACAAACAAGCTTGTGTTTGACGCAATAGAGCAGGGACTCAAAGAGAGGGTTGATATTGCTGAAGTGGCAGGCTAGGAAAATGATCTTTGTAGGAACATTCTGAATGGATATTAGTGAGGCAAAACTGCATTTGTCAAGGCCAGAGAAAAGGATATTGCAGTAACCAAAATGATGATAGACTGGATGAGAGTTTTATCTGTATGGATGGACAGGAAAAGCCGTATCTTAGAGATGTTATGCAGAAAGGATCTGCAAGATTTAGACATAACCTGGATACAAGAAAATAGAGAGGTCTAAGTTGAAGATGATGCCCAGGTTACTGGCCTGAGTGCCAAGCAGGATGGTGGTATTGTCCACACAGTGACTGAGAAAGGAAGTGGTGGGGAGGACTTGGGCAGGGTGCGGGGGCAATTAAGAGCTGTGTTTGGCCATGTTGTACTAGAGCTGATAGCTAGACATTCATGAGGAGATGTCAGAGAGACGGGTTGAGATTTTAGGTCTGGAGTAGAGAAGTAGATCTGTCAGTCACCAGCACAGAGTCGGTAACTGAATTTGTCTGTGGGTGAGATTATTCAGTCATAAGATGAAGAAGGAGAAGAGAAGGGGACCAAGGACAGAGCCCCATGGAACCCCCATGGAAGGATGAGGTGGATTCGCCAAAGGATACACTGAAGGATCAATTAGAGAGGTAGGATTGGAACCAGGAGAGGACAGTCACAAAAGCCAAGGGAGGAAAACATTTCAAGAAGAAGAGCATGGTTGCCTGTGAGGAAGGCAGCTGACAGGCCAAGCAGGATGAGGAGGGACTGCTAGTTCTGAGATTTGGCTAGGACAAGTTCATTAGAGACTTTGGCAAGAGCAGTCTCAGTGCAGTTCAAGGCAGAAGATGGGAGTAAAAACAATGAGGAGTCCTTGTGGCACTTTAGAGACTAACAAATTTATTTGGGCATAAGCTTTCGTGGGATATAACCCACTTCATCAGATGCATGGAGTGGAAAACACAGTAAGCAGGTATAAATATACAGCACATGAAAAGATGGGAGTTGCTTTACCAAGTGGGGGGATCAGTGCTAATGAGGCCAATTCAATTAGGGTGGATGTAGCCCATTCCCAACAGTTGACAAGAGGGGTTGAATTTCAAAAGAGGGAAAATTACTTTTTGTAGTGCTAACGAGGCCAATTCAATCAAAGTGGATATGGCCCATTCCCAGCAGTTGACAAGAAAGTGTGAGTATCAACAGAGGGAAAATTATTTTTTGTAGTGACCCATCCACTCCCAGTCTTTATTCAGGCCTAATTTGATGGTGTCAAGTTTGCAGACAGCAGATATCAATAGTAGACAATGCATTCAATGGGCTGAGGGATTAAAGGGAGAAAGGAGATGGAGTGGTAGTTGGAGAGGCAAGTGGGGTCAAGAGTGGCTACATACCTCCCCACACACTTGGAACAGTATATATTCCCATATCAAAAACTCATCTATGATTCTGGATCAAAAACAGGTTGGGGCTATATTGGAGCACATGCTTTAAATCAGAGGTGCCGATTTTGTGATTTCCCCTGGGATGCTGGACCCCTTCTCTGCCCCTTTCCCCAAGACACCACCTCCTTCCTCAAGCCCCTGCCCTGCCTCTTCCTGCCCTCTCACCCTGCCTCTTCCTGCCCCCGCTCCTCCCCCACAGCGCCTCCTGCATGCCATTGAACAGCTGATTGCTGGGGGGGGGGGAGAAGGAGCGGGGGGGGGAGCTGATCCGCGGGGCTTCCGGTGGGTGCTGAGCTATTTTTTTCTACGGGTGCTCCAGCACAAGTACAAATACAGTGTATGTTACCCTAGCTCCAACAAGAGACTCAAAGGATTTTTCAAATTGTTTTTTTGTAATGAGAATATCACTGAAACAATTAGGGAGAAAGAATTATTTTGGTTTCCATATGCTTTTTTTTACCATGGGTGAATCATTGACTATATGCTAAAACAAAACAAAACAAAAAACAACAAAAAAAAGGCTTTTTTTGAGTTTAGTTCATGGAAAAATGTATGTATGAACTAGAAACAACAGACAATAACAAACATTAACTAATTGAACACAAGATGAAGCTAGTGCATTCCAGACTTGTGGGGTGAGTTGGACTGCTGAGCGTCCTTCCCTGGAGGGAAAGGAGAAAGGAAGGAAAAAGAATGGCCCAAACACCATTGGCTGCTTTACTGGAAGGTCAGCAGGAAACCAAGCAGCCCCTGGCCACTTGTTCTTTGCTCAAGACAGGAGGTAGGAGAGCAGAGTGGCACAAGATACTACTCTTTTGCAGAAGGGGGGGACAGAAGCCGAGCCAGCTGGCCCAGGCACCCTTTTTCTTAAAAAGAGAAAATGAGAAACTGGCCCCCGTTTTACCCAAAAGGGAGGAGGGGGAAAGGAACAGAGTGGTATACATGGAGAAGAGTTGCTCGGAGGACAGGATGCCCTGCAACACGATCGGGGATCCCCAAAACTCATTTATTCGGGGAAGAGCAGGGAGGTCCCAGAACTCAACAACAAGGAGAGGATGAGCCCAGAATTCATTGATGTGTGTGTGTGTGTGTGTCAGAATTAGGGAATGTTACGAATGAAGTTTTTGAAGGGCAAGGGAAATGTCTAATTGGTGATGGGGAGAGGAGGGCCAGCTGATTTACTAAGGAGAGGAAGTGAATATATAACAATGTAAATTACATTAATTTGGCTTTAGATGGGTGTGCCCTGGCAGTACAGGTACTTTCCACTTATGCCTCTAGTCCTCCAGTGAAAGGTATTCAGGAAACTTTACGCAATTTGTACATACTAATACCTCTCTTTTTATTGAAAGCTTGATTCCATTGCGTTTTGAGTATAGTTTGATACATAATATCACCATTTCTTTTTATTCTGAAAACCAATAAAACTTTAATTGTTACTTAAAAATAGATATAAGGTCACTGTCCTCCACTGTTTGAGACACAGGATCCTCTCTATTCCAACATAGTCAACACTCTGACTGTTTATTAGGTTTTCAGAAGAATAAAACATACAGCCAACCAAGGACATCTCTGAGAAGAATCCCACAGTAGGTGTTTCTTTCACAGTTACACCTCTACCCCGATATAACGCGACCCGATATAACACGAATTCGGATATAACGCGGTAAAGCAGTGCTCCGGGGTGGGGTGGGGTTGCGCACTCCGGTGGATCAAAGCAAGTTCGATATAACGCGGTTTCACCTATAACGCGGTAAGATTTTTTGGCTCCCAAGGACAGCGTTATATCGAGGTAGAGGTGTACTAATCTGTAGTAAGTGAAAGGAAAGAAAGGAATTCCAGAAGATAGATAAATCCCCCTCCCCTGCTATTTGGGCCAGAGTTCCTGCTGTCGGCTTTCTGATTTGTCTTTATGTCATCCTAGACCCCTTCCTAGGGAAAGTCGGCAGGGCAAGTACCTCCTGAGATCATTGGCAGGTAACAAGGACTAAGCAAATCCAACTTTCTAATTCCTGCTGATCCTGGACACATCCCTGTAATAGTGGGTTTTATTTCCAGGGACCAGCTCACAAAGGTTGCTTTTGGTCCAGATAGTTTCTCCCCTGCTCAACTCCAAAGACCAACATACCCTACCACACTCTCTTTCACCTCTAAATAGGAGAGTTAGGCATTTTACTAAGTGTGGGAGCTGTCATGGTCCCTGGGTAAGCTGCCCCATCAGAGACTCTTCTCCAGTCTCCCGAGTTCACCTCTTTCAAGTGGCAGTCCCAAGCCTCCATTTCTCTTTCAGGTTGGCCTCCGCAATCCAACTACTCTTAAGAACATAAGAACGGCCATACTGGGTCAGACCAAAGGTCCATCTAGCCCAGTATCCTGTCTTCCGACAGTGACCAATGCCAGATGCCCCAGAGGGAATGAACAGAACAGGTAATCATCAAGTGATCCATCCCCTGTCGCCCATTCCCAGCTTCTGGCAAACAGGCTAGGGACACCATCCCTGCCCATCCTGGCATCCACAACCATTGATGGATATATCCTCCATGAATTTATCTAGTTCTTTTTTGAACCCTGTTATAGTCTTGGCCTTCACAACATCCTCTGGCAGAGTTCCACAGGTTGTCTGTGCATTGTGTGAAGAAATACTTCCTTTTGTTTGTTTTCAACCTGCTGCCTATTAATTTCATTTGGTGGCCCCTAGTTCTTGTATTATGAGAAGGAGTAAATAACACTTCCTTATTTACTTTCTCCACACCAGTCATGATTTTATAGATATCTATCATATCCCCCCTTAGTCGTCTCTTTTCCAAGTTGAAAAGTCCCAGTCTTATTAATCTCTCCTCATATGGCAGCCGTTCCATACCCCTAATCATTTTTGTTGCCCTATTTTGTACCTTTTCCAATTCCAATGTATCTTTTTTGCGATGGGGCGACCACATCTGCACACAGTATTCAAGATGTGGGCGTACCATGGATTTATATAGAGGCAATATGATATTTTCTGTCTTATTATCTATCCCTTTCTTAATGATTCCCAACATTGTTATCTTTTTTGACTTCTTTGAGTGGATGTTTTCAGAGAACTCTCCACAATGACTCCAAGATCTCTTTCTTGAGTAGTAACAGCTAATTTAGATCCCGTCATTTTATATGTATAGTTGGGATTATGTTTTCCAATGTGCATTACTTTGCATTTATCAACATTGAATTTCATCTGCCATTTTGTTGCCCAGTCACCCAGCTTTGAGAGAACCTTTTGTAGCTATTAGCAGTCTGCCTAGGACTTAACTACCTTGCCTAGTTTTGCCACCTTACTGTTTACCCTTTTTTCCAGATCATTTATGAATATGCTGAATAGGACTGGTCCCAGTACAGACCCCTGGGGGACACCACTATTTGCCTCTCTTCATTCTGAAAACTGACCATTTGTTCCTATCCTTTGTTTCCTATCTTTTAACCAGTTACCAATCCATGAGAGGACCTTCCCTCTTATCCCATGACAGCTTGTTTTGCTGAAGAGCCTTTGGTGAGGGACCTTGTCAAAGGCTTTCTGAAAATCTAAGTACACTAAATCCACTGAATCCCCCTTGTCCACATGCTTGTTGGCCCCCTCAAAGAATTCTAGTAGATTGGTGAGGCATGATTTCCCTTTACAAAAACCATGTTGACTCTTCCCCAACAGATTATGTTCATCTATGTGTCTGACAATTTTGTTCTTTACTATAGTTACCACCAGTTTGCCCGACACTGAAGTCAGGCTTACCGGCCAGTGTCAGGATCAGCTCTGGAGTCATTTTAAAAAATTGACGTCACATTAGCTATCCTCCAGTCATTTGGTACAGAAGCTGACTTAAATGATAGGTTACAGACGACAGTTAGTAGTCCTGCAATTTCACATTTGAGTTCCTTCAGAACTCTTGAGTGAATACCATCTGGTCCTGGTGACTTATTACTAGGGCTGTCAATTAACTGCCGTTAACGCGTGCGATTAATGCACAGCACAATGAATGCGTTAATTTTTTAATGCTCGTTAATCGCAGACCCTCTAGGTGGGAGGGCAGCATGAGCTGCTCCAGAGAACCTGTCTGGTCAGGCACAGTAACACAAGCTGCCACCGGAGGGAGGGAAGAGACGAGGCTAGAGAAAGTTAGGTAGTTCTCATCCCCGCGTTTTTAAAGTAAAAACAGGGACAGCCAGGGGCTTGCCGCAGCCGCCGCTCACCCCCTTGAAGGGCTCGTCCGAGTTGCCCTCCCCATGCCTCCCGGGGCTGGGGCTGACCCACCCCACCCCATACCGGCCACGTCTGGGGCTGCCCCCCCCCCCCCGAGCTCCGCACTGCCCAGGGTAGGGTCTCCCCCTCCCAGCTTTGAGCCGTCCGCAGCTGGGGCTGACCCCCGAGCCCCATGCCGCCTGCAGCTGGGGCTCAATCCCCACCCCCAGCCCTGTGCTGCCTGCAGCTGGGACTGATCCCCTCCTCCCCCCAGCTCCGCGCCTCCCCCAGCTGAGGCTGATCCCCTTCTCCCCCCAGCTCCGCGCCTCCCCTGGCTGAGGCTGATCCCCCCTCCCCCAGCTCTGCGCCGCCCAGGGGTCAGCTCTGAAGCCAGCACTGCCCACCAGCAGCAAATTTCGCCAGTTTCCTGCTGGCAGGAATTGGTCCCCGCCTCTCTCTGCTCTGCCTTGCAGCCAGGACAAATGCCCAGGTTTGGTGAAAAAGTAGGGATGGCCAGGACAGAGCTGAAAAAGGGGCCTGTCCTGGCCAAAACAGGACGTATCGGCACCCTAGCCAGCCCGGGCCCTATTGTTCCTGGCCGGCCCCTCACTGCCGGGACCAATTCCCCCTGTGTCGTGCCCTATTGCCCCTAGCTGGCCGCTTGCTCCATAGAGAACATGGGCCTGGTGAGCTCAGCCTCCCTGCACCAGCTTCTCCTCCCTTGCAGTATGATGAGTCCCTGAGGTAAAATCCACCCTCCCTTGCGAACAAGGGCTCACTCAGCTGAAGGGAGCCCACCTAGCTCAGTAAAAGGAGGCTAGCTGTTCTTCAAATTATTTTTTGGCCTTCCTAATTATATTTTTACA
Organism: Platysternon megacephalum; assembly: GCA_003942145.1. Taxonomy (NCBI): domain Eukaryota; kingdom Metazoa; phylum Chordata; order Testudines; family Platysternidae; genus Platysternon; species Platysternon megacephalum. The sequence goes on from QXTE01000043.1 coordinate 7,672,454, forward strand.
CTTCATTTACCAGAGTTTATGTGCTTTTCTATTTTCCTCATTAGGATTTAACTTCCACTTTTTAAAGGATGCCTTTTTGTCTCTCACTGCTTCTTTTACTTTGTTGTTTAGCCACGGTGGCTCTTTTTTGGTTCTCTTACTATGTTTTTTAATTTGGGGTATACATTTAAGTTGAGCCTCTTCAACTACATTTCAGGATTACACCCTCTCCTCCCCCCACTTGCCAACCATAATATCTAGCAGGCCCAACGGACTTAGCACCTGCAAGAGTTTCCCTTTGGGAGCCTGTGGACAGCAATAGTATTTTTATGCCTTTATGACCTCAGTGGTAAGTCAAATTCAGGATGTTGTGGGTTGTTTCCATTACAAAGAGAAACTGATGATGGAGTTAGGCATTTTTGATGCAATCCTGTTTACATATAAGGAATGCATAAAGTCCAGTTTCCCTGAACACAGCAGGTATCGAACAATGAAAGACAGTGTCTTTGCTCAGAGTTGCCCCTTTCCAGTCAGCACTTATCCCAAAAGCTCTCTCTCAGCTTTTCTCAGGGCCGTGCTCCCGGGGCTTGTTCTGACTGAGTCCTTTTTTGTTCCTGCTACTCTGGTGTATTTTCCTCCTTCTCACAAACGCACAGACACAGACACCTCTGCCAATCAATGCCTTTCCCCCTGCATTTCCTGTATCAGTCCTAAAGAAACCCCTCAGTCAGCCTGGCATAACTTCTGCTCGGTCTTGCCATGAGGGTCTATGTTTTGGGCAGTGGCCTCTCTTGTTTCAGCTATTACTAAACCAAGATGCATTTAACTGCTCCTTAATTTAGCCTGAATGGAAGGACGGCTGTTATGCCCACCGGCTTTTTCAAAATGAAGTATGATTTATATTGCCAAAAGGTGCACAGCACTCCAGGGAATGGGTTTAAAATAACACAGATCTATGCACATACTGGCATACTTTTGTTTGGCATAACTAGGGCCCTACCAAATTCAACTTTGGTCAATTTCATGGTCATATGTTTTAGAAAATCATAAACTTCATGATTTCAGCTATTTAAATCTGAAATTCCATGGTGTTGTAATTGTAGGGGTCCTGACCCAAAAAGGTGTTGTGGGAGGGTTGAAAGGTTATTGGAGGGGAGGTTGTGGTACTGCTACCGTTATTTCTGTGCTGCTGCTGACGGTGGCACTGCCTTCAGAGCTGAGCAGCTGGAGAGAGACAGCTGCTTGCCAGGAATCCTGATCTGAAGGCAGCAATCCGCCAGCAGCAGCACAGAAGTAAGGGTGGCATGATATGTTATTGCCACCCTTACTTCTGTGCTGCTGCCTGCAGAGCTGGGCCCTCAGTCAGCAGCCACCATTGTCTGGCCACCCAGCTCTGAAGGCAGCAGCGCAGAAGTAAGGATGACATGGTATGGTATTGCCACTCTTCTGCATTACTGCTGGTGGGATGCTACCTTCAGAGCTGGGCACCTGGCCAACAGCCACTGCTCTCCGGCCGCCCAGCTCTGAAGTCAGCGCAGAAGTAAGGGTGGCAATACCATGACCTCCCTAAAATAACCTTGTGACCCCCTGCAACTCCCTTTTGGATGAGGAGCCCCAATATGAGAAATGCTGGTCTCCCCCATGAAATCGGTACAATACAAGGTAAAAGCACACAAAAGACCAGATTTCTTGTTGGGAGATCAGATTTCACAGTCCGTGATGTGTTTTTCATGGCCGTGGCTTTGGTAGGGCTGTAGGCATAACTCTCAAGCCCCTAAGCAGGCATTACTTAAGCTTTGCGCCATCCTGTTCTCTTGGCTCCCAAGTTACAACCTATTTGCTGCAGACCACAGACTCTCAACTGTGTCAGCCTGCAGCAGCTGATAACTTCCCACCTCTCTTTCTGAAGGGAAGATCTTTTAACTGATCAGTGCCTTTTGATCTCCAGGTTCTCACAAAAGCTGCTATGTAACCAGGGTTAAGTCTGAGGAGTAGCTTCTTCGTGGCTATAAATCTGGCTATTGTGTTTGACTGTTTGCTGGGATCCTTCTTATCTAGGTCATTATTTATCCTTTTCTGCTTGTTTTCCATAACAACCCCTTTTGATGTAACTCCATAGCAAGTAACCCACCATGAACAAACATGGAGAAGCAAGTACAATATTCATAAAAATAATATAGATATTTCCTAGTTCTCCACAGGATCAATGACAAACACTTCTAACTTTGCTTGGCAAGATCTTGATACAATTTCTCACCCTCCCCCACTTTTTCCTTACTATACTGTAAAGAAGAAACCACTTCCTGCTGGAGAGAAAAACATTACATACAATCTTTAAGCTGTTTCGGAAACAATGATTCACACAGCAAAATGTTGACATACAATAATAGTTAGTATGAATATCAAATATTTGCTTTCATTTTTGTTTATTCATCTCCCAAATTCACCACAACCTAAATACTAACATTTTTATGAGGAAGGATCTCAGAGCACTAGGCAAACATTAATGAAGAATCACCATCCCTCTGAAGCAGGTAGATATTAATATTTCTACCTTACAGATGGGGAAACCAAGACACAAAGTGACTTGTCTAAGACCAGAAAGGGAATTTGTTGTAGACACAGGGAGAGAACCCAGATCTCCTGCCTCTCAGCCCAGGCTGCCTCTCAACAGACACCAGAATACATCACCAAAACAAGAGTATCTTGATCTTGCCAGTCCTGTGGGGTAACAATAGTTGGATTATGTAGCTGTCAAACACAAATTCCCCATATCTTATGGCTACAAGCAAGTGGATCCTAAAGATGAAAGGGGAAGGAGGCCTTTCCTGCACAAAAACAGCCAATCAAAATAATAATACTGGCCAAGCTTTGCTGTACAGATATTAAGAGAGATGTCACAGATTTAGCAGCAACCTGCAGGCATTAATGCTTGGTTTCACGAAGCCAATGCCTAGCATTAAAGTAACAGGCAGTAGTTAATACAATGGGTTTCAATGGCACTGTGAAGTCACATACACTGCATAGCCCTATCACCGCAGTCCATGCTTTTCCCAGTTATCGAACTAAAAGTTGCCATAACACTGTAGAGATGGCAAGTTACCTCTCTTGAAGTCACTTGATAAATAATGCTCTCTTTCCCCCTATATAATTTGGAATCAGGGTGATATCCATAAGAGTGATGGACAACACAGGATAAAGCCAAGCATAGCACGGGCAGACAACATGCAAGTTTCCATCACATTGCTCCGTTAAGGCCCTTCAGCTGTCACCTGCAACCTGTCTTAAAGGTGACATGCAAAAGGGAGAAAAATTGGACTTGCGCCCAGTTTTTCTTCTTTATGATTATACAGAAAGCCTGAAAGATTTTTGTTTTTATTAATCGACTTGTATTTTACATTAAAAATGAGGGCTTGTCTGCCTGGAACATTCAGTGATGACTGGAGAACTAGTGAAATACTGAGATCACAAGAATCAAGATGGGGAAAGCTGAGCAACTGAGAAGGGAAAACTTTTTTTAAAGTCCTGTATTACTTCTATGAATAACATTTTGGATAAAGGTTGTAGTATTGCCAATCCTGCGCATTGAAAAAGCATCAGTCAGGCAAACAAAAATTGTCAGATTATCTTAAATCAAGAGATATTTTTTAAATAATGCATTCGGTGTGGGGGTTGATTTTGTTTGTTGGGGTTTTTTTTGTTTGCTTTCTGTTTTTGGAACCATTAGGATACACTCAGGTCACATTTTCAAGCTTTATTTCAGAACTATGAGGGCCATAAACTTACTTTTTTTGTAATGAAAATGTGAGATTTTCAAATAATCACATGACTCCAGGAGCTAAACACTTAATATTACAAAACTCATGATAAAATAATGTGAGTTAGCAATACAGAAGTTGCCTTTGTTAAAGATTCTACACCCACATTCCTTCAAATAAGGTGCCACAATAAACGTGGCCTGAACTCTTCAACAAGACCTTCAGCACAACCAGAAAAGATTGGGTTTTGAGGGGAAAATTGATCAAGATTTAAAAAAAAATATTTTAGATCTTCTTTATAGATCATAAAGAATCAAAATGAGGCACAAGTCCAATGTTATAAACAATTTGCAACTTAAATGGTGTGGTGATTTTGTGATTCTGGATGCTAAGCAAAGTCAAGCTCTCACTCGTGATCTAATCAGGTCAGGACTGAAGGCTCTGTTATACTCCAGCACAACAGTTAAAGGAATGCAATTCCCCCTTAAACACCTGTGCATTAACATAGGTAGGCTTTTCATGGCATCAACTTAAGGGCTTGTCTACACTTGGAAATTTACCTGTTTACGACCCTGTGTGGACACTTATTTCAGAATAGTAGGACTTTATCAAGGAAATACAGAACTGCTGCACCAGTTTAAGAGCCTAGCACTGTACTGTAGTGTATACCACTGTCTTCCATTTAGAATTTATATTGACAGACTTTGGGCTTGTCTACACTGGCACTTTACAGCGCTGCAACTTTCTCGCTCAGGGTGTGAAAAAACATCCCCCTGAGCGTTGCACGTTTCAGCGCTGTAAAGTGCCAGTGTAGCTGCGCTCCCAGCGCTGGTAGCTATTCCCCTTGTGGGATGCCAGTGAAGATGTACCCTTTGAGAAGAATCCTGTCTCATCCATTCAGACATTGGTGATTGTGACAAGGGCCTGCAAAGAAGAGAAAGAGGCTAGTCTCACTATCTCAGAGTGCTCTCAGAAGTTCAGAAAATTCCACTGACTGGGGCAGGGGGAAAAGAATGCAAAGATTCTTTGGCCATTGCTTTCCCTTTCCCTACTATTTTTTAATTCTTGTTTACATGTGATGAAAGAATTAATTTTTTGCTTCAGGCACAAATCCAAGGCCATTACTATCGTAAGAGAAAAGTAGGCCTTTGTTCTTTTGTATTTATTTTAAAAACTAAGAAAATGAAAAAACAACAATAGAAAAATCTCCTCTGATAGGCAAATTATGAGAGGGAGGCTCTCAACTACAAAAAAGAAGCAAACAGAAATAGTTACCAATTTCTTCCAGATGTTGAATGAACAGGAGCATAAACAAGCTTCTTCTCAACTAAACAGGAGTGGTTTTTTTTGTGGTGATGGGGAATACTTTTTCTACTTACATCTTAAAGGGACACAAATCTTAACGTCTTTTAAGCTTCAAATCTGAACTATTTTACATTTCAATAAAGTCCTCCAGAAGTAAATGTAGCCCACTTTTTCAGAGAAATTTAACAATGGAGAAGTGATTAGAATAAGTTATTCCTGTGAAACCGAACTCAGCTCTGTGTGAACTGTCTTCCATGCCAGCAACACTTAGTTTTACTACCATGGGGTTTTCCTGACCCTCTACATGAGCTCTGCTGAAAGAACAGAATTAACAGTAACTGAAGGGTCGGTACAGTGGCACTTCAGACAGGGGGAAGTTTAATTCTCACATTTAAAAAAAAAAGTCCTTAAAAAAGGAAGGAAAAGTTTCTCAGCAGAGTGGATTTAAATTCCTGACTTTCTATATAGTTGTCTCCTCTGTTCATCTGAATGGCTTCCTCCATCTACACCTCTGCCCAGCTCCACCATGGTGGAAACATCACTCTGAATGCTCTTGTGGTTATAGCAAGAGAAGCACTGTTGACTACCACCAGTAAGGATGTCTTAGCCACCAATTATGTCTCTGTAAGGATGTCTTAGCCTTAATTATGTTTCCTGTTGTCATGCAGGAGCTTCAAGAGGAAAGGCATTGCTTTGTCCCAGTTTAGAAAGTGATACTTGGCCGGTAAGACCTGGCACTTAGCCATGCATAGTTGTAAGGAGGCAGAGAAGAACATTTTTCTCACAAGTAGATCAAGCCTTCAAGTATGTCCTTGGGAAGGGTGATCCTGGCTGGACCAGAAACTGACAAGATGTCAAATAGCTTGCAGGATTTCTCTGATCTAACGGAGATCTCTATCTCCAGAGTCTCAGCAATCCTCAAGGATCTCCTGGAAAGACAAAGTCATCCGGCACCAGTACCAATGCTGAGGACACTGCTTCATTCAATCACAAAGAGTTCCTTTGGTTTCTTTGATGGTGAGATGCTGTTGTTGCTCTGTCCCTAAATCTGGTTCTTCCTTGTGCTCTGGCATAGGTGATCTGGCCAAATGCTGGTGAGAAGTTCGGTGGAGACCGGGCTTCTCTATACCTGAGATAGTGGACCACAGTTCTCCAAATAGGCCCAGAGTGGCTTACAATAGGAATGTGGCTGACCTGTTTGGTATTGGCCAGATCAGTGGCCAGTCCTTATGAGACACTGGTAGCTGAGCCCTGTAGGGAAAGCTGCAGGTCTCTCTGCAGTGTCCACCTAACCTCAGAGGAGAGGATTCTCTGTTCAGAGATAAGAACAGCATTTGCCTTGGTGACGGTGAGGAGGAATACACCTCCTTTAGGGGCATCACCAATGTATATGGTGTTCTCGCTACTGGGGTCTGTATTGGTACCAGTACTGATCTCCCAGGGATGTGGGCATTGACAATGGGAAGTGCATCACTGGAGCCAGTATCGGTGCCAGAGGAGTCTGTCTCTGTGTTGTGAGCTGCTCATTATCACCAGTCCTTGATGCCACTTGAGGCTTGATGGTTTTTATCTCTAGAGGCTTTACGTGATCTGTCCTTATGGGAGGACACTGATTTCTGCCTGGAGTCTCAGCTTCTATGTTGTGAGCACCCCCTCTCAGTGCCAAACTTCGGTACCAGAGTCATTGGTGCTGGCTTCAGTGTTGATGATGCCAGGGTCAGCTTCAGTGTTTGGGACATCAGAGCTAGTGCCAGGTCTTTTCTTAGTGCCAGTGTTCAGCACTGCTTGTCTGCTAGATAAACCGGCCTCATCCAGAGACCTAACTGCTAGCAGAACTCTGGAGCCCATCTCCTCAGGGTCTGAGACGACCTTCATGGATTGCTCCAGGAGATGGAGTTTCAAGACATTTCACATGTCCTAGAGGAGAATGATAGGCACACCGAACATCTACTCTGTATATATGACTCTCTTAAACAGAAGAGACATTTGCTGTGCCCATCTTTTAGGGGAGTTAATCCATCACAGGACAGACATGTCTTGAAGCCCACAGGTTTTGAGTCTGTCCGGAGGTGGATAAAGAACTGGTTAAAGGGGAGACTGCAGAGGGTCGTACTGAAAGGGGAGCTGTCGGGTTGGAGGGAGGTTACCAGTGGAGTTCCTCAGGGTTCGGTTTTGGGTCCGATGTTATTCAATCTATTCGTCGCTGACCTCGGAACCGAAAGTAGGAGTGGGCTGATAAAGTTTGCGGATGACACGAAGTTGGGAGGTATTGCCAATTCGGAGAAGGATAGGGATATCCTCCAGGGGGATTTGGATGACCTGGTAAACTGGAGTATTAGTAATAGGATGAAATTTAATAGTGAGAAGTGTAAGGTTATGCATCTAGGGATGACTAATAAGAATTATAGTTATAGGCTGGGGACGCACCTGTTGGAAGTAACGGACGAGGAGAGGGACCTCGGAGTCCTGGTCGATCGCAAGATGACTATGAGTCGGCAATGTGATGTGGCCGTCAAAAAGGCTAATGCGGTCTTGGGTTGCGTTAGGCGAGGTATTTCTAGTAGAGATAAGGAGGTGCTAGTCCCGTTATACAAGGCGCTGGTGAGACCTCATTTGGAGTACTGTGTGCAGTTCTGGTCTCCCATGTTTAAGAAGGATGAACTTAAACTGGAAAGGGTACAGAGAAGGGCCACTAGGATGATTCGAGGAATGGAAAGCCTGTCGTATGAAAGGCGACTTGAGGAGCTCGGATTGTTTTCCTTAACCAAAAGAAGGTTGAGGGGAGATATGATTGCTCTCTTTAAATATATCAGAGGGATCAATATCGGGGAGGGAGAGGAATTATTTCGGCTCAGTGCTAATGTGGATACGAGAACAAATGGATATAAATTGGCAGTTGGGAAGTTTAGGCTTGAAATTAGGCGAAGGTTTCTGACCGTCAGAGGAGTGAAATACTGGAATGGCCTGCCGGGGGACATAGTGGGGGCAAAAGACCTCTCCGGCTTTAAGACTAAGCTTGATAAGTTTATGGAAGGGATGATCTGATAGGATAACTTGATTTACCCAATAGGTCAATAATGTGCCGCCTGGGAGTTAGTACCGATTTTAAATGTTGGGATATTGGGAGTCTTTTCCTAAGGGTCAGGATAGAGAATATTGGCCACATGCTCGGGGTTCAGCTGATCGCCATATTTGGGGTCGGGAAGGAATTTTCCTCCGGGGTAGATTGGCAGAGGCCCTGGAGGTTTTTCGCCTTCCTCCGAGCATGGGGCAGGGGTTGTTTGCTAGAGGATTATCTGCTGCTTGAAGTCACCAAATCAGGATTTGGGGACTTCAACAGCTGAGTCAAGGGTGAGAGTTATTTCAGGGGTGGGTGGGTCAACTTTTGAGGCCTGCATCATGCAGGAGGTCAGACTAGATGATCATAATGGTCCCTTCTGATCTCAAGTTCTATGATTCTATGATTCTATGTTAAGTAGCCCTGTAATGGGAAGTCCATCTAGGAGGTGTCTAACCATCCAGATGAGTCGATATAGATTACAGTGGTCATATGTGGAAGAATGAGAAGAGCAATGAAGGTTTGTAGAAGATTTTTGAGACGGTTTAGCTAAAACTAAGAACTAGTGGCTTGGACACTCGCCAGGCTCTGTCCTGTGGCCATGGGTGGAAATAAGGTATTGAGGGAGGACTGCAGCTGTGCCATTCTTTATGCCCTACCATGGGAGCATGAGGAGGCACAGAATGCATGTGTGGCCCAGACGGGCACTACTATAAAAAAAAAATCTTGCATGCACTTACAGTGAGATCTACACTCACACATACTTGAAGAAGTTTTACTTTTTAATTTCTAGGAAGATATTTCACCCAATGCAGAGTGAAAACCAATCACAAATATTTCTGAACTACATGTCGCCATCCCTTTGCAGGCAGACAAACCAGATTATCTGCAATTGCAGAATCTGAAAATATTCCAATACCACACAATCCAATAAATTGCATTGAATTTTCCTGTTAAATTGCTGTTTGTTCTCGCATCAAATTAGGAGTTGTATAAACAAACAACTTGTATGCAGGTTATGAATTACTGTTACTTTGCTACATTATTTCTCTGCTAGGTTCAAAAAAATTGTTTTCAGACTGCATGGCAAATAAATGGAACACTGATATCTTGATTCTTCCTTCTCTGGGGAAATTTAATAAATTTAATAAATTCACAAATATGAAAAGCCTTTTAGGATGAAATCTTAGCCATACTGAAGTAAATGAGCAAAACTTCTCAACCACCAGGATTACATACACAAACAGCATACTAGCGACCACATTATAGAATGATATTTTAAGCAATACTATCTTTGTTATTTCTAAACCAAATTTCTTCAAGCATGCTCCTTAACTTCACTAAAGACTAAATTCAGGGCAAGTATAATATTTAAAGTTAAACCATTTTAAAATCTGAGCATATACACACAACATATCTACAAATGTCAAGATATGCATAAACAGAATTTTTTTAACGTAATTAAAATTCAATTTTGAAATTGAAACATGAAAAATTTCAGGCCAGAAGTTATTTTCAGAGACTACTATAAGCAGTTGAAAATAAATTCAAACTAGATTATTCCACAACTAGAGAAACTATCACAGATATATAAGTCTCATTCAAAATTGTGTTAAATAGGTTGTGATCATATCAGATCACCTTCAGTCCATTCAGTGCCGTAGAAATAAAGTGCTGGATGTCAGACCAACGTATACTTCCCTGTATTTGACACACAGATGCTTTGCACACCTGAATCCAAGCAGATGAGTGAGCAGAAAAGCAAAAAATAATAAACAGTGCAGAGAGCTCCAGATTAGGTGACTTTTAGAACAAAGCAGGATTTTGTTGGGGTTTTCCATTTCTGGGCAGTGTCAGTTGCTTGTTCATCAGGGTCACATCTAAGCATTGTTTTCTCTTTCAGTGAAAAAAGATAAACTGCTGTCTTTCATCAGGTAAACTGTATAAACACACTTAAGGCTAATAGCCAGTGCTCTGAATACTGAACGAATAGGCAGATGTGCTTTCAAAGATTAAAAGTTCTTTTTCAAAATTGCTTTATCTCTTGAAGTTTTTAAGAAAAGGGTTATTGATGCTTCATGTGAAAATCACTCTTTAGCTAGCTGGATAAAGAGAAAGATTTCAGGTTTCAGAGTAGCAGCCGTGTTAGTCTGTATCAGCAAAATGAACAGGAGTACTTGTGGCACCTTAATTACCTATTAGCCACTTTACTATGTTATTTACAAATACAGTAATTTAAACTAGTAATAGTGTGTGGTTTCACAGAAGCATTAAAAAGGTAGGAAATGCCTGAATTCAGATTGCACGTTCAGCCTTCATTCTACTCTGTTGTGGGTATGCTTTATAACACACTCAATGGCATGATTACAGACTGTCAGGTAATCCAGTATCATTTCATTTTTTCTATAATTTTAAATGCACAAATGTAACATCCTGTAGTATTCTGTGTACGCAGACAGTCATTGATTGTTATTTACAGTATATGAAAAGTAAACAGTACATGCATTTTACCTACCAGTACTGCACTTAACATATAACTTAAAACGTACTGGTATTATGACAATGCAAGAGTCATCTTTTGTCTCTTCCTTTATGTAACTCTCCCACACTGCATTGTTCCATTGTGTGCGCCTGGTGAGCTATAGTGTGAAAGGAAAGTATTGGGAGTGCTATGTAGAGGGGAAAAAAGGGAAATAACGTAACTGTTGCCAACTCTCATGATTTTATTGTTAGTCTCACAATATTTGATGTTTTACTTAAAGACCCAAATCCAGGAGCCGAGTGATCACACAAGACCCTCAGCTTCCATTTAAAAAAAAAAAAAGTCTCTAGCTCTTGTGGTTGCAGAGAAAAAGTCTGAAAATGCAATGTGAGCATACACTAAAGGCTCAGAAACCAAAAGGCAAATAAAAAGAACCCATTCATTTTTTAACAAAATCCCTTGATTTTAAAGCCAATCGCATGATTTTGTGGGTTCTGACTCACGATTTTTCAATGTTTGGGCTTGGCAATGGTGCTTAAGGCACACAATAAAGAAGGGGAAGCAGCAAAGGGCAAGACAATGTAATAAGAAGTGGGAAGACATGATAAAACAAAGACGCTGTGAAGAATTAGGCTGGAAAAAAAACACACAAAAAATGCAAACAAAATAACTAGTAGCTTTTCCATTATATAAGGGTGAGACAAATAAAATAAACAAAATGGAAATAATGAGAAATGAATAGAACAGGAAAAAACATCAAATCATAGCACAACAAAGGAGCGCATTATTCTCTGAGCACTGTAACTCTTTTTCATATTAATATGAGCAAACCACTGAAATCCCATTCAGTGCTGAAAAACTGACCTGTAGGCCATTAGTATATTTTCCATTTGCCCTTCCTAACATGCCTCAAACCTGGTCTGACCTGGGGGAGCTACTTTTAGGTTGGGGAGACATTATTTCAATGTCCAAGACCATTCAGTCACTGACTTCATAAAAGCTGCCATTCTTCACAATCATGGCAGTTTTAGGAAAGAAGTGGATGCTTATCTACAGGAACTGGACTGAGACCATCAGCGCCTTTCATTTTGGTCAAAAGAAGAAACATTCTATGGATGACTTCCACATCCTTAGCTATGTAGGCAACAGAGAGCTAAAAGTGTAAGACTCCATACCCTAATAGCAAACCCCTGAACTAATCAGTTCTTTGACTAATATTCTGAAAGGGAATATTTCCAAACTTTCAACTGGCTATAGACAAAGGGGTATAGATTTAAGAAGTTTCAAAATTTAGAACATTTGGCCCAAATTCATCCTTGGTTTATTTCCTCTAAAGTGTTAAACCTGTAATAATTAACTTTTTCTAGTTATTTTATTTTACACAAACAAAATTATACACACTCACTATCAGTAAAGACACTGGGATTTATGCAGAGTAGTACAGTTTATATCTTCCACATTCATGTAATTTATAGTATTACATTAAAGCAGAGATTCGCAAACTTTACTGGGTGGAAGACATCTAAACAGAGAGATTTTCTCATGGGTTATGTCTACACTGCAATGAGACACCTGCAGCTGGCCTGAGCCTGAATGTCTTCACCGCAATTAAACAGCACCTTAGCCGAGTCCCATGAGCCTGAGTCAGCTAGCAACCGTGGATTTTTAATTGCAGTGTAGACTTACCCACAGACACCTATTCTCCCATTTGCAATCAGATGACATCACTTTAGCAACTTCAGCAATTGCTTACAGGTAAAATTATTTTAGGTGTTTTTTAATTTTTTAGCCATTCTTGTGATTTCCCTCGATAGCTTCAGAATTCCTGTGAAATATGGGATTATGCCGATGTTTTCAATAAAAAGAGGGCAGATACTTTCCTACCTCACTGCAGTTATAATTGTCCAATTGACCTGCAACCTGGAACTGAGACCCCCTTTGGTCACATATACTCCTTGGAACTGAACTCCTGATGCTCCAGGAGTACCTCCACAAGAACCTGAAGAAGGTGCTAATTCGCCCCTCCAACTCTTTGATGCGGGCTCCAATTTTTGTGGCAAAGAACAATGGCTCCTTATGCCCAACGTTGATTATTAAACTATGAACAAAGTGATGGTCCAAAACCACTGCCCCATGACACTTATTAACCAACTCTTTGAGAGGCTCCACATGGTCAAGATTTTTACTAATCTGGACCTTTGTGGGACTAACCTGGTCTGAATCAAGGAAGGTGATGAAAGGAAGACTGCATCCCGCACCTGGTATGGGAATTTTGAATATTTAGTTATGCCTTTTGGGTTCTGTAATGCTCCAGTGATGTTCCAGCATTTTGTCAATGATATCTTCCAGGACATACAGATTGATTTATGATTATTTATTTGGACGATGTGCTTGTTTTTTTCTGAAAACCAGGTGCTGCATGAGCAACATGTGCCCCACATTCTCAACAGACTCCATGAAAACTATATTTACTCCAAACTGCAGAAATGAGTTTGACAAAGACACAATTGAGTACCTCAGCTATATTATTTCCCCCAAAGAGCTAACAATGAACTCATGAAAGGTATCGCCCATCTCTGGGTAGAATGCCCCAAAGGATGTAAAAGGCATTCAGTGGTTTCTCAGGTTTGCCAATTTCTACAGGCATTTTATCAAAGGATTCTCTCACCTAGTTGCCCTGATACTGCACGCCCTCAGAAGGGAGTCCACTTCATCAGGTCACCAGAGGAACAATAGGCATTTGATCAGCTAAAGAGATCTTTGACATCAGCTCCCATTCTTGTGCACCTGGATCTTGACAAGCCCTTCACCACAGAGGCAGCAGCTTTGAACTTTGCCACTGGAGCTGTTCTGTCACAACATATTGGCCCTCATAACCAACTCCATTCCTGTGCCTTTTATTCATGAAAACTAACCCCTGCTGAGAATCATGATGTCTGTGACAAGAGGTTACTTGTGATAAAAGCAGCATCTGAAGAACAGAGACACTGTCTAGAGGGAGCTCAGTTTCTGGTCCAGGTCCTTACTGACAAAGCATTTGGAATATCTCCGAACTCCTCCTAATCTTAACTAGTGACAGATCTGCTGGTCACTTTTCTTTGCCAGATTCTATATCATCGTCACCTGCTGCCCTGGATCACAGAATGGGAAGGCAGATGCATGTTCCCACTTGGACGAATATGCCGAGTCGGACACCGTTCCCTTGACTACCATTTTACACCTGTCAAATTTTATTGGAGAGACAACAAAGAGGGACCTGATGCCCCTCATTTGGTCCTGGCTTCCTCAAGACCGCCAAGCAACTAAGATCTGTCAGATCCTAGATCCTCTTAATGTTCTGCCTAGCTTAGGTTTCATTTGAAGGATGATTTGCTTTATTGCAGAAAGTGCCTTTACATCCCAGACAGCCAGCTCAGACGCAAGGTGTTGCGATGTGTTACAATATACCAGTTGCCGGCCACTCTGTCTGCTTCAAAACCCAAGACCTAATGTTACAGTATGTCTGGTGGCCAGGGATGAATACTGACGTTAAGAGGTACATTAGTTCATGTGATCTGTGCTGCCAAAGCAAGTGCCCATGTGCCAAACTATTCTGTCTTCTCCAGCCTTTGCCTATCCTGCCTTGACCCTGGTCCTTGGCATCCTTGAATTTCATTGTAGAGCTACTTTGCTCCCAGGGGTACACTGTCATCCTCATCACCGTTGATCTCCTCATTAAGATGGTGCAATTTATTTCCGTTTGCTCCCTCCCAACCCCCCAGGAAACAGTCCACCTTTTTCTAGATCATGTTTTTGACTCCATGGGCTGCCCACCATACTAGTCTCAGATGGAGATTCACAATTCACTTCCCACTTTTGATGCCAGCTCCACAAACTTTTAGGAACAGAACTGCTTACCTACTCAGCCCATCACCTACAAACCAACAGGCAGAGAGAGCAAGTGAACCAAGTCCTCGAACAATGCCTCTGCTGCTTTCTCAATTATTGTCAGGATAACTAGGTCGTCGTCCACCAATATGCAGAATTTGTGTATAACTCTGCCCATGCATCCACCTGACATAGCCTATTCTATGCAAACTAGGGTCTCCACTATCGCCTTCATTCAGCTGCATCTACAGATTCCCTAGTCCCAACCACAGCAAGTCTAGTGGCCCACCTTTACCGGGTCCACCAAGAGCTTACTATACACCAAGGAGGCCTAAAAATGTCATGCTGACCGAAAACAGCGAGCCATATCAACCCTGTCTGTAGGAGAAAAAGCCTGATTGTCCTCCAAACATCTCAAAAATTCATCTGTCCCTCAGCCAAATGGACCACCAGTACCTAGGCCCATTTAAGATCCTGGAGCCAACTGACCCTGTAGCATTTAGGCTCCAGTTGCTGGAATCCTTGAAAGTCCACCCAGTTTCCCATATTTCCTGTTTGAAACCTCACATAGATAATCACTTTCCCAACCACTCAGCTTTACCACCACCTCCCATAGATGTCCAGGGTCAAGAGGCAATGAGGTCTGGGAACTCCTAGACGCCACACGAGTTTGAGGCAAAAACTCTTATTATCTTGTCGAGTGGGAGGGCTATGGACTGGAAGAGCAATCATAGAAACCAGAATAAAACATTGGTGTTCCACAACTCGTACATGCCTTCCATCAGAAACACCCCCTGAAACCTGGTCCCACGGACTCTAGTAGGTGCCCTTGAAGGGGAGGTGCCAGTACTGACAGGGTCTAGCCTGCAGCAGAGCCAGTCTCCTGGCAGCCTAATGAGCTCAGCTGTCTGACTGAGTGCACCATCTGATTGGTTGAGGGAGTCAGCAGGCTGTTACATAAGATCAGTAGCCACAACAGTCCAGTGGCTGCTCAATGCATTCCTAGCCTGCAGCTGCACCTAGTCCTGTCCCTACCTCTGCTGTCTCTAGTCTTGCTTCAGCCCCAGCACTAGCCCCAACCTTTACCTGCTCTGCCTCAGCCCCCAGCTTCTTCCTGACTCCCAGTTCTGACCCTCCACTATGCCTTCTGACTGCAACTCTGGTTAACCCTTTGGCTCTGCTCTAACGGATAGGCCATATTCTTGCTCCCACCACTAGACCAGACTGCCCATGGCCTTGGGGAACAGAAATTTGATAATAGAGGGATCTTCAATCTACCAAATAAAAGTATAAGAAGCTGGACAAATTCAGACTAGAACTAAAGTGCAAATTTATAACAATAAGTGTAATTAATGATTGGAACAACCTATCAAGTGTTGTGGTGGCTTCATCATCACTGGAAATTTAAGACTGAATGTTTTCCTAAAAGACACGCTCTAGTTCAAGCACAACTATTGAACTTGAAACACAAATTAATTCAGGGAAGTCCTATGGTCTGTGTTGTGCAGGAGGTCAGACTAGACAATCACAATAATCCCTTCTGGTCTTAAAAATCTATGACTCTATAAAATCTGAAATTTTGACATTTGATGCTGCTAGACCCTCAGATATCACTTTTGTTAATGAGCTAAAAATCTTTCCTCCCAAGAGATTTTACTGGGATTAGTGTATCAAAGTGACAAAGTAAATGCAGGGAGTTGAGAGCAACAGTTTAGCTAAGTAGAAATTGCATAAACAAATGGAGCAAGACATATTGGAATCACAGATGAGTAAAAAGCTTAGCAAATGAAATAAAAAGAACAAATGCAGAACTGAATCTATGCACCATGCTCCTAACTGCCTTATCTCAAAGGAACAAAAAATAACAGCTAAATGAGGTATGTGAACAATATCTGTTAGTCTTAAAGGTGCCACAGGACTCTCTGTTGCTTTTTACAGATCCAGACTAACACAGCTACCCCTCTGATACTTGAGTGAACACAGTCACTTGCTTTGTCTCTCAAACTGGAGATTCACAATGGAAGGTCAGATTTCTGGCAAGAACATTGCTGAAAAGTAAGGTAAATATTCTTGTAACAGACATCTTTCTTTCATTCCCCCTCCTCCCTTTATTTATTTTTAAATATAACTTCTACTGACTATGGCTCGTGCAAATGAAGGGATCATTTCTCCCAGTATCACTCATTAGAAATTCCACCATTTGTGGGTTGCAGTTCAAAACAGTTCAGAATCAGTTTTCTGTCATTTGAGGAGGTTTCTATAGTCAATCTACACATCGTGGTGGAAATCCTTCTGTGCTTTCTCATGAGAAACATACACTGTCAGCAACTAGCATGCTCCAGCACAGAAAACTGCTTTTATGAAACCTCCCCTTTTGTAGCAATTAGCAACCAATGGGGCTGTTACAGTGTTCTAAGCCTCTCTCTGCAGCTGTTAGGAATCAAGCAGGTTCAGAGTCTTTGCTGTTGTGGCTCCTTGCCCACCATTCCAGCATCAATAATGTGTGCAACCCAGAGAGGAACAAGGGATGCTGCTGCTTAAAGATAGCTATGATACCTTGGTTCATTCACTGTATCAATAAAGTTATGTTCACTGATAGAAGAATAACTATGGCTAGTCTGCACAACAAACACTTCAGAATTGTCACACAAACTAAGACATTTTCCCTTATTATACTATATTTTCTTGTGTAACATTTTGTAAAATGGCATTTATTCTGTGTCTATCCTGCCATCCATTCCTTTTCCTTTTTTTCCCGCATCATCTGGTACAAGCAGCATTTTCATATTTTTAAAAACAAATCTGTATTCTTTCCCTCAATGGAGATATATTACATTTTTTCCAACACCATGCCTATGTCCCCGTCCCCCGCCCCGCCCCAGTAGTGGTGTGCTCTTTCTTTGCATCAGGATCTTCTTGATACCTCAGAGGTTTGCAGATAGAAGTGCCTATCTGTAAAGGTACTTACATAGCCCTAGTCACCACAGTATCAGAGCAACTCACAGTTGCTAATGGATTTTATTCACATGACAGTCCTGTGAGGTAGGGAAATATCCCCATTTTATAGATGCAACAGAGCAACTCAGGACAGAAGCAGGAATAAAACCCATGTTTCCTGACTCCCGGTTCTATGCTCTGGTAATCCACCAGGTAACATTGCCTTTTGCCATCTTCTGTTGTGTTTCTTTTGTCTTCCCTGTGTTCCTTTCTTTTTATGCTTATGGTAAGTTATAACCAGTGATGAAAGATAGTAATATTACAGATTTTTCTTGATCATGGTAATGAAAACGAGAATACTTAGTTCTTCTATAGTAAAGTTATAATGCCAGGATTGATAAAAAACAGTTCGATAATATTCTCAAAAGTTAACTGATAAAGAAACTGTTCCACTATCCTAACTCATAGTCCCTTCTGCAGCAGTGATGGACAGTTACTACTGCCTCGGATCCAGTCACAAACACCTTCCCCTCCCCCACATCTGCCTGAAAGGAGGACCTGTGGAATGCCCTTCAGACATATTCAACCCTCCAACAAACACAGTCGCCCCACCCCCCAAAACCCCCAAATCCAACAACCAAGAAAACTGGTAAGATTGAACATTTGGAAAGTTTTATTGTAATCAGGGCAATAAAGGAATTTTCACCACCCTCCATTTTGTTACTTTCTTACTTTTTGACATTTTTCTTTTCCTTCTTTTTGTTCCTCCATCCTCATTCCCTGTTCTGTGACCTTTTACCATTTTTTTCTGCCCTTTTGTCCATCCTGCTTAGTTTTATACCTTTATGCTCTTTTCTTTGGAGGTTTTTGTATTAAAAAAATTCTTTACCGAGCAGCAAAGTATTAGTAGCAAATTATAACACGAAGAACTGCAAGGGAAAATTGATTAGCAATCTCGTCCATTTCCCTTACCAGCCCTTTCAAGGATAAAGTTCTTTGGCACAGCATGAACAAGGAAACTGACTGGAACTTATCTGTTTCGCTCTGCATGGAGCTCTGGAGTGTGGAATACAAATGGAAAATGACTAGGATCGTGTGATCTTAGTTTTCCTCTACAGCAAGTGCCTTTCGCACAGAGACAGCTTTAAAGGGAACAGTCAGCTCTGTGTATGAAGCTTTGCTGATATCTGTTTGGGTGGCCAGAGTGCGGTAAGTATCAGAACAGCCAGAACACAGGAGGCAGCAGTCTATACAGGTCTAGGAATTGCCATTTGAGCAGCATTGCTCGAAGGCCTTCCTCAGGCCAGCAGTTTACAGTCCCACTCCTCTCTCCCCCAATAATTTTTAATAGATTTTCACAAAGTGCTTAGTAGCTCTCATCTGTAAGCTTGTATTTTAGGATATTTTTTAAAAAGCAAGTATTTTTGTGTCAAAGTCCTGTTACATTTCTTTTGTCAACAAACAGTTAAATCAGACTTCAGACATTTCATCCTGTATACTGTCTGGCTATTATATGGCCCTGTTCTCCCCTCCCCCGCTTTTTTTTTTTTAGGAGAGGAAAAGGAGAGACACATGGCATATTGTAAGCTTAAAAGTCTATTCAAGGAACCTTGTAGCTTCATTTCATGTTTGGATGAGAACTTACAGACTTCTGCTTTTAAATGCATGAACTTAGAGATCTATATCTACCAAACAAGTACACAAAAAGAAAAAACTATTTGCAAAAAACCCAAAACAAAATATCAAATAATTTATTTGGTGTTTCTCCTTTCAATGTGCTAGATAATTTCATAACACGCACCACCAATTGACACAAATTCTCCTTGCAATTACATGAAGTAATTGTTGCTGTTTAGATTTCATTACTTTATTGAAAAAATGATGTGACAACATCAAGAAATTATTAATTTTAGTTTTTCCCATTCATAGAGCAAACTCCAAATGTCACCTCACAGAAAATGAAACACTAAAGTACTCTTTCTTTTTCTACCAAGGAAGAGGAACTTTAATCATACTAAATTATTTTGGAGAAAAAACTGGATTTTTGTTTAGTAAGCAAACACTTGAAATGGCTACACATCCTAGAGAGATGGTGTAACAGTTACTGCTTATGTGAACTGCCAAGTTACATTATTCTTTAGAGTAAAAGACTGGAAAACAAGTAGTATAAAAATTGAAAACATCTGTGTAAGTTTAATGGCCAAACTGACCGAAGGGGAAAAAATTACAACAAAACAGTTCCAGGACAGACTATGTCTTCACATAGTAATCCCTTATTTTAATATGTTCCTCTTTAACAGAGCTGGAGTTCCCAACTGCTCAAGATCCTGACTAATACAAAATAGTTTATTTTCATACACACAATTTTTGTCCACTATGAAAAGAACCAAAGAGCCCTCCTACCAAACATCAGTGCTCTGCAAAGTATAAGTTACAATATAGTATTAGATGGTTAAAAACAACAAAAAAAAGCTTGTTTAAAAAGAAATACCTCCTCTCCCATTGTGAAGTAAAGCTGCCTTTCTACAGTTAAAAGTGTCCAAGAAGAGAATCAGAGTTCTCCCACTTCCTTGTAATAGCTAAACTTACAAGTCTAAAAGACCAAGCCTAAAACTGAGTCACATTTAGGGCCCTCTGAGCTTTGAGGAAAACAAAGCTTGCATTTGTTTATTTCACAGGAAGCCTGGAACTTTTCGTAGTTTTGCTTACTTTGGGGTAGAGGTTTCTGCGTTTCCAGACAGAAAACTCAGCTTCACTGGCTTCATGTATATGACAGCCAGAAAAGGCAACATAAGCAGTAATATGCAAAAAAAATTTATAAACAGCTCAGACAGAAAATAAAAATGATTTTGGTCTGTGTCACATTCCAACTACCCAATTTTCACCAATTCAAAAACTAGGAGCAAAAATTCCATGTGATTTACCACTTTTTTTGAAAAGCTGAAATATCACCATGAATCCTCTCTTCCACAACGAAAGTATAAAATCTTAACACTTCCATGTCCCCTATAAAGACATTCATGCAAATGTATAAGAATGATTGGAAATGGAAAAGGATAATATGGATACTTAAGAATAAATCGGAGGAGGCCATACCTCTCTCACTTTTATTTGAGCTATGCAGTGTGTTGACCAAGCTTCAAAACATTCTGCAAAATCCCAAATACACATGTATATATAAACAGACTTACACATTCTATACATCCAGTATTAAAAATCAACGATCTCTGATGGTAGAAATGTAGCAGCCATTCTAACAGCACCATCAATACCAATACAACAAAAATTAGGCATAAGGATATGAAGCAAAATACCTTAACAAATGAAAACAGGAATTTTGAAAGAAGATCATAAATTATCTAGTCAGGACAGCCAAGCAGACATACCTACTGCTGGGAAATGTGCCACGGTATTTTTTAACAACCAGAAATGATCACGAGATTGGTTTTACCTCTCATGTGGGAGACAAACCCTCTGACTCTTTGACAGCATCTCTATAAGCACAGTAACCACCCTAGCACCACGCTGTGGAACAGGTTTAGTAATGGCTCAGATGGCAGTATGCAACCTGAGTCATCAAAACCACTTCCTGAAGAAGATGTTAATTTCAAACTTCCACTGAACAAATTCTTTTAAAGTCATAATGAAATATATCCTTTTCAGTTTCACAGAATATAAAGTTGGGGTTCTTTTTAAAAAAAGCCTAAAATGCATTTTAATTATATAAAACACAATCAATTGTATTTTTTAAAATCCGCTGCTAAAGATATTTCAAAAAAAGCCAAACTTACAGATTCAGAAAAAAAATCCATTGATTCATTCAAATTGATAGAAAATTATGACTGTACAAACTGTCATTCCAGTTCTGTTTGCTTTATGTAACATGAAACAATTATTTAATCAGAAATCTCCTTAATACCTAATAAATATGAAGGTTACATATGCAACATCAAAGCTGAATTAGACTTGTTATTTTATTATTTGTGCCAAGCTATTTGCTATCTTAACTTCCCATGTTCATGTATGCAAAGAGTATCAAATGTCTGCTCATTAAAACCTTCCTGAGCTTTAAAAAGGCTACCAACCCCCTCTCCCGCAAACAAAAGTTCCAACGTATAATTAAAGATCACCAGCATCGAGATTAAATTCTCAAACAAAAGCAAAACAAAATAGAAACAGAAAAGAAAAACTCATTTCAAGTAAATCTACATCCTAGAAATTTCATAATATGGTCTATGAATTGCCACAAGTGCCAAAACAAGCATTTGAAAGCACTGAGTTTCAAATGGAGGATTTTACAAAGTCGTAACAGTTCATCCTTATCTGCAATGGTCAGGTAAATCACCCTAGGATTTCTTTGATGTAGACAAAGTCTCAGGAACCAACTTTGCTTATGATCACTATATTAGTTATTAGGATTTATTTAAAGTAGGTTTTACTGCTATTTTACATGTTGTGTTTTATCACACTGTCAGCCAGTTATCTGGGAGCTCATCAGATAGAAAGTAAACTCATTCTACATTTTAGATACATATCAAGGAGCACTGGTATTTATCAAAGCATGTTCATTGTACTGGAGTTGAAACCTCTGGGAAATGGAGAGAAGCAGAGCAGTTGCTCTTTCTAGAAATTCACTATCACATTAATTCATGTCCCCACAGAAAATCTCTAAAACTCAGCAATATGGAAATCAGCTTCACTTTTGCCTAAATAAAGTATGGTGGTTTCTTGGAAGCGATCCATCCCGAAATGGTTCTACTTTTTTGTTTTCCAGGTCAAAATATTTTGAGATTTCATAGATTTTGTTTTTCAGGGTACACCACCACAGCAGAAGTCCATGGCTCCCAACCAGGAATCAAAACCAGACTCTCCATAGTATTGCTACTGACATCACTAGCTATTATATAGTCTTTTCACCAGTAGATCTCTATGCAGTTTTTAAGTAACTCAAGTAAGCGAAAGGAATCTAAAATCAACTGTGGTCGTTATGTATATTATAACTGCATTTCCTCCATATGGACAATGCTTTCCTTCACTTTGGTATGTGATGTATGTGCAAGGCACTGTGGTATAGGCAATGTTAAAACATCCTATATTTATGTAGTCTATACTGCAATAACAGTTTTTAAAAATAACAATCTTCAGTGACACAGAGCACTGTTGTGTGGTAGACTCATTTTTTTAAAATGCCACTGATACAGCTACATGTTCTCTGTTAAAACCATTTCACTGACAGCTGGGTTATTCCCATTTATCAGAGAGTAGCTTGAACATTTTACAATCCAAAGAGTGAAATCATGATATCACAGATACGTTTGGGGAAGGAATATGGAAGATGAGAAGAGACACTGCTCACTGATGCATCACTCTTCAATAGCGATTCAGCAGAGACTCAGTGCCAGTCTGGGTTATCAAATTTGTTCCTCTCTATTAAACTCAATTTTCCATTTCCTGCTCCATTCCCTTTGTACCTGTTTTCCTGTATGAGGTTATGGTTTCAGAATCCTAGTAAAAGGTATAGATCTAAACTGTACTTCATCTGAGAGCTAGCTGTGTTTTACCTATCTCATGAAGACCTGGTGTCATTAATTAGCTTTTATTGCTGTAAATTGTTTATACCAAAAAGGATACATAATATTCTTGAGAATTTTGTGTGTTACACTTTACAATTTCAAAGTGCTGTTCATAATTTCCAAATGATATTTTTGCAAAAAAAAAATGAATCTTACATTGTTAACACTTTACCACTGAAGCACCAATGGATAATGTTCATCACTTAAAATGGAAGTTTTATATTCAGAGAATTATCTCATGGTAGATTAGAGATGAGGAGGCAAGGAATGTTAAAGAAATGGACCGGAATGAGTGGCTTGGTGTCAGAGCTACAGAGGTACAAAAGATAGGTACTTCATGATGTGGGCGTTTCATGCATGGAGTGGCTACAGAATCATGTTCCTAGGCTACAAAATGCTATATGCTACTATTGTTCTCATGTCCCTTATTTTGAGCTTTGGTTCTAACTATTTTTAGCGTTCAACTCTGTAACTGCTTTTAGGTCTAATGTCATACCTGGAAAAGTGCAGCGGGGAGAAGGGTGGCAAAGGGGTAAAGAGCAACTTATGTAAAGTGAATTCTCCCTTTCCTTCTGTCTTCACAAAAGAGATGAGTGGAGACACTCCCCATTTGAGATGATCAGGGTGAACTAACAGAAATAATGGTGTTTAAGAAGAGACTTAATAAATACAAAAGTTTTAAAGGAACTAAAAACCAAAGCAGCCTTCCCGCCAACCAAAACGTATAAGTTATTTAAAACAGCAGTTCTCTATACATTGCTCTTCGTGGTCCTACATGCAGCTCTCACTGCGTAGATGACTGATTAGTGATCCACTCAGTTTAGTTGGATCTCAAGAAGAGCCGCACAAGAATGTCAGTCACAGGACCATCTACCTAATATATTGTGCAGCACAGGGAGCACTGAGCAAACTCAGCAACTCCTATACTGCTGTTCAGTTACCCTTTATTACACACAAAAATAAAGAAACAGGAGCAACTGGTATTCCCTCCCTCCACAACAAGCAAAAATGGAGTTCCTCTTCCTCCCAACAGCCAGCATGAGCTCTTGAGGAAGATGGGGGTGGAGATGGAAGAGGAAGTAGGAACTGCCAAGAGCCAAGTGGATATAAGAGAGAGAGAGGATGATGTTGTGTCAGTGTATAATAAATGTGTGCCATGATCAGGCAAAGACTAACAACATCATATGATTATTTTGTGGAAGACAAGGTGGGTGAGGTAATATCTTTTATTGATTATTTTGTGCCATTCTTAGACTCCATTTGATTGAGTGGCTCTCTAAGCTCAGTGGCTCTCAACCTTTCCAATCTTCTGTACCCCTTTCAGGAGTCTGATTTGTCTTGCGTATGCCCAAGTTTCACCTCACTTAAAAACTACTTGCTTACAAAATCAGACATAAAAATATAAAAGTGTCACAGCACCCTATTACTGAAAAAATTGCTTACTTTCTCATTTTTACCATATAATTATAAAATAAATTAATTTGAATATAAATATTGTACTTACATTTCAGTGTATAGTATATAGAGCAGTATAAACCAGTCATTGTCTGTATGAAATTTTAGTTTGTACTGACTTCGCTGGTGCTTTTTATGCAGCCTCTTGTAAAACTAGGCAACTATCTAGATGAGTTGATGTCCCCCCCGGAAGGCCTCCTGAGAACCACTGCTCTAGCTGTTAAATGTTGGGTGCGTGTGGTAAGTGTTATGCAAGCATTTCCTACTTGCAGCCTGAGAAGTTACTAAATACAGGAAATAAAGTATTCTAACTGCAAATATGATGTAATCACATTCCATTAAAATATTTGTTAAGGAAAATGTGAATACAGAAGAAGGATGGTCTTGTAATTAAGACACCAGGCTAAGACTCTAAGGATTTTGGATTAAATTCCTGGCTATGTCGCAGACCTCCTGTCTGACCTTAGACAAATCACTTTTCAGTTCCCCATCTGCAAAATAGGGATAATGATACTTCCTACCCAGTAAACAGTGGACTAAGACCTCCTCTCATTTCACAAAAGCCATTTCATATCTACCAGATGGACACCTCAAATTTGACCATATTAGATGAGTGACTAAAAGGTGAACAGGTCTATATCCTATTTTATACAGAGCCCATTTACCAAAAATGTCTGTAACTTTACAGAAAACTATCATATGTAGGCTTGGCAGAATTAAAATTTTTAAATATAATTTTGAAGGATAATATCAAATTTTATTTTTAAGCTTATTATTTTTACATTTTCTCAGTTGTGGAACATTGTGGGATGGGGTGTCAGACAATTATTTAATGACCGTAGACACTGAAATAAAAAAAGCTTTATAACCATTAAAACAGTCAATACCACATGTCAAAATATAAAAAGTAAATATCCTTAAATAAAAAAGTTCTCAAGCAGCATTTTTTTTTTACTTTACTGATCTGTACATTTCAATTATCATTGATGGAAATACCTTTTTGTTGGTTTGTATGTGCATGGAAATCAAAGTTTACCAACATTCACTGATAAAAATAGAATTCTCCCAAGCCTAATCATATGGTATTTGCAGAGCACTGCAGTTTGTCAATTCCAAGCCATCTGAATCAGATTTGGATAATTGAATATTGAATACCTCTACAGTTCTGGTTAAGGTCAATATGTGCATCATTCACAGGTGTATATGTAATATATGTATATAGTATATATAATGTATATAGTAATCATAAACAAACACTATTTCACATGCAAATACTGACTGTGCATCTAGCTCATCAGAATATCTGCATGCACTCAGCGTGGTAGCCGTGTTAGTCTGTATCAGCAAAAACAACGAGGAATCCTTGTGGTACCTTAGAGACTAACAAATTTATTTCGGCATAAGCTTTCGTGGGCTAGAACCCACTTCATCGGTTCATGCATCCGATGAAGTGGGTTCTAGCCCACAAAAGCTTATGCCCAAATAAATTTGTTAGTCCCTAAGGTGCCACAAAGACTCCTCATTGTTTCTGTATTTATTTTCTTTACCTATATACCTGCTGGAAATGAACTACTAAAAATACACATTTTCTAATGTAATAGGAAAAGTTTATGGCCCCAGACCAGGACAGCACTTAACTACATGCTTCATTTTAAGCAGAAGCTTAAATCCTATTGACTGCAAGTGTTTTCCTAAAGAAAGATGCTTTCTTGAATTAGGGCCTACACGAATCCAGTCCTAAGCAGCTATCACTATCAACTTAAAAAGAAAAAAAAAAAACCCAACCTTTCATTATCCTGTTTGGGTGGTAGTAACAACGTCTTTCAACATTTTAAAACAGCACATATAAATGTTTACGTTGCAGAAGAACCTAATTTGAATTTTACCAAAGATAAGCAGAATTCCAAGCATGCATAAGTCTATCAAAACCAAGCCTCACTTATCAGATTATCCATACACATTAGATAAATATAATTGCTTATAAAGGTGAGGAGAAGGATTTTGTGCCTTTTTCACTATGGTACATACTTCATTATATACAGAAGGCATGAAAAAAAGCTAAAAAGCTCCCCTCCCCGCTGCTTATTAGAAATATTAAGTCTTGTCTTCTTGTGTCTCTGGTTCTCCTTGGAGACTAGAGAATGAAGGGACCTCTCTGAGGGCTCAACTGAAAGGGTGAAGGTGTTTGAATCTTTAACAAAGAGTTTTCCCCCCAAAGTGTTAATTGGGATCTTCTTTATATGTCACACAAACAAAAGAATAGCATAAAACAATTTGCACCCTCTGCACGTCGCCTATAAAAAGTTTGCCCAATGCATTTTTTTAAATGAATATCCAAAGCACTAAGTTAAAAGTTAAATTCTGTAGGTACTTTTTAACATTTCCTTTTTGGCAGCCTGATGGTACAGATACTTTATGCTGCCATGTTACTTTACATAAGAACTGGGCATTATTATTATTTGTGGTCTCATATGGGTAACCACAGTTCTAATACAGACTCTGAAGTCTTGTTCCCTGCACTGGTAGTTATTTAGAACAAAGACCAGTGGGTGGAGGTGTGAGCACAGGAATAAAACCTTCACTGAAATAACATTCTTCCAGGCAATTAAGTAGATGGGTTATTACCAACTTCACAATAATCTATTTTCCTACACTTGGCACAACAGATGACAAAAGGACTCAGTCAAAGTAAGGAATAGGAAAGAAACCATAAAGCTGTCAGTTCTACCTTATCATAAAGTTGAGTACTTTGGGGATGACAACCATGACAGAATTAAGTTACAATATGTACCTTTTCTACTGGTGGAAAGTCATTTTCTACTTCTATTGACCTTGGTCGTAGCTTTATTGGTTTGTCTTTGAAGATATCTCCAAAACCAACCCCCTTGACCTTTTTGGGTTGGATTGCTGCTGCTCCATTGGCTCCTTCTGATTTTGTGCTGCTTGAGTCACCACCATCACTCTCAGAGCCTGTAGCATCTCTTAAACCTGCCAGAAAAGGGGGAGGGGGAAAAGAAATGTTAGATATGGAGCTTGACAATATTTTAAAAACAGAAAATGGTGGTCAAAGCAAATAGCAGCTTCCCCCACCCCCAAATCATAGGTAAAGTGGATGTCCTTTCTTTGTGCCAAGTACTCATTCTAGGTTTTTTTTATTTCATCGTTTTCCCATACCTCTTAGAACTTCTCTCAAACCACAAAACAAACACACACACACACTTCCAATATCAAAACATTATCCCTGAAGAAGGCCACTGCTATACATCAAAATATTCTTCTCCCCTAGACACAGATCACTCAAAGAGTCCAAGAAATTAGAATTCATTTCAGTTCTAGTTCAGCTATCATACTTATGGCACTTAAAATTCAGGAGTCAGACCAGATATACTGTACTTTAAATCTGTATGACTCATGTCAAGCCAATTTTGCAATTAGTATCTAAAGATACATTACCTAAAGGGAAAATATAAAGCTAAAAGCTGTTTAAACAAATTTGCAATCAAATAAGTGGCATAATATTATCCCTACTGAAGAATTACATCTCTCTGCAGATTAGACAGCCTTGTAAGAAAAGCACACATGCACACCCTCCTCTAGGAATATAATAAATCAAAATTGACATTCCAATTTGCTTTACTACTCTCAATGAACAGGAAAATCCAGGCTTACCTGAAAATTTCCTTTATTCAAGTAATAAGGTCCGCAGTTCTATTACAATGAGTATTTTAATTTCAGTCTGCTTATAGTTCAAGGGCAGAACCAGAACTGTCAGTAGGGAAAGTGTCAGCATATGCGGATGACACACTGCACTATCTATCCTTCCCCACACACAACCACACCACTACCATCAAGACAGCCCAGTACTTGGATGAAAGCAGCTCTTGGATAAAGAAAAGCTGTCTGAAGATGAACCTGAGCAAGACAGCGATGATGCTGGTGCACAGAGGAGAGTATTTTGAAGAGCTTGGAGCCTCAGTGCAGTTTCCGTTGGTAGAAGATACACACCCACAATTGGTCAATTCAGTCCGTAGCTTAGGAGTACTCTTGGATTCCTCGCTAACACTGAGCTCTCACATAGTAGCATCTGCATATAATGCTTTCCATCTCTGCTTGGCTAGGAAACTCCATCCTATCCTGGTGGATGAACACCTGGCCTTTGTCACCTGTCAGATGACCTACAGCAATGTGATATACTTGGGCATGAAGCCTTCAGCACTTCGGAAAATCCACTGGCGCAGAATGCTGCAGCGCATCTCCTCTGCAACACAGGCTACCATGAACATATCAAACCTGTCCTCCACTCTCTCCGCTGGCTTCCCTTTGAATTTCTAATCAAGTTCAAGGTCACAGTCTTTATCTTCAAATCACTCCCTGGCCTGGGCTCAGGGTATCTAAAAGATCATCTATAAAGCTCTGGGACGAAGAGTGCTTGACAACTACACTCCTCTGGCACAACAGAACTCTCAACAATAAGAGTAAAGCTCATCTGTGTGGGAGACAGAATGTTCTCCAGGGATGTTCTGAGACTGTGGAGTGATGTCTCCCAGGAATTAAGGACCACCATAAACACCACCACTTTCCACTCCAAATGCAAGGCACATTTCTTTCACCTTGCCTTCTCTGACAAACACATAGCAACAAGTACACTGATATTACAAAAAAATACCTTACCAAACCTAGACACTCCACTGCACACACTTTGGGGAGAGAATAAGAGAACAAACATTTGACAGCTGTGTAGTCACATTGCTAATTGCACTACTGGAGGACACTCAGATACTAAGATGATAAGCCTGGTATAAAACCCAATAGAGAATAGACTAGAATGCCCTGCCTCTTGAAGTTCTCTCCAGTTGAGGAAACTTCCACAGCCAGGATAACTCAAATCTATTTTCCTAAATTACAGATCATGTTAAATAAACTTTGAGGAAAAACACAACAAAGTATTCTACTGCAGATCATGGTAAATTCTACCTAATGACCATAAACCCAAATCCTTAGATGTCAATTTCCATCTCTATTCTGAATGATCATTTTTCTTCAGGGCAGCTGGATATGTGGACCTTATTACTTAAAGAAAGGACATTTTCAGGTAAGCATGGATACATTGTCCCATTTTTCTTAGTGCTAATTAAAATGGGTTTTCATAGTAGGGTGCCTCCAGGATAGGAAGCAGGATCATCTCTTAAATATAGACATCCAAAACCAAGTAGATTATATATCTCCTCCATCTTCCCCTGGATACCAAGGCATGGAGAAGACTTCTTACAAAACAAAAGGAATGGCATTAGCTGACACTGGATGACCAATATGGTGAATGAATGGCAGACTAACACATCTTATTACAGGAGATATGACTATTCTGCCCTGAGATTGCCAGTTCTCCTAAGGACTGGATGGTGATGCATAACTAAAGCAGGGCTATTTTTTGAGTTTACTTAAGGAATGAATGCTATGACAATTGTGAGGACTACTGGGCTGAAATTTAAGTACAATACTGGGTCTCATAGAAAGCCCCAAATTTCAAATTAAAAAACCATCTGATTGGCTATAGTAGCCATTGAGAGGCCTGCTCTAATGGATAGGAAATATGGTGACACTTGCTGCAGAGGTTCCATTTGGGTAGTGAGGTAAGGAGCAGGATGAGGTTACAAGGTTATGCTCTATGACTGTGTGAGGTTGGAATAAGGTTGACGCCTTAAGGAAACATTAAATATTGGGATATATACAAAGTTTCCTTTTCTTGAACATACTGCTAACATTATACTATAGAGACCTGACCTGTTTGTGGGACACTCATATTCCCATATTAAGGTCCTCCTGGAGGAACTCAAAGTTATGTTTCACTGATTTAACATGATAGTTAAGCTTTGCACCATCTCGCAGAGTAAGTTTTATTTGCTGACTTCTCTCGCTTGAGGTCCATGGGAGCAAAAATCACTTCCTCCAACTATTCATTTTGCAGCTGTCTGGTCGGATGGAGGACCGGTCTTGCAACAGCAAACATCGTTTGTGAGAAGGACACCTCCAAAAATCCACTGCTAGGTTAATCAACCTGGAGAGCCAAACTCTCTTCAGACAGAAAGGCATAAACAATATCACTACTGTTCTTATCTTCTCTATTGTCCTGGGAAGCTGTGGAAAAGGCAAGAAAGCATAGCAAGGACTTTACGTGACATCACTCACCACCTCCTCCCATGTGTCCAGACACAGAGAGGCACTTTATTTACTGTTTCCAGGTGCAAAGCAGTTGATCACCAGCTGACCAAACTGACTGATGATGTGTGAGATATTCTTGGGTTTAGAACCTGGTAAGGTGCTGGTTTGTCCCCAGACCTTGAAGGACCCACTGCCATACCCAGAGTCTCTTTCCAGGCACAGTTTTATTTTCCAAACATAGGCAAAACAAAAACAGTTCATTGGTGCACCCTGGATTATAGCACCTAGGGGGGCTTCCCCTTTGCCTCTCAATCTTTCCTGCTTCAGGGCCTACTGCAGGATTCTTCCTTGCTCTTTTCACAGAGCACTACCTCCCAGCTTTCTCCCTGGAAGCTGTCCTCCCCTCTCCCCCCCACCCCTGTTGGTTCCCATTGCCTTCCCTCTTGGCACTGTAGAAACCAAACCCAGAGAACTTCCTGTTGCTCCTCTTTCCTTACTGACAGCCTGGCTCTTCAGAGCCCCAGATGCTGCTGCCCCCCCTTAATTGACCAACTGGGAGCACCTGTTCTAGCACAGGGGAGCTGGACCTGTTTCATTTAAAGGGGCCAGCCACCCTGTGACAGAGCCACTCTGATAATCCAACTTCTGCCATGTAAATCTTGGTGTTTATCTCCCCTTTGGTGGGGAGTGCACCTAGAGACAGGAAACTTCGTTCTGCCAAGAACAAGCAAATTTCTCTCCGGGGTAGGGCTGAATGTGTTCTTGCTAGTCATTATGAAAACCCTATTGGACACACAGACTGTTGTCACTAGAACAGGTCTGTTATTCATGGAAGAAGCCATGCTCTGAGAACTCAATTAATTATAGTGTTCCAGCTGGTGGATGCTGTACCCTCTTTTTCTGGTGCCCATTCCCTGAACTGAATTAGGAAGGTCCCTTAAAAATAATAAAATTAATCTGATTCTCTAAATTCACTAGCTGTGAGAGCAGATAACATACAATTGGAGCTAGATCTTTGCAAATGGATAAGATAGGGTAAGATGCAGTGGCAGTACCCGGAATTACTGGATATAGGTATCATATGAACTCATTGAACATGCCTGTGTATGAGATCAGAATTCCCAATAGGCTTCAATAAAAATTGGATTTTTGTTTCTGTGACACCACTTGTTTTCCATTAGGGGCAATTTTCATCTTCTGTAACATTTTTCTGAGATAAGACCCCTGTATCTGATAGCATTCCTCCTCATCCCAGGTCCGTTATTGACTTTCTGGGCACAATGTGTTTGTCCCAAAAACAAGATACTCCAGGAACTGTGTCACTGAGCTTTTCTCTGTACAGAATCCAGTTCAGAAAAATGGTCTGGGAAGAGATAAGTGAATTTCCTTCTTCCCTAAAGCCAATATTATTTCTACCATAACGCTGGAGAGACACTCTGGGAGCACATATAACATCAAATGGTAATGACTGAAATTGGGAAAAAATAAAAGGCCGCCATTCATCTGCAAATCATAAGAATTGTCTAAGGATGGTTAAATGGGAATGCTTTGAAGACAAACCTCTATTAAGAGTTTCCTAGGGTACTCCCATGGACACTGTCCACTGACCATATTTGATCAAAGCTACAGGTAACTCTATTGCTTCAAAATTGAGAGAACCTGGCACTACTCAGGGGTCTATCTCCGGAAAGAGCTGATTGGGAGACCTTCAGATAGCTCTGGGGCAATGGAGGGCAACTACAGACCCTACTCTTGTTCTAGCTGCCTGACAAAAAAGTATTCTTTCCTGTTGTACTTCATGGACTGCTTCAAGTTGCCATATGATTTGTACTCCCTTCTATAATGTGTGTCCGGAGTCAGGATTGTCAGTCGAATTTTCTGATTACTATGTGGCCACAGGTAAAAATCTCCCCCAGTTAGAAACACCGAGTCCCTGACCACCAGGGAAAATAGCTACTTTATTTTCAATAAGGGAGGAGCAGGAGACACAGGCCTTTCCTTTTGCTTCTGACTTTTCTTTGCCTGGCTCTATCCCTGAAGCCCATAGGTGCACCAGCTGCTGCCAATGCCTCAGAAGGGAAAGCAGAACTAAGGGGACAATCTCCCCCAAAATCAAATGCAGCCTTGGGACATAGCTGGGAATTAGACAAACACATTATGAACTGATTTGTTAGTCTAAAAATCTGAAATAAAGTTTGGCATTTTCCTCAGAAAAGCTCTGCTGCAGGGAGGGCTGGCTAAAAAATTGAAGAGAGTGCCAGGAGGCAGGGCATTCCCCTTCTGACAGTGACTAATAGCTCTGGTTCTGCCCACTATTAACATTAACCTGTTGAAGCTGGGAGAAGAGCAGCAGCAAGAAGTTAAATTTCCCAAACCTGACTCTATGAAGCTAGACCTTTGTCTATCATCTATGAGAAGGTAGGGGATTGCAGACATACCTAAAATGGTATAAACATGTTCACAGCCCTAGTATTGTCTGCTATTTATTTCATTTACACTATAAATGTGTTAGACAATTTAGTACTCATGCAGGTAAGAGTTTAACAACACTATCTCTAGAGGCAGCTCAGACCTAATTCTTTCTCAGAAAACCACAGCTGTGTCAAGGCATTTCAAGACTTGACCTATAACACTCTTGCTATTTGTCTGAAGTCTCCCTAGAGCAAACTCTCCAAATTGTGCCAAACTATAGTGGATTTGAGATTAGCACAAATGGGGATTAGAAGGACCACCAGATTTAATTCACTAACAAACAATATTCCTAGAGTTGTGCTGGCATCAGTCCAGGATTCTGGAACACAAAGATATATTCAGACTTGATAATGGGTTGTGTAAGCTCAGAATGTTAATTTTATCACAGCTGTTTATTTTTGTTTTAACTCTATTCAAAACACAGGAAAAATAATTGTTTCTAAATGTAAATAAGTGAAAAGGCCAAAAAGAAAACGCATTTTCAAGCTTCAAAGAAAATTCTCTTTTAATGTATTGTTTAGCAATTTCATTTTTATTCTTTGTTCTGTACTGCTACTCTTTATTTCATGGTATTGGCAAAATCCCCAAACTTAACTGTGGCAGAATGTTTCCGCCCTGCCTCCCCGATGCCCTCTAAGCTTTACCAGACCGAGTGGTATAAAGGTCAGCTGTTCAGAGGCAAACACCTGAGACAGCTAAGAGATTTTCCTAATTTGGTCTGGCATCCAGAGAGAAATGCTGTCAGCTGTGTTTAATGGGATAAAGGGGAGAACTGTGTAAATGGAGCTTGTTTCTCACCCCCATTGACTTTTAAGGAAGAAAGGAAGAGAGGGGAGAAGTATATTCTTCCCCTCTAGCAGAGATTGGCAGCATGGGATTGTGGAACTCTTGGCTGGTGAATTTTCATGGGATGGGTGGTTCCATGGTGACAGCCAGATGATTATCTTGTCAAGAAGTGAAGCAGGAAGGGTCCTTCCTTCCGACTGGCAAGCAGGAGAGAGCAGGCACAGAGTGCGCGTGCGCACACACACACCATGATTTTTTTTTTTTTTTGGTGCACCCAGCACTCATCTGGCCTTGTTTTCTGTGAATATCCTGTGTTTCCCTGATGCTAGGTTCATGCTACCTCTCAGTAGTATTAAAAAAAAGGAAAAGCAGTTTATGTGAAACTTTGATTTAAAATATTGGTTCAGAACAATGTTATGATTATAAATGCACATTTTGAAAAACAAACACATGCTTTATAACCAGAGCAAAATAGTAATTAAAAATGCTTCTGCTGCAGTATACAGTACATACAAATTGCAAATTTAGTCTATCCTCTGCATTACTCATTCATTTATTTATTATCATCAGATATATTCCTTCAGGAGATGTAATTTTGTAATCCAAACATTGTCATTTCCTTTCAGCATGTTCATTTTCCTTAGCACAATGATTCTTGCTATGTGACAAGCAGCCCCAAATTCTTTATGCCTTAGCAAGAAATCATGCAGGGTAAAGGGGAGTGGTTTCCTGCACCATGGAGCAGCATGCATTAGATGTGCAGTGTGAGCACAACTCTGAATTCTCTTTAGCATGAATTTTGAGCCATCAATATTGAAGCTGGTGGCTTTTTTCCATTCCCCATAAACGATCACAGAGTATTCTCACAATTTCATTTTAGACTGGTTTTACTGTGCTTCTGTCTGCTGCCTTCTTGATTTCTGAATTATATTCATCCCCCTTGTTCTGAGTGGCTGCAGGAACACACTGCTTACACTACATGAAGGGACCTGTAACAACCACAATCAAACAGTATTTCTTCCTGACAGCCATAAAAAATGGTCTATTATGAGCCTGATAAAACATTTTCTGCAGGTGGGTTCTTGAATCTTGAATCTTTTATGCATTTCTCCCTCTCCACCACTGTTTTTTTCCCTTTCTCCATCTGCACATTTGTTTTCGAGGCAACATTTCTCAGTATGCTAGTTAATTCTTATTCAGGAAAATTGTGCCTGACGAAATTTTAGCACTGTTGTTTCCTCAAATGTTACTTTACATTGTAGCATCTGTGTATTAGTTATATTTTCTCTTTAGTAAGCAAATACTGTAAGCAAGTTAAGAGACATTGGAGAGAAATGGAAAAGGTTAAACCTCTCTTTAAATTTGCTAAAATTCATGATTTTTTTAAAATTGTGTGAATTAACTTTGTTCGTATGATGAGATATTTCAACAGTATTCATATTACAAATAGGTAATCAATCATGTATTGCTTTCTTTGAACTCTGATCAGCAACAGTTACTCAAGGACTAGAAAATATTTTTAAAAGGAAAAAAAATGTGTAAACTGGTGGAAGAGTAGAAAGCACAGAAGAAAAATTACTCACTAGTAATTCTGTTTGTAGCAATCCTGTCTTCTTCCATCACACTAAACAGCAGCTATTACTGACAGCATTATGGCTCCACCTATCAAGGCAAAATATCTGTTCATCAAGGCATTAAATACGTGCCAATCTGTCCACTTCCTTCAGTTACAGCGCTTCCAGAGGAAAAGAAAGGAAAAGAGAGAGAGGGAGAAATTAAGATGGTAAAAATAAAAAACAATTCCAAGTAGTATTCTCTGAGGAGGCACGGGAGGAACGTAGGATGGGAGAAGAGAGGACGGTGATATACAAAATTACTAGTGAGTAATTTTCCTTTGTCGTATATCCCCCTTCAACCGTCCTACCCAGCAGCAGCAATTTCCCCAGCATGCTAGAGTTGGGCTTACTGTATAATGGAGCTGGCCATACCTAATGGCCAAAAAGTGATGTCAGCAGATGAGGAGAGGTCCAAGGATAATGCTGAACATAAATGCAAGGAGATGATCTTACAAATTTCAGTGGCAGCGTCTCAGTCCTTGGTGCTCAAAAAGTGCTGCTGCACCCTAACTAAATGACATTTAACGATTTTAGGACATGGTAATTTAGCCTGGTCATAGGCTAACAGAAAACAATTTTTAATCCACTATATTAATGTCCCCCTTTTATTATGACTTTCAAAACAAAATGAGCAACTCTTGATTTTCATAAAACCTTGAATACAATGGAGAGGTAAAAACTTCTGAGCTTGCTTGAAGGCCTGGGAGTGAAGTTTCCTCTGCTGTGAAAGTGGGCAATCAAGACACGCTTTAGGAAGAATAGTGAGTTCCTTAATATATACGTGTGAATTTACTTTTGAAATTAACTCATGGAGAAGTCAAAGAACTGTCCTATTTTCAAGTAAGATTTCAGGAACAGGAGAGACATAATAATAAAACTCAAATCCTTCATTCCGTGGGCTATCGTGACTACAATTAAATAGGCTTTCTTAAATAAAAATATCTTTGTGGAGATGTCCAAAGGGTTTGAAAATGGAGGAATGAGCACCTGAAGAATCAAAAGAACACTTTGTCTAAAACCAAAAGCCATTGGGTAGGATATGAGAGGAGGCAGGTTTAGCACCGCCTCAGTAAGGCCGCTCTGGAAGAGAGAAAGTAAAAGTCAGTATAGAGAAGGAGTCTTGTCTGCAAGATGAGCTGCTTAGAGAAATAGGAGGAAGAGTGATGAAATACCCCCTTTGGGCATCGAATCACAAGAGGGCATCTCTGAAAGCACTTGGGAGACCAGATTCTTGCCTTATCTCAAACCTGCCCAAAGAGGCTTATCTGTAGGAACCTCTTCTCAGCTTTCTAGCTTCAAATCCACACACGGAGAGCCACAGAGGCCATGGATCTGCCTGTAAGTCTAGCATTGTCAAAAGCAGCATCACAGAGATAGGAAGTTGCGTGGGAAGAATCTGAAAGAATACAGAAGGCCTCACAAGTAAGTACCAGAGAAGGGGCCACCAAGGAAGAAGGCAGAGGAACCACAGACCAAGTGGATTGCACTAGCTGGGCTGAGAGCATTTTTGAAACATGAATGGGAAAGAGGAGCCACAAAAAGAAATCAATGCCTGCAAATGGACAGCCCATGAAGCCACTGCTGAGGAGACAGCACCCTCTTTTGGGAGCTGAACACCAGCAGCTGCACTGATCCAGGAAGAAGGGGGAATGGTAAAAGCTCCAGTCACTAAAAAACAAACTGTGGTGGATGAGAGGCAGCAGAGCAGGGGATTACTGCTCCGGCAGACTCCGAGTGTAAGAGGGAGTGTCCACTGACAGAGGAAGTACCTGGTCCAAAGTCTCTGGGAGGTGGGAGAGCAGCAACCCACAGCTATGTGGATGGGCAGAGTAAGTGTGGGGAAGGATGAAGACCAGGGAGCATTGTCCTGTGCAGACAGCTGCATTGGAGGGAAGCACATGCCAAGATAAACATGAGACCTCTGCATAGGGCAGAAGTACTGACCACTTGTTTCCCTAGAGTCAGAGAGCGACAGTGGACAAGCCCAGGGGGTTGTCATGGTGATGCTTGATCTCTGGCTGCTAGAGTTCTGCATGAGAGAGCAGTTTGTGAGGAGCGGAGAATTTCTGTCTTCCTTTCCTCCTCTCTTCTCTGCCCATCTTTGTCTTTGACTTTCATCTTTGTATTTTCTGCCTTATTCTGAGAGCTAGAGTTGCAGTGGGAGGAGAAAAAGAAAGGAGGAAGATTAGGAAAGCATGTGGAATGAAACATGCACACCATGCTTCCAGGATAGAGGAGCAAAAAGCCTGAACATTAAGTGAGCAGACTGGTGCTTAGAAACTGGCCTAGACTGACAGATCTTTTACCTTCTTCCTTAATGGTACAGTATATAGAGCCATAATGCTGCCAGTAATTGCTATCATGGACAGGAAGATGGGTGCACAATCAAATGTAATTTATTTCATTTCTAAAGAACGCAGGGTTTTCTCTTTAAAATTCCTTTACACTTTTTTCTTTAAAGAAAAATATATTTTATATGTTCAACAATCGTTGCATGCAAGTTTCTTATAAGTAAAAGCAACAACACACTTCAGAGAGTATGGTTACACTCCAGAAACCTACAAGTCTCAC
Source organism: Platysternon megacephalum (assembly GCA_003942145.1). Lineage (NCBI taxonomy): Eukaryota > Metazoa > Chordata > Testudines > Platysternidae > Platysternon > Platysternon megacephalum. The sequence goes on from QXTE01000043.1 coordinate 7,710,472, forward strand.
ATGGCTGAAATCATCAGACCAAAGGCTTTGCATCCCACTCCACACCTATTGCCTAAAACCAACACAACTGACAGCTTGTTGCGTGCTCACATACATTGTATAGATATATATACACATACATGCACAGAGAGAATGAGAATACTTTCTCATTACACTACGATTATGGCATTTGTCAGCAGCAAATAAGAGTTAGCTCACAGACACATCTACAGGCAGTGCAGCCATAAGTGAGTAATGGTGACACACTTTACAAGTGTAGATGAATCAAACATATATTGAGGAGTAAGACTTCATCTTTAAAATTGCCTCTTGAATTTTAAATACACTCACTGTTATAGCGTCTGTAGCTGTCAATCTTTGCTTGTGCCACTCTGTACAGAACTGTCCCATGAAAGGCAGACTTTCCTGACAGCAAATGAAAGAAAAGAAGGAAAGAGGAAACAGAAGAGGGGAAGGAGAGATCGAATGATGGTAAAAAGAAGGTAGAGGAAGAATTTTTAATCTGTACTTTCAATTACTAACATTTTAAGAGTTCTATTAGCAAAATGAGACCATTAGCTGCACTGACTGTACATGAAGTTAAAAATATTCTCACTGCATGTATGTCAGATAGGGAAATCTCTTTTGATTTTGCTAAAGCCACCTTGGTTGAGTTATATAATGTATTGTTTCCCATAATCTCTAATGGCCAAATGAGAGAAAATTTGGCCCATAAAGTTTTATTTTACATGTGTGAATGAACAGAAAAAATGTGTGTCTCCTTTTTTTCGTCTCTATCTGAGATTTAAAGACAGCCTGAAAAGACTTTTCAAACATTTTTTTCTTGTTTGTTTCTTGCCCTAAGCCCTGTCTATAGTAGGGAAATTCTATCAATATCACTGCATTGACATACTTCCTTATGCCAGTCCATGCCCCTGATATAGACACACTTCACTGGCAGGTCACTGAAATACCATTAGAAATATCAAAAACATGTTTTGCTGAGGGACTTATTGAAGGTTTCAGATATTGATTATGAACTTTAACAGTTCTTAACTGAAGGGATGACATGTTGACTCTTAAAGACATTTTTTTAACCCAGTGGTTTATTCAGCTAAATAGATATTAACAAAAAAACAAACAAAACCTAAAGAGCTTTAAACAGTCTGAACAAAGACTGCTTCCCATTTCAGTTGATTAAGGCTATGCCTTTTCTGCCAAAAAAAAAAAAAAAGTAGGGTTTTGTTTGTGGTTTTGTTTTTTTGTTTACAGTGAGACAGCTAACATGTTAGCTAATACAGATTTCATTGCATATCATTCTGTCATAGTCCTACCAGTTCTCCAGTAATCCAAAACATCTTCTAGGGAAAAAAACAGTTAGAACTGTATATATACTGTAATAAACAGGCAGAAAAAAGTATACCAATGAAAACATCCATCGCCATCTGTCTACATAAGCAAGCAACAATAAAAAAGGCACAAAGCCCTTCCTCCCCTCCCACATTTGCAGATCACCTTTAACTGAAAGCTATTATAACATTCACGCCGCTGTTAAGAAAGCAGAGAAGGAAATGTTTGGCTACATGACAGTGAAGAGACAGCTGAAATTTAAAGAAGTTAAGATGTATTACATTGCCTAACTAAATCATTAGCTGCAGAGTCTAACATCAATCTTAGTACTGGCACTCATGATTTCTTAGTGACCATGGCTAATATGTTTTTAAATATCCAATATATTAAATTAGACCTAGTCATATCTTAACTTACACACACACAAAAGAGATAGCAAGATATATCCAGTAGTCTTTAAATGCTGTGATATTGCCACAGGCATATTAAAATGACTGTGAAATCACCCCCTTAAGATATGACTTTCATTCATTAGGTTATAATATTCAGTTTCATTACACATGACAATTTTCCTGATTTTTTGTTAAGCTGTAATGAGAAGCTGTGGTATTTCAGAATATCCTAAAACCAAATAAACAAATGTTAAGACATCTGAGAAATCTAGCATACACAACTTGTGGATGTTATCTACTACCAGCAGACAACAACACTTTGAAATCAATAGGACTCCTGGAAAAATAAGGAGTTACTCAATGTGAGCATGGGTATGAAAATCAAGCCTTAATGAAGTCTGTAATGCATCTTTGAGGAGGGGGGTACTACAGTCATTTTACAGATGGGCCAAACATTTTTTTAAATGATCTCTGATCTTGCGAGGCCCTTACTTTCCAAAATGTCAAGGCACCCAGAACTCATTGGGAATTAGTTTCTCAGCCCCTCTGAAAAACTGGGCCCAACTGAGTTCCAAATAGAGTATCCAAGAACAGAGACCAAATTTTTAAAAAGTGGCTTAAGTAACTTTTTCAAGGTCACTCAGTTGTGGCAGTGGTGAGAAAAGGACTCTGGATTCTCAATCCAAGTCACTTCTCTAAACTACTACAAAACATTTGCTTGTCCTAAAAAAGGGACACCGCATAAATAAAAAGAGATGCCCCCAAATTCCCATAATTTATATTTTATTTTCTTACATAGAGGAGAGCGGGTGGTATTTCATCAGAACCTCTCTTGGAGCACTTTCTCCACTCTGAGAGCCTTGAGCACAGCCCCTGTCTGTCTGACCTATGGCACTGGACAATGCTCTCTCCAGAGATAGTAAATAAGACTTATTAAAAACCAAATCATGATAATATTTTGCATTTCTACAGTCCATTTCACCTGAGGATCCCAAACTGCTTTACAAACCTTGATTAACCAAACTGCATAAAAGACCTATAAAAGTGGATAAGTATTATTATGCCCATTTTTCAGGTGGGGAAGCAGAGGTAAGTCACTGCCCCAGATTACATTATAACTCCCCAATTCTGCAATTGGATCTTCATGGGCAGATCTGAATCTGTGCAGATCCCCATTGATCTCCAAGGCCACACAGACTTGATTGCATGATTGGGATACAAGTCTGTCATCCAGAGTAAACATCTAAGATCTGACTCTGAGTCCTGTGTTATAATCACTAGATGTAGCCCATCTCAATCAGTGCTACTCCTAGGCCATGTCTGCACTGCACCTCAGCGTGGACTACAGCGGTCTGAATGGCAGAGCACACCATAGTGTTGCGATATAACTGTGCTGTGTGGATGCTGCTGGAACGAACTATAAAGTACCTAGTTAGCATTAACACAGTCCTCTTTCAAATACAACTGCATTCATGCAAACTAGATACATTTTAGTTCGTGCCAGTAGTGTCCACACAGGGCAGTTAGATGGCAACATTTTGGTGCACTTTGCAATTCACACCTGTAGTCCACTCTATGGTGCAGTGTAGTCAAGCTGCTACAAAGCCTGGAGATGTTGTAGTCCTACACGATCCTACCATCCCACAAGAAACTGCAGCACGAACATCCCTTGTCTTCCTCACAAGGAGCTGAGTTGGAGGCCTGAAATTAGATCCCTAAGTTAAGTCACATACTGTCTCCTGATGTATTTATATTTGCTTGATCTACAACTCTTCCTTCTGAAAAAATAGTAAATATGGATATTTTAAGTGGCATTTTCCCACTGATGTGTGTGCCTAATGCCTATCTAATGTATAGATTTTTTTTACATATTGAGGTACCTGATAAAGCCTTATAAATGGCCATGCATTTATGAGGTAACTGCTGTAACCATTACAAGAGACAGTCCAGAAAGAACTCAGTCACTCCTTAGCTCCCTTGGAGGAATGTGTATGCATGACTTCCATGTGGTTCCAATCCTGGACTCATTAAAATGGAGAACAAAACTCCCAGTGACTTCAATGGTACAGGATCCGGCCCCTAAAGCGATAATGTTAACTTGGAAATTGTCAATTTCTAAAAAATAATTACAGGGACTACAGCTGCACCCTGTATTCCCTTTGCCTCTATTTGTGGCTTCATAATATTTTTCCATTTTAAAACTATTTTGCTGCTGTCTGAAACACCCACATAAACAACAGTGAAACTGGCTAGCTACTAAGCATATTCAAATATTCAATTTACACAAAATGAAAAAACCCAACATTCTCTCACTCTCTTTCAGATAAAGTAATCTTAGGTATTACTTAGGAGAGAAGGTACAAGTGATTTCAGACAGATGTAATGTTTATGTTGATGATGTCCCTTTAACATGAACTTTATAATTGGTAGGGTTTTATCAAGTGAAGAGGCCAAAGGGAACAATCTGATTACTTAACTAAATTGGCTACCTCTGTCATTATGGACAGAACTGAAAGGATATAAATATTTTACACTTACTTTCCTTTGTCAAATCTGTTTAAAGCCATTTCTGGGACACTTATCATAACAAGTGAGCACTTAAGGCTTAAAATGAAACATTAGCAAAGAAAAGGAATGTTTTTCCTCTCGTACAGGAAAAGGGGGGGCCCATCCTGTAAATCTACCTACCTATAAACATTTTTATAAAGTACCCATCAGTGTAGAATCTAGGAGATAAAATACAGATTCCAAATTGAAGCGTCTATGAATTAACTTGTGAAACGTTATCGACAAATTGGGATTAATTCTATCAAACTTCATTGCATTTACACTGAAAACATTATAATTGCAAGTAGTAATTTCAAAGTGTAGCCTGCCTACATATTGGAACATGCAACTTCAATATTACTCCTGGATAGTAATTTCCCCCCTGCACCTCTCTTTAAATTGCTGAATATTTTTAGAGCAGTTTAATTTGAGACTGAAGCAGCATTCTCTACGAAGATCATACCAACCCCAAGCATATAGAGTAGGTCACTAATACCTGTCCTTATAAGAAATTAGAAAAACCCTCTTCCAAACACAACACTAGGGTTGTTGTTTTTTAAACAACCTTATTTCTGTGGTATAGAATAAAGACAACAAATCTTTTCTAAGTAAAAAACCAAACAAATGTTGCGTTAAGACATTTTCAATTAAAAAAATTCAGAACTACTGGATTTTCACCTCTCATCCATAAGTGTATTATAAAGATTTTGTTCACGTTTGGCAAGTTTTAAAGTTTGGCATAGTCCCACAGAAGCATCACACTTCATCCAGTTGTGCCTAACTCCTGTACAGGTCTCAAAAGAACACCGCATGACCAAGTATTAAAAATGCTGCAAATAACAAATGGCCTGGCAGGGAGCAACTTATCAGGTAAATGTGCACTTATGCTAAAATATGCAAATAATGTTGGAATATTTTTAAAATACAGGATCACAGAATAGTGACCACAGAATTTGGAGATAGTACCAAGAATCTTTACTTGAAGAAACTCAAACGCAGCAAGACAGAGGAGTATCCATTTCATACAGGAGCAGATTTATGACTCAGGTTATTCTTCTCCTTACATCAAGGAAAAAGTTACAAATTGGGAGAATCCACTACCAAGCTGACACTACTGCAAACTTAGTTACCAAACATGCTTTTCACCTGCAGCAGTATTGAAAATCCAGGTGAGCGGATGGCGCAGTGGGAGAACCAAATCTGAGTCCCAGTTCTGGCCTTTTGCTCCTTTGGCTAGCAGGGATTGGGAATGATGGATGTGGAAGTAGCATGCTCAGCACCTGGAGGGAGAAAGTGCCGCATGTCCCACACCAATAATTATGAATCCTTAATTACCCAGGAGGACTCATTGAATAAGGCCTGGCACTCCTAGCCCCCTGCTAAAATAAATAAGTAAAACCACTGTATAGGCGTTTTGGTAATTTTGTTCAGCTACTGCATGTAAGGACAAAATGGTAGTGTATTTTCATTATGAAATAGAAGCCCTAAAGTTATAAAATGGCATCATTTCCTGGGCCCTTCACAGTTGTAGCTGGATTGGTCTTCAATGCAAAGTGCTATAATTAAGGGGAAGGTGCTAATACCCTTATAGCATCAACAGCCAACCAACCTTTTCCTGGCACCAGCTTTAGAACAAGGCATTCTGAAACTCTTCCAAGCAAGAGGTAAGACGATCCCAGCAAGTCAATAAACAAGAAGAGGAAAAATAGATTGATTTGATAACACTTTGTTTCTTACTTGGCTTTATTAGTTGTTCCTCCTGTGCAATTTCCACATCATCAGAATCAACAGAAAGTTCCTTTATGAAGTTGGAAGGAAACATGCCAGTCTTTCCACGGAGAATTCCTTCCCACCAGCCCTCCTCCACCTGGACCAAGACAGAAACAGAACAAAAAGGGGTGTTAATATATACAGCACATTTTTTATTTAAACGTTTTAAAATACAAATTGTATGAATAAGAACAAATGTGAAAAGAAAACTGATTTTGAGCTGTTTGTACACATTTTTACAAGTATGGGATGCACTTTGCATATGGTATCCATCTTTTTATATGTATGAGATGGGTGTATATTATCTGTGCGTGTCTGCAGTTTTTTTATTTGTTCAATCGTGGGAGTGGACTAGCCATTAAATAAAATGACTGAGCAATACTTCACAATTACAGCGCGCCAAGTACACTTCACATTTGTAAGAATTAGTTCAACCACCAAGGAAATGCAGCCGTTGAAATACGACATCTCATTAACTGTGTGCAGTAACACCACACCCCCGTTCATAATAGGATGTGAAAAAGAACACTAACTGAGAAATTCCGTATCTTGACAAGCAACTTCTTTAGGTTTCCACTGCATGACATGACATCCACGTATTATGTAAAAGTTAAGGAAACTGCAAAGACGGAGAGAATATGAAGAACAGTACTAATGTGTGTTAGATTCAAAAGCGTCAACAGGACCTACAGAAATAAATAATAACGGGAGCAAAAGAAGCAAGCAACTTCCTAATGTAATTCCCGTAGAAAATAAATACATCACCTAAAAATGATTCATTCCCTCATGTGTAACCTATCCAATATGGAATGGGAGCATCATACTAGGAAATGACAGTCCCTACATACCAAATGCCTTTAGGTTATAACATGACAGCAGGGAATTATTTATTCTCTGCATCAGATAAGCATATCTTTGACAGATTAATATCTTCCATTTGTCAGACACTGCCCATCCACAAAAAAGTGACAGGAGAGGACAGCTTCAGTCTGTGAAATATCAGTCTCTAATGTGGTTTGACCCATCTCCTTTCAGCCAAAAAAAAAATTATGAAAACCAGATTCCATCTTCTTTGCAAATTGTAGCTGTTTATGTTACTAATTTTTTTAGAAACAAAAAAGTAAAACACTTTCAGTTATTTGCTAAGAACTCAGCAACATATCAAATATTTGTAAAAATCTCAAGTTCTTACACTGTAAATCATTTATTAAGAACATATCCAGGATGCCAACAACAATTTATGGCAAATATTTTCTCAACCTATAGATGAAGTAGCTGAATCTTAAAACCCAGACATATACTGTGATTTATTTTTGTGTGTGTACTTCCTTTTGATATATTACTATAAAGTACATTTACCAAGTTATTTTTTTCCCCTCCTGCTTCTCGTAAAAATTCTTGTCCTTTTAGGCTGATTTTTTGCCTTTAATTTTGAATGAAGTGGCAAATCAATATGGCTATTTTCATTTAACAACTTCAGTACCTTACCATGCCAAAACACCTTGTTCATGCATCAGTAACATCAATGAGGTCAAGCACATCTCTAGGAATAATGGCTGTTAGCTAACTGCTGCCTTAGAGAGAAGAAAAAATAAGACATTATGGGTGAAACAGTGGCCCCACTGAAAGTCAATGGCAAAACTCCCATTGCCTTCAGTGGGGCTAGGATTTCAGCCAGTGTTTTCATATGTCCTAGAAAAATAATACTTGTTTGTTTTTGTCTTCTCTGGTCAAACTAAAAAGGCTGGGAAAAACAGAGAGAAAAATAAACAATAGTATTTTCAAAAGCCAGACCTTTCAAATCATTTTCAAAGAGGAAAATTATAGGGTTAAAGTCCTTAGGTGCACCTTTTAATACTAGTCATATATAAAATATTTCTACTTATAATACTGTATTATTCACAGAAGACATTATTGATCAAAACTGAACCTTTATTCATTACCCATACTACTCTAACAGTTACTCAAGTCTGATTTACTGATGACCAAAAGATGAAGCACAATGGAATTATGCAGACCTTTAGGTCCCAATCTCGCAAGCAAATAGGATTGAGCCCTTAATGCCTTTTTTTCTGTGTGCTATAAAACCAAAACCAGACCAAACAATATTATCCACTTACATCCCTCCGAAGTAATTTTTTTCTGTATTTTTCCTGTTGCATAACACTGTTTTCTAATAAATTAATATCAGTACCATGTACACACACACACAAACCCCTCATCATTATTCACACTTAAATCATCTGCAATGCTTACTTGTCTGCCCAGTGAGCAAGAGACTAGAGCCAAAAATGGAATCTTCCCAAAACACTATGCAAAGTGATGTTCGCAAAGGATACTGGGGAGCACCATGTTTTAATAATTTTTTTTTTCAACAACAGCATTGTACAACATAGGTGTGCGTATGTGTGCGCATGCACGTTTTTATCAACTTTAAACACACTAGTTAGAGATTATTTTGTACAGCAAACTACATATAAAACTGTCTCTGGGATTTAGCAGCCCAAAATGGGGACAACCCTGTGCCATATGGTTTGAAATGATGTGATAATTCTTAGCCAATAAAAGCTTACAAATGGAAATGCATTATTCATGTGAGTAGCCTATCAGAAGGTACAAGTATTCAGTAAAATCTGTTATTGAAGCTAAGTGCTTTCAGGATGTATGCACCTGGGTCCTAATTCTTGCCTAGCATTCATGCACTGTAAAAATCATCCTCTTCTTTTTTTTTACCTCACCCACAGAACAGAAATCAGGGTTCCTGTAGTAGAGGAAAGGTTCTTGAATTAATCCATCTCCTATTGACAATACTGTATATACTGTTTTTGGTTCAGCCTGTCTCCCCTCCCCCATTGGTTAAATCTTCTGGCAACCTTCTGGGAAGGCAAAGGGTGTCTTCATCTTGCCAAGCCCCACATGCTGTCAAGTACTGCTGTCACACTACATTTTAAGTATAACAACATACATGAGGGTGAATGGAGATATTTCATTAGCCTACTTCATATATTTATGGGAGGTACATTCCTGTTCAGCCATTTTTACAGAACACATCACCAACCAATGTTATGCGTGCGGGGGAGATGGGTCCAACAGTGAGGGAGCTACATTCAGCCCCTTCTCCACCTAAAATATATTATGATTGGCTATCCTGTGTTTCATATCTTATTGGGTGGCTGTGGAAAACCATTTCTGCAGAACCCACACATATCTCTACTGCCATTAAAAAGCTTTTTCTCTGAGATTTAAAGATATTAACATTAAATGTTGTTTAATTATTATTAAAAGTACCCCAAAACTCCATCAAAGTACCTTATGAGCTAAGTTCCCTCTAAGCTGCGTGGCTATCAAGGGCCACGCAGGCGGGAATACTCTCCCCCGGCCCCAAGATGCTGCGGTGAGAGAGGGCTGGAGTGAGTCCTCTCTCCCCACCATAGCCCCAGGGCAGCCTGCACCCCAAACCCCTCATCCCCGGCCTCACCCCAGAGCCCGCACCCCCAGCCGGAGCCCTTACCCCCCTGCACTCCAACCTTCTGCCCAGCCCTGAGCCTCTTCCCATACCCCAAACCCCTCATCCGCAGCCCCACTCCAGAGCCTGCACCCCCAGGCAGAGGCCTCAGCCCCCACACCCCAGCCCTCTGCCCCAGCCCTGAGCCCCCTCCCACACTCCGAATCCCTCGGCCCCACCCCTGCCACACATCACCTCCATATTGGTGCACATAATAAAATTCATTCCACACAAGGATGTAAAATATTAGAGGGAACATTGCTTATGAGGTTCCTCCAAGGAAGTGGCATATATAATTTTAGTTTTTAAAAACCACTAAAGCAAAAAGAGACTTTCACAGAAAAGCACCGTGGGGCAGACTCTGGTACCACAGCTTTCACTGAGATTACTCATAGAGTGAAGCACTATTTGAGGCAGATAAGTGTATCTAGCCCAGTGATAGGAGGGTTGTTGGAGAAAGCAAGGGTATGAAATGTATTCCAGATACAAATGAAAATAAGTCAAAATGTAATGTTTGCACCGTTACAAGACAGGAACTGATGAAGTATCCCAGAAGATGAAATTCTGGAAAGCAGTAAAAGAGGAACTATTGTTATTTACATTTCTAAATACTGAAAGATGCTCAGATATTATTTAGACAATCAAAGAGAGAGAGAGAGACAGCGACTAAACACAAAGAGGCACAAAAGGGAGTTCTAAAATACTGCCAGGGCCTACATCATTCAGCATTTTAAAAATCAACAGAGACATCTGCCTATGTAAAGTATTCCAGATGGAATAATGTGATCAGTGTCTCAAAATCTGCAAGCAAATGTACCAAGTTGCTGCATTCTAAAGAAGAAGTGCTAAGAAGGAACTAAAGAATCAAACTGTGTGAGCAGGAGGCCTTCATGAAATAAGCAAAGACGCATCCAAAATAAAGTACACAACTGGGGGGGAAAACCCCACCATACAGCCACATCCAATACATGGCTTTCCATGGAAAGGGCTTTGACTGGAATTGACACCTTGATTTTTAATATGATTCTCTTTTCCAAACAAGTCTCTTTTCAATGGTTGGGGACACAAAGAGACAAACAGCCCACTCATAATAATATTTTCTATGGTACCAGCAAGATTTTCTCAGGTCAAAGAAAAAGTAAGAGGTAGCTCCGACTCAGCTGGGAATAGTTTATCCAAGCATTCCTCGAGGGTGAAGGAAAAACCGTGATGACTCCATGAGACAAGAGATATGCTGTGGCAAGTCAATGCATATTGCTGAGTAACCTTTTTTCTTTTGTTAATTAACTTGTCTTACTGTTAATCTAAACCAGCAGTGCTGTGTGGTGGGTTTTGTCTCCTTAAAGGAGTAAATGGATCATCATCATCTTCTGAATGTTGCAGGAAATGGCTGGACATATCAAAGCACACGGGTCTGGGGAAGTTTAGGAATGGGAATATGTTGGCATCACATGCTAACATTAGCCAAGTCTGGAAAAGACAAAAGTGTGTCTGTGATAACTGCTGGCAGGCGATTGGATTCAAAGTGATTGAATCAGAGCTGTACAGCATGCAGAACACAACGTGCATGCTGGCCGCTGACTCTGTGTGTGTCCCAGGAAGGGAGCCACAAGTAGCAGAAGCATTTTCGAGATGTGTTGCTCATATCCATTCCAATTAGGTGTGCACGCACTGCGTGCACGGCCGTCGGAAAGTTTTACCCTAGCAACACCCGGCAGGTCGGCTGTGGAGCCGCCTGGAATGGCGCTCAATATATACCCCAGCCGACCCGGCGCCTCCTCTGTTCCTTCTTGTCAGCTACTCTGACAGAGAAGGGGGGGCAGGTTTGGAATGGATATGAGCAACACATCTCAAAGAACAACAATTACAAAGGTGAGTAACCGTTTTTTCTTCTTTGAGTGCTTGCTCATATCGATTCCAATTAGGTGACTCCCAAGCCTTACCTAGGCTGTGGGGTCAGAGTGAAGCAACATGGACTGCAGTACCGCTCTACCAAACGCCATTTCGTCTCTGGTGTGCTGGACGATGGCGTAGTGCGAGGTGAAAGTATGCACTGAGGACCAAGTCGCTGCTCTGCAGATCTCCTGGATGGGCACCTGGGCCAGAAATGCCGCAGACGAGGCCTGGGCCCTCGTGGAGTGAGCGGTGAGGGCCGGGATCGGTACACCGGCCAGCTCATAGCAAGCACAGATGCAGGACATGGATCCATGAAGAGATCCATTGAGAGGAGACCGGGAGGCCTTTCATCCGGTCTGCCACTGCAACGAAAAGCTGGGTCGATTTCCTGAATGGCTTTGTGCACTCAGTGTAGAAGGCAAGGGCCCTACGGACATCGAGGGAGTGCTGCCGCTGTTCCCGGGGACCGGCATGTGGTTTTGGATAAAAAACTGGGAGGCTGGTATGGAAGGCCGACACCATCTTGGGAAGAAAGGCTGGGTGAGGTTGAAGCTGCACCTTATCTTTATGGAAGATCGTGTAAGGCAGTTCCAAGGTAAGAGCCCTCAGCTCGGAGACCCGCCGCCGACAGTGCCCGCTCAACCGACGGTGCCGATGGGTGAATCAGGGCCGGCTTGCCCGAGACGGTGCTGTGCGCAGAGGCACTGGGGCCTTGGCGTGCCACTGAGGGGATGCCGATGCCGTCATGGCAATAAGGTCCCTTGCAGCTGCAAAAGTGTCCGGCGTAGATGGCAGCTGGACTGCTACCACGCTGTGGGTCGGGCGGTACTGGAGTCAACGGCTCTCCTCTCGGGACTGGAGCCAATGGTGCCGGGCCCGCAGCCTGTGCCTCTAGATGCTCCCCTCCGGGATGCGTCTCCGCGGGCGGTTCCAGGGAAGCTGGCCTCTGTAGAGGCAGGCCGCCCTTTTCCGGCTTCCGGTGCCGCTTCTGGCCAGGAGAATGGAAGCGGTGCCGGGGAGCGCCGGTGCTGTGGGTCTCGGTCTGAGTCCAACCACAGTGCAGCTCCTGCTGCTGGAGTGCTGCACACCGATGCACTTGGTGCCAGGTCTTGGCGTGCCGCAGGAGGCTGAGGGCTAAGAGCCGCCTCCATGAGGAGCTGCTTCAAACGCAAGTCCAGCTCCTTTTTAGTCCGGGGATGAAACCCTTTACAGATCCTGCACTTCTCTGCTTGATGAGCCTCCCCCAGACACTTCAGGCAAGAGTTATGGGGGTCTCCCATTAGCATGGGCTTAGAACAGGAACCACAGGGCTTGAATCCCGGAGCTTTGGGCATGAGCCTGAGAGGAAGAAACGGGGAGGAGGGGAAAAGCCCCCCAACCCAACTAACACTAAGTAAAAACCAACTATAACTAACTAACAAACAACTATTAACTATGAAGTATAACGCTAGGGAGAGTGGAGAGCAAGCAAAGCAAGACTCCACAATTCCAACGACCATCACGGAGGCGCCGGGTTGACTGGGGTATATATCAAGTGCCATGAAAGCGCCACTCCAGGGGGCTCCACAGCCGACCCACCAGGTGTTGCTAGGGTAAAACTTTCCGACGGCTGTGCACGCGGTGCGCGCACACCTAATTGGAATCGATATGAGCAAGCACTCGAAGAAGATAGTATTTTAAGTGAGTTCACATATAAGAGACAAAGTTAGAAATGGTTACAAGCAAATAAAAATAAAAGCACACATCTAAAAGTCTAAAACTTAATCTATCAAGGTTTGGTTCAAGGCGTTGTTCAAGATGACAGTTCTCACCTCACAATCTGCCAGCAAGATGTGGCTGACCTCACATTTCAGTCAGAATCTCTTCCAGAGGCCCTAAGGTGCTGGTTATTTTGTCGTCTTAATGAAAGAGATAATTTGGGGTTCACTGCCCCTTTCCTTTTATAGTAGATTTAATCTTTGAAATGAATTCTTCTGAAGGGTACCCCCTCAAAGTAAAGTTCATTCAAGTTGTGAGGAAGGCGACATGGAAAGTTCCATGCTCCATCTTCCCCCACTTGTGTTTGCTGAAATGCAAATTATTCTGGATCCTGCCATCTCCTCTTCCTGCTGTTTTGATGGTTCTATTTACCACTTATCTGTAAACTGAGGTAAACACACATTCATTTGTTTAGGATTAGGGTGATCAGATGTCTCGTTTTTAAAGGGACAGTCCCGGTTTTGGGGACTTTTTCTTATATAGGCGCCTATTACCCCCACCCCCTGTCCTGTTTTTTCACAGTTGCTATCTGGTCACCCTATTTAGGATAGACCTGTTTAACAACTCTTGCTGAGGCAGGGTTGTCTGTTTTGAACATGTGCTAGTATCATCATACTGGGGGATTACATATCTTTACATATCATGTTGCTACACACATTTCACCATGATATTGTTGACCAGTAAATTATTAGTTTTCAAATGATACCTAACAAGGCATATTTTGTACAAAGATTAAGAATGTGAATATGGAAGTGCTTTGGGCCATAATGTTGCTCTCACCATAGTGTCTCAGTACTTCACGAACATTAATGAATTTAGCTCCACAGCATTCATATGAGATTATGTGATATTACAAAACCCATTTTACAACTGGGGAACTGAAGCACAGAGATTGAGGCCAAAACTGTCAAAAGTGTCCACTACTTTTGCAAGCCCAACTTAAGACACCAAAGGCCTGGTTTTTCAGAGTACTTAGCATTTTAATAGAACTTTATATGTTCAATGCACAGGTCTAATCCATCTCATTTCCAGCTGTGAACAGTCAGCATTTATGCAAATCTGGTCCCAGCTGTCTCATATTGGCCACTCAGAAAATGAGGAACACCCAATTTGCGTTCAAGTGTGAAAAGTCTGGTTAAGTGACTTGACTAGCATCACATAGGAACTCTGGGGTCCTATAGACAAGTTCCTTCACAACATACTCCTGGGGAAATTCTGTGCCAAAAAATTAAAAATTCTGCATACAGTGTTTTAAAATTCTACAAAATTCTGCATGTTTTATTTGTCAAAATAACACTATATAATCACACCAGTTTCAATTATTTTGGTAATTTATTTCAAAATACCTGTCAGCAACTATGTCTGTAACAATACAGACAACAAAAGATTCCCCCAGCAGTAGCAAGTTAAAGAAACCCCTATGACAACCCAGTTCCTGTTTCTCTGTTATGTTTTAGTTGGATGCCTCAGTCTGGGTGTGTCACACGTGCTAGCTGGGCACATCTTGGGGGAAAACTCTCCCCCTCTGGTCTCAAGACACTCACACCAATTCTGCAGAGAAAAATGAAATTCTGCATTGCACAATGGTGCAGAGTTCTCCCAGGAGTAACTACAAACCTACAAGCTTCAATGCCAAAACACAGTCCCATCCTGTGCACTGAGTAAGGCAGGGGATCCTGTGGAAAAAACTGTATGTGAACATGTAACCAAAGACCATATGTCACTGCATGTGCACAAAGGGACTGAATTAAGATTGCACAAGTAAACTTAATGTGGCATTTCCTAACTTTTAGTGCTTAAATTTGCAACCTTAATGTTCTTTTAATGTATGTTTTTAAAATTGTAATTACTCAATTTAAAAAAAAATTAAAAACAGAAATTTCATCATCTGGAACAGCACTGCCCCTCAACTTGGGCCATCTGCAGGTTCAGACCCTTAGATCCATAGCAGAGTTCTCTACCACTTGAGCTAACAGAGTATCTCATAGCAGTAATATTGTTATCCTCTATGTCCGTGTTTCCCAAACTTGGGACGCCGCTTGTTTAGGGAAAGCCCCTGGCGGGCCGGGCCGGTTTGTTTACCTGCCGTGTCCGCAGGTGCGGCCGATCGCGGCTCCCACTGGCCGCGGTTCGCTGCTCCAGGCCAATGGGAGCTGCTGGAAGCAGCGGCCAGCACATCCCTTGGCCCGCGCCGCTTCCCGCAGCCCCCATTGGCCTGGAGCAGCAAATCGCGGCCAGTGGGATCCGCGTTCGGCCGGACCTGCGGACGTGACAGGTAAACAAACCGGCCCGGCCCGCCAGGGGCTCCCCCTAAACAAGCAGCGTCCCAAGTTTGGGAAACACTGCTCTATGTGGACCAGCCACATAAGGGTGAATCAGACACTTTGCCTTTGGGTTCTACAGCTATTTACTGACAGCAGATGAATGTAGAAGCACAGGACTACTGGGTTCAATTTCAGGTTCTGGTGGAGAGTATGTGCTTTAGTGTTGATAGGCCCTTTTGCCCCAATAGCACAGCCTGTCCCTGTCTGCTCCTATCAAACCCACTTCCAACTATGAGCTTCTTCCCCCACCTTGTGACATTCTCTTCCCACACCATATCTTACTACTTTGCATTTAAGGCAGGTTGCTTCCTCTTTATCCTCGCAACCTGTGTAACAGCAGGGGGAGCATTGAGAGCACAAAAGAGGCAGTCTCCCTGCTCTCAGTTCTGATGCCCAACACCCCAGTGGCCCACAGCAACTAGGAAGAGCTATTGTGGGAAAAGTCCTGCTCAGCCCCTATATCTCTTACATTCAGCATGCTTGGTACAGACATAGGGTGACCAGATGTCCCAATTTTATAGGGACAGTCCAGATTTTGGGGGCTTTTTCTTATATAAGCGCCTATTTGCCCCCCACCCCCTGTCCTGATTTTTTACACTTGCTGTCTGGTCACCCTATACAGACAGAAGGTATTAAAAGGTTTATAACTTTATCATATGTGGATGAATTTTGGTAGGACCAGCAAAAGGCAAATCCCTGACACTACGGCTACCCCTCTGCCAAAATTTAAGCTCTTGCGCCAAAGCTTCTCAATAAAATGGTTATGAGAATTTTTTAATCTGAGCAATAAAATGTTACCAGTGTAGACTAGTCCTTAGTTAAATTAGTGCAACTTTATTGTGTAGACAAGGCCTAAAATTCACAGGCATGGCGTCATACCTCATACTTGTGAATAAAAAAGATTTGGTGGGTGAGGGGAGGACTGGGAATAAGTGAGGATAGCTGTATGACCTAACCTTGCAAAATTTACACAGGGTAAATAGTTTATTTGCTTGTTAAAAAATTATCATTCAGGTTTTCATCTTCAATCACAATGGTCTAGACTGAGCAAGTAAATTTTGTGCTGGTGCTACTAAATATTAATGAACTTTTTGCAAAGCATGATTCGTATAATAGGTTTGTGCATTCATCGTTTGAATGCACATGTTATGGTACATCATAAAGTAAAACTTTACAGAAATATGTTTCTGGTTTGCACAACTAAGATGCTTATATTCTTAATAATTCCACAGGTTAGGCATTCATAGCTTAAAGATACATTATTCTAAGTAAAGTGGTATTTATGGGATGTCAGAAGTGCCATGGTTCACACTGCAGTGCTATGCCTTAGTACACAGTAACATTGGCATGCAGAAAGACAAGCAGTAAATTACTGCTGCAGTTTTCTGTGGCAGATGAAGTTCCTGTGAAATGGTGAAAAGCCTGCTGTACTTTCACAGGAATCACAAGGGCAGTGGGGCAAGAATAGAACACAGACAATCTATTCCATATCACCATTCTAAAAAACAACCCTGGTTATAATAAATGCCTTGTGGTTATACTCACTGTGATCTTAAGAATTTTGATTTTGCAGAATAAATTTTTTCTTCCATCAACCCAGTCTGGTACCACCCAGAAGGCTAAGATAACTAATGCAGCGAGGAGTGAGTAAGGAAGATCCTACATTTGGGCAAATGATAATGTAGGATATTTCCCTAGGACACAAGTGAGTATTAGGAAGGGGCAACAGCTCATCTACTTCTGGCCCCCTTATTCTCTAGCCAGCTGCCATGGGTGTTATGGTCAACAGCACATGCTAGCCATTGGCAAACCTTTTCAGTGCAGTAGTAAAAGTAATCCCGGCAGTGCTTCCCCCAGGTCTGCCCAATAGAACCTTGCCTTAGCTAATACATTTCCTTAGGGCAGAGAATCTGCAAGACAGTCAGGCTCCCTTCAGCAACCCCGATCAAGACAGAATTATGAATTCCATGCCAGATGTGTGTATTACTAATTGAACATATTTTAAATATTATGTAAACATTCCCTTAACTATGAGCATGGGTGTGTATGGGGTGGAGGGTGAGGGAGTGGAATGTTTCATTTTCATATGTCTACAACTTCCACATGTAATGTAAACATTTTCAATCTCATCTGGATTTGAAAAATTGTACTGGTTACAGAAAAAGGGAGTTATTAAAATGTGTGTGAAAAGAAACAAGAGATACATTTGTTGGCTGAACTTTAGAGGGCTCCCAATTAAATTAGTTACTTATATGATTCATTGCAGGGTGATAGGCCATCCACGAGGAAGAACTATTTAGATTATGTTGGGAGGGCTTTTCATTCCATCACCTTGTTCTTCAAAAGATTTATCAAATTTTAAGTGAGGCAATTCAAGGAAGGTTTTCTATGTTCATGTAAGGTCTAATATGTTTCAAATTGCACAGCAAGAAGAGCTTAAATTCAGTCTTGGAACTCATTAGAATGTTGGGTGAATAGTGTCATCCAAATGTCCTAGCCAATATCTTATAATCTTGACATCCTACATTACAATTCTGCTCACAGCCAAAATAAGGTTAGTTAGGTGATATGAGATGTCTGGTTCTGGGAAGGACAATGTGCAGTGTGTGCACTCAGGTTAAAGAAGAAACAGTGATTACTAAGCCCTTCACATTTGGATATGTCAAGTTTAGTCTTTTTACAGGCAACAGAGACCTGACCAGATTGCAATGAACTTTTTTTTTTTTTTTTTTTTTAAAGAAATGGATTGTTGGTTATTTAAGTGACGGATAAAAGAGAAATAAAAAACTGGCCATATCCTCAGCAGAATAACAAATAAATCATGGCTGCTGAAAAACCTGCCTTTTATTGGACTTTTCATCAAACTGAATCCTTAGATAGGGGGGAGGGATAGCTCAGTGGTTTGAGCATTGGCCTGCTAAACCCAGGGTTGTGAGTTCAATCCTTGAGGGGGCCACTTAGGGATCTGGGGCAAAAATTGGTCCTGCTAGTGAAGGCAGGGGGCTGGACTCGATGACCTTTCAAGGTCCCTTCCAGTTCTAGGAGATTGGTATATCTCCAATTATTATTTTTTTATTTTATTTATTATCATTTTAATGCTCAATAAATAAAATTAAATGACTGAGCATATCCTGATTTATACTAAAGATTCCAGGTTAGTATTTTAGTTCCCAGTCCTGATATTTAAATCAAGAGGATAACTTCTAACAGCTTCAATGGAGCAAAATCAAGTCCTCAGAAGGTGTATTGATGGAACACTATAGAATCGATCCGACAAGCAGATCTGCGTATGCAGAACCACTTGCAGGTTCTAAGCTTTTGGTTCTAAGCGTCTAAACTTTTGTAAATGGTGCCCAATCTTAGAAACTGATCTGTGTTCAAATGCCACTTGGTGTGGAGTATGCACATATTCCTGCAGGTAAAGCTTTGAAGCAGATCAAATTACAACAGAATCATAAGGGGCAAAAAATCTAAACTGACATAACACAAACAAAAGAACAGTAAAAAACTCTTTTGAATCGTTCTAAAACATATTACCCTCTGAAAGGTTAGCGTGTACAAAGCAAAAGACGACTGTGTACCTACACAGTACATAAAAGTTACTTACTTCTCCCATCACTTCAATGATGTCACCAACTTTTAACTCCAGCTCATCTTCATTCTGAGGCATGTAACTGAAAGCCACCTGACATCTTCTCCTCCTATTTCTCTCCCCTGGAGATGGAGATGAAAGAATAGAGCGAAACGTTTAGATGAAAATTTAAATAAAATGTGGCTTCCTGAACAAGCAACCCAGCTACACTGTGCCCCTGAGCACACTCCACGGGACAGCACTGAAGGTGAAGCAGCATTGCACTGCTATAAATGAGCACTATTAAAAATTTTTTGAATGTTTGCAATCCCTAATAAATGTGCCTAGGATCGATTTACAAAAGAGACCAATATTCCGAATTTTTCAGAAGACCATAGAGCATATTATTCCTTCCAACTACTTTTGTCTTTTGATGTGAATTGATACAATGGGATATTCAGGTAAGAATAAACGGTCTTTCTTCTACTACTATTACTGCTGCTGCTTGTTCTCTCTCTCTCTTTTAAAATATATCAGTGCAACAGTAGGGTCATGTTCTGTAGATATATATTTTTTAAATGACATACTTGCACACTAATCTAAATGTAGGGTGTTGATTTAAATGCAGCCAGGTAAATGGGAAGATTCAGTTTTGGAATATTGCTTCCTAAACAAACAGCTATATTTGGACTTTGTTGTGGACCTGAGAGGGAAAGAGAAAACTTTCTGTAATTTAACTGCTGAAACATCCTACCCAACCTCTTCTGGTTAAAGAGCCACTTACCAAAACAAAGAATAGTAACAGCATTTTGCATGTTGGTAGACATGGATGGTAGAGTGATAGAAACCAATTAAAATACAGCTCCCTCTGTCATAAATAAGGAAATTTCTTGTTCAGATGCCTTGCAATGCAGGAACCATACCATATGCCATATGAAAAAACTGTCAATACATTTCTTCACTTCATGAGTAATTTGTTTACTTATAACCTGGAATATTAAATTTCCTCAAATGCACACACACAAATCAGGTGTGTCTTCATAATTATTGTCCAAATGCCCCTAGACTTCCATTTCAAAAAAAGTCATGCAGTCAGCATGATGTTTACTCTACAAAAATACTGATTGACAGTACTAGAAATGCTCCTTAGGACAAATGAATGAGAAAAGTCATATCATTGCTGATTCTCTTTTTTTCAGTTTGGAAAGCTGGTCTTTTTTTTTTGTTTTGTTTTTTTGTTTTTTTCCCAAAGAGCCCGGGGGTAGTCCCATGCAGACAAAATTTGAAAGGCAATTTTACCTTCACTAGACGACTTAGCTTTTACATTTTCCCATCCCAGGCTTTAGGAGAAAGTTTCCCTCGTCTTTGAGGTATAGTATAAACAGCAGATGACTATTTGAATTTTTAAAAAATAAATATATATCAGTTCTTGCATAAAAATGTCAGTTTATTTTTCTTCACTTACACTAATAAAAAGTATTGTGTGACATTGATGATTTCAGTAGGGTGATTTCTGGGCTGTATCCTAATAAATACATTCTGTATAGAATACATTCAGGACTGTGCAAAAGTTAGAGGCTGCAAATAAAAAAAGAGACTTTTTTCTAAAGATAAACATCCTCATTATATGAATATCAGCACTTACGAAGTGGTAACTGTTGACTGATTTGACAGACTGAAGTACGTCAGTTGCCATGGTATTTTACAATCAATATTGGTGACTCAAGGATAAATGACTGACATTTCTAAGGGCTGGTCTACACTAACGTTGTAAGTTGATCTAAGTTATGCTAGTTCAGTTACGTAAGTTACGTAACTGAAGTCGACGTAACTTAGGTCAACTTACAGCAGTGCCTACAAGGGAGAGCGCTCAGGGAGGTGGAGTACAGATGTCAATGGGAGAGCGCTCCCCCATCAGCTTAGCGTGTCTTCACCAAACCTGCTAAATTGACACCACTGAATCAATCGCAGCGGTGCCGATTTAGCCTGTAGTGTAGACATGGCCTAAGAGAATAAGAAATCGGTGCAGCACTGGATACTACTGATAAAACCATGTGAATCTCTCTTTTTTTTTGGCATATTTTCTTATGATCTTTTTGTGTGATTGCTATAAAAGTGTGTCTTCCCTGGAACTTCAACATTAATTGATTTGTATAAAACAGAAAGATTAATATGCATGTAAAAGGAACATGAAGACATTAAGCCTCAAATCAAGGTACACTTACAAACTCCAGGAATCCTTCAGATGTTTTCTAAATTTGGAAGTTTAGCTACTGGAGTTGTAAAAAAGGCCTTCCTCTCAACTACACATCCAGTCTCTCCTCTTACACTATCTCCTCTGATCAGCATTTATTAGGTCAGCAGCTCACTCACACTCACTGTGCACATGTACTCGTGCAAGCTGTTCAGTTTTAGACAGGTTCAACTGGTCTTATTTTACTCCCAAGAACAGAGCTGGTCAAAATTTTTCACTCAACTTATTTTGGGGGGAAAGGCAAATTTGTGTCAATTTCATCTAATTGTTTCAGTTGGGGAAAGAAAACTAATAAAATCCGAAAAACCTAATAAAACATTTCACATCAAATAAAATGAAATATTTAGATTTTTCAGTATGAAATGACGTTTTGTTTCAAAATTTCTTACTACCACAAAGATGTAATCACTTTATTGTAATCTCTTTGGAACTGGGACTGTCGTTTTGTTGTGTGTTTGTACAGCACCTAGCAGAATGGGATCCTGGTCTATGACTGGGGGCTCGTAGGTGCTAAAGTTATATATATATATATATATATATATATATATATATATATATACATACACACACACATACATATATATACATACACACACACATATATACATACACACACACACACACCCCTCTACCTCGATATAACGCTGTCCTTGGAAGCCAAAAAATCTTACCGCGTTATAGGTGAAACCACATTATATCGAACTTCCTTTGATCCACCAGAGTGTGCATCCCCGCCCCCCCCAGAGCACTGCTTTACCGCGTTATATCCGAATTTGTGTTATATCGGGTCGCGTTATATCGGGGTAGAGGTGTATATAAATATATAGATATATAGCTATAGATAATTAAATAAATAAATACATGTATACTTAGGGTCCTTAATGCTTCTCTTAAGGCCTATCAGGACTTGCTCAAAGAGCAAGAGAACAACATGGGAAGTCCTCTAATAATATAATGCAAGTTTGGTACAAGAGAAGGACAAGTGAAGGGAAGCTCCTTCAATGCTGCAGTCCAGCAGGAAAAAAAGATTATACAAAAGTCATGGGGTGAAGGAGGAAAGATATACAGTATATGTTTAGAAGAATTCCTAGTGGCTTCAGTAATTATCCATCCAACATAGCTTCAATGAGCATGAAGTGGGTCCACTCTACAATGCAAGAGGGACAATGTATAGTAAACAAAGAGCTATAAACCCCATCCATCCAATATACTGTCTTCTCTACTGCTATTTTCTTAATCTTGCTCTTGTGAGAAAGGTAAAGGAAAAGAGACAAGAGGCAAATGCTTTGAAATCCACTTCACGTCACAGCAAAACCAGAAACGTTAAAAATAAAATGAGTGCAACTTCATTGACTTCAGCTCCATTGACAGCGGAGCATTAGGCACATGGAGAATCCAAGAAAACCGTGGGCGGGGAGAAATCTTACCAGTGAAAAATGTCCTACATTTTAAAATTTAGGAATAAACACCTAGTGAAGAAAGCACAGAACAAGGAGCCAAGAGATGTGTGTTCTCTTCTCTGCTCTACCACTTAATTACTGTGTGGCTTTGAGTAAGTTCCATAAGATCTCTGGACCTCAGTTTCCCCATTTGTAAATAGAGGAAATTGTATTTTTCCTCCCTCCCTCATGTATTGTGAGCTTAACTTAATATTTGTAAAACTCTCAGATCCCAAAAAACTTTACAGAAGTGCGAAGTATAACAACTATGGGGATCATGAACTTACAGTTCCACTCTCAGACATATTCACAGCAGTTACAGAGTACATTAAGACATGAAAGCAGCATGATACCAGACAAGAAAGATCAACCCACAGCATTCAATATACCCGACTGTTCAAAGTTCCTCAAATTAGTCTCCTGGTTCTCTCACTTCTCTCTCTCCCTGGATCTCTCTCTAAAGAAATATCTAAATGGAGAACAGCGAGGAACAGAAGGTGAGACACAGAGTATCACTCAGTTCTTCTCTTTCTTCTAATGCAGTTGTTAACAGAAGCAGCAGTTCTCTCCTTTGGTTTCAACAAGGGGACACAAGTAATCAGGCAGGCCCCACGAACAGCTAACTGGTTTAGAATCCTTGGGGACAGCATACTAGCAGCGCTAAGAACTATATACAGCAGAAGGGTTGTTTTGTTTTGTATGGTGTGATGAAGCAACATGGGTAGTTCAAGCAGAACCCAACTGGTACTACTAGGTCACTGTGAAAACAGAGCTGATTCAAAGAGAGTTCAGAGTCAACAAGCAGCACACATACTGGAGTTGTTAGCAAAGATAAAGATATTTTCGTAAAATTCCCATGCCAGTCACTCTCCTGAGTTTTTTGTCTCTGTTTAATTAGTACACAACGTTTCTCAACAGCATGTTCAGGAATCATGACTATCACCTGGAAAGGCTTACAGACAGTAAAGACAAAATATCAGTCTTGAGGCTCTGTCTGCCCTGCCCCCCTAATATTCCCACCTACTATTAAACTTGTACTAAAATTATTGCTGTAACTGCTGTGTGTTTTGAGATGTATTAAAGACACACTGTGAAATTAAAATGTATTGTACTTGGCTAGTCAATGTGCAGTTAAATTTTAAACCATTTTCTTACTAAAATTATGATTACAGTAGTAGCTGCAACAATTGCAGCAATTAAAGTTGCATATAGTTTCCATTCTAATCCCATTTTTGGTCCTTCAACTTGATGAAAATTTCACCATGGATGGAAATTTCCCAATTTTGTTTTTAAGTTTGGGCATAAACAGTTCAGCCAGTTCTGAGTGCAGGTGGGAAGGAGGAGGTGAACAATGCACCTTTCCCATTTTAAAAGTACTGGAATTTTTGAACAGCACATGAATCAAACTGCCCATGGTTTGAAATTAGGGTGGATTTGATTTAAATCAAATTTATTTAAATCATGATTTAAATCACTAGTCAGGAAGACTCGATTTAATTGTGGTTTTCTACATAAAAGTTCATTCTTGTTGATTGTTATAACCTTAATACATACCATATTCTTCACAACTCAGATAGATGTAAGTTTCATTTTTAGAAGGTACACACCATGCATTTTTAAACAGTGATTTATTTTGAAAACTTTTCATATGAGTTTTACAGCTATATCAGAAAATGGATGATTGTTTGGTTATTTCATTTACCAAAGGTAATTGAAGCAGATATTTATGAAGTCATTGGGAGGTGAACTATCTCCAATTCAACAGGTTAATCATTAATATTTGGAGGATTTTCTTGCCATGCTGTATTAGGAGGAGAACATCACCAGACAGACATTTAAATTGTTTTATTTAACTAAAACAACAACGTTAAGTATTCTAGATTTTTTTCTTCAACAGCAAACATAATATTTTAACAAAACAAGCATATGTCCCTCACTTCTTACATTTATCTCCAGACTTCTTCTCCTTGTCCAGATCTATTCCGCCCCCAATAATCATCTATTCATTGAACTTTTTGAAACTTTGCACTTTTAGAGAAAAGTAAGGGATTCACTCTGTATACACAAATTTGCAGGACAATAGAGTTGAGGTCTGTTATTTCTCACTTCTATATATTATTTATTTAAAAACATTTTTGCTGTTAACAAGCATGTTACCTCTGGAGACACAAATCCACATTTCGAGAACTGCAAAACTAAGCATCTCTGATGGTATCTTCTAGACTGAGCACTGAGTCCCATTGGGTAGATAGAAAGATTAACCTAAATAATCTATAGACAAGCCTGTGGAACCCCGTAAAATTGGGTCCCTAATCCATGAACTATTGGAACTCATTTACAAAACTTTTCTTAAACATTGCATGAATATATTGTCTCATACTATAGAATTAGAATTTATAATCCCTATTCCATGATGAGATATCTTTGAGCTATAATGGATCTTAATTAAAACTATCTTTAGACAGGTTTTTTCCTTGAAAAGCATTTTATCAAAAAAATCCGACAAAAAAACCCCAACGATTTAAATCATTGATTTTTATCCACCCTGTTTGAAAAGCTAAATTTTCTCTGGATATAGTTGTAATAGAGAAGTAGCATATTTCACGGTTTTATAAGAAACTGGTTTTCATTGGACAAGATTATAAACCTTTAAAAAAAGAATCACATATCTATTATATGCAGTCAATTTTTAAAAATACAGTGTGCAGCCACGGAATATTTGCTGTGCAGATGTTAGGAGCTAATATAACTATGAAATGAAAACTTTGTAAAAGTGTATGGCATTTGTAGCAATGGCACCCAGGACCACAATGCAGACATTGAGAAGTGAGCAGGGGTTCAGGTAGGGCTCCTCTGCGCTTTGTAAGGGCTGATGCAAGGGCTTCATGCCTTTATTCAGCTTCTGCAGACCTTGTCAAGTGGGAAAAGACTAAGAGATGGTCCCTTTTGTAAGGTATGCAATGCTTTGATGCACCTTAGCATCAAAACTTAAAAGTTCACAGGAGAGAGTCTCTCTATTACAAAGATCCTATGATGTGCTAGAGGAGGACTTCTCTCTGTGGACCTAGTAAGGTACATTGAAGAGGGTATAAAGGTAATATGGGTAGCTAAATAATTTCACATTATGTCATTTACAAATGCTATTGCAATTTTTTTCAAGGTAGCAGATATTCAAAGTCTTGAAGAATGAAGCTCCATTTTTTTTGGTATAAATTTTTCCTGCTTTTATTTTATGTATTTTTTATTTTGCATGTAAGAAATGCAGAGGAAAACCCTAAAATAGTAGAATGTTAAACCTGCATGGTAAAGCACTCAGTCAGGAAATGATTAGGGCTGTCAATTAATCACAGTTAACTCAAGCAATTAACTCAAAACAAATTAACTTGATTAAAAAAATTAATTGCGATTAATCACAGTTTTAATCGCACTAATAAACAATAATAGAATACCAACTGAAAATTACAAATATTTTGGATATTTTTCTACATTTTCAAATATATTGATTTCTATTAAAACACAGAATACCAAGTGTATAGTGCTCACTTTATATATTGTCATTTTTTGTTACAAATATTTTCACTGTAAAAAGATAAACAGATGAAATAGTATTTTTCAATTCACCTCATACAAGTATTGAAGTGCAATCTCTTTGTTGTGAAAGTGCAACTTACAAGTGTAGAATTATTCTTTCTCTACATAACTTCACTCAAAAATAAAATAATGTAAAACTTTAGCATCTACAAGTCCACTCAGTCCTACTTCTTGTTCAACCAATTGCTAAAAAAAACAAGTTTGTTTACATGTATGGGAGATAATGCTGCCCATATCTTATTTACAATGTCACCTGAAAGCAAGAACAGGAGTTCGCATGACACTTTTGCAGCCAGCACTGCAAGGTATTTACGTGCCAAATATGCTACATATTCGTATGTTTCGGCCACCATTCCAGAGGACGTTTTCATGCTGATGATGAGTTCTGCTTGATAACGATCCAAAGCAGTGCGGAATGTGGAAAACATCCACAAATATTTAAATAGATGGTATTTTATTATTGTTTAAGAGTGTGATTAAAACTGCCATTAATTGCGATTTTTTTTAAATCTTGCAATTAATCGCAATTAATTTTTTAATCATTTGATATCCCTAGAAATGATATTGCTAAGATTGCATATGCAGCCTTAACTCTGCTCTCCTGTATACATGCACTATATGATACAAACTGATTTCATGATTATGTATTTTTGTAACATGTTCTTCATATTGTTTTGTGCTGTAAGCTTAGGCATCAATCCTGCAATCAGATCCGTCAGGGTGTGCCCTTGTGCCTGCATGGTGTCCCAATTACTTCATGAATGCACATGAATGTGAGGGTCTCCCTCATGGATCTTAATGCAGGAGCAGGGCCCGTGATATGCAGCACTCTTATGCATGCCAGAACCTGTGAAAGTCATTAGTACATAAAGTACCCAGTTAACCATACTTACAGGACACAAGATCCTACAGATTAAGTATAAAACATAATCAGAGCGAATATTTGGTGACATATATAGCTCCCCGAAGTTCAACTCTCACTCAGATTCATAGTTAACTGTCTCAGCTCCTGAAATACACTCAAGAAAGCATTGTCTGCTTGTTGAAAAGATGCTTTCAAAATGATTAAGACAACTACGATAGAAAGAAGAGATGTTATTCATCGCCCCCTTGTTAAATTGTCAAACAATCACCTCCCAGGCTGTCCCTCATGCTTGGGAGGCACGCCTTGTAAACATCCACAAAGCTACTTCATTAACCACCTTCAAATCCCTCCTCAGAACTCTCCTTGATGCCTGCAAGACACTTAACTATGGTTAGGCAACAGACCACTGTCCATCACGCTGACCAATATTGTCTCATTGTACTACCCCATTGGTCTGTCCATATCCATCTGTTGCCTCATCTTTCAGACTTAGACTGGGACACAGACCATCTTTTGTTCTGCTCATACAGTGACTAGTACAATGGGGTCCTGGTCCATAACTAGGCATACTAGAGCTACATTCACCTGGGGGGTCTTGGGTGCCTAACTACCTCTTTAGGCACCTAAGTGTAACACTTGGATGTCACTGGCATTCACAAAACCACTGCTTAACTCCCACCTATCCCTGGAGGTGCATAAAGCCCCTAACCACCTAAATTTCTGTTGCTGGGTACGCATACAACTGCCTAAGTCCCAACACTGCTCAGCTCCTAACTCACAGCAGGATTCTCAAACTAGGTATTATACTGCCTATCTCACCAGAGGGGCCAGATTCAGTAGGTATCTCAGAGCACACCTAACTCCACACAACCGGAGGGAGCGGGAATGATGCCTGCCTTTTACTCAACAGCCCAGTGGTCAAAGCACTCACCCAGGGTGTGGGAGACCCAGCTTTAAACTCCCCGCCTCTGCCTGATGTAAAGCAGGGACTTGAACCCAGGTCTCCCACCAGAGCACCCTAACCACTGGGTTATGGGGTATTCTGGGGTGGGTCTCTCTTCTGTTGAAGCTGTTCCACTTCTTATAAATAATAAAATATTCATCGGAACAGAGACTGGAACCCAGGTTTCCCCGTCCCAGGTGAGTGCCCTAACCACCATGCTATAGAGTCATGCCCACTCTCTCAGGCCCCATTAACATTTAATATTTCATAAAAAGTGGAACTACTTCAAAGGTAATCACTCTGTATCAGTGACCTGTCCTCTTCATTATTCCCCCTTCCTCTCTCCCCCCCCCCAGATTTTTGGTGTCATCTTCAAACTTTATCAGAGATTATTTTATGTTTCTTCCAGGTCACTGGTAAAAATGTTAAATAGAGTAGGGCCAAGAACCGATCCTTGCAGGACGCCACTAGAAATACACCCGTTCGATGATGATTCCCCATTTACAATTACATTTTGAGATCTATCAGTAAGCCAGCTTTTAATCCATTTAATGTGTGCCATGTCAGTTTTATATCTTCTAGTTTTGTTTTTTTTAATCGAAATGTCATGCAGTACCAAGTCAAATGCCTTACAGAAGACTGGGTATATTATATCAATGCTATTACATTTCTCAACCAAACTTGTACTCTAATCCAAGAAAGATATCAAGTTAGTTTGACAGGATCTATTTTCCATAAACCCATGTTGATTTGCATTAATTATATCATCCTCCCCTTTAATTTTATTAGCTGCTCCATCAACTTGCCTGGAATCGATGTCAAACTGTCAGGCCTATAATTACTCAAGTCATTCTATCTACCCTTTTAAAATACATTAACTACATTACAATACAATACACTAACATTAGCTTTCCTCCATTCTTCTGGAACTTCCCTGGTGTTCCAAGACTTACTGAAAATCAACATTAATGGTCCTGAGAGCTCCTCAGCCAGTTCTTTTCAAGCTCTTGGATGTAACTCATCCAGACCTGCTGATTTAAAAATGCCCTTTGAAGGAAGCAGCTTAGGCTACACATCTCTCCACAACATTTCCCACTGACGAGCTTAAATGTCCCCTCCTTCAGCACGCTGGCTTCTGTGAATCCCTTTTTTAGATGCCAAACTCACCCTATGCTTTGTATGGGGAGCCTAGGTGCCTAACTTGGGGTTGTGAATTCCACTATGCAACAGGGTATCTAAAAGTTAGGCGCTACAACACCTAAGTCCCCCTTAGATCTAGCCCCTAGGTGCTACAGTAATACAAATAATAAATAATATATAAAATATGTAAGCAAATAAAATATACTGGACCATGGTGACAATGAAATTACCATAGTGTAACTATTCAAAAATATAAAAGTATAACAAGATGATACACTTGCAGCTAAGGTGGTAGAAAAACAGATGATATATTGTATTTTTAAAATAGTAGTAGATCACATAATTAAAGTCTATATCATAACGCATATGCACAAGGGAACACAACCAAGCTTGAGGTTGCAACCTCAATTGGCATTTGTAGAGCAGAGTGCTTAACCACATAATTTTAATATTCTCAACACATTTCTCCCCTCTGAATTTATAAGTAAATGGACATGTCATAGTAAACCTTTACACATATGGAAATCTATTTATCAGGATACCTATCAGTAATGTTTAATAAAATTCAGAGTTTATAGCTAAGGTCTAGGACAGGAAGCCGAAATACGAACATTTAACCATCGCTAATTAAAATAATGTGCACAATGATCTTTATAACTTGGCACACAAAGCCACTAGACATGTTGCCTATTCTCATAATATCCTACAAAATGGACTGTGCCCAGCATGCTCAAGCATTCTATTATTTTAACTGCTGTATGTTGTGAACAAGTAACATGAATAACACTTTATAAAATTAAACTGAACTGTATTGGACTTAACTAAATAGTATTCACTACTTATTAAACCAATTTTTCATTAAAATCATGGTATATTGAAGAGAAAAGTCAGTTTTACTTAGCTTTTCATATGGAGCCAATATGAATAGAAAGATTATTTAAAAAAAATAAAAACATTGGATTATATTTCAATTGAATTAATTACAGGGTTTTTTAAAATTAAAATAAACCTATTTAAAATTAAATTTGAAATTATGACAACTTAATGTGAAAGCCTAAACTTACTATAGTCTATTAGAATAATTTAAATTAATTTAAAAAATAATATTAAGCAGTTCATCTTTGCAACCAAGCTTTAAAGAAAGTCAAACCACTGAGCTGCTAGAAGTCACTGGCTAAGCACCTGGAAACTGGGTTTGTTGAAATGCTAAACCATCTTATGACATCAGTAGCCTCTTCTGTAAGTACAGACAGAATATTTTCTTTATTTCAGTTTATTCAACTAGTTCAGTCAATGACTAGTTCAATTCAAAGTTAATAAACCAATTGGGAGCTGAAAAAGCAGAAAAGCTTGTTTTTTCCTTTCAATCTCTGAATAAAAACCAGGTATGCAAGGATGAGATCTACTAGTTCTAAAATCCTGAAGGGTATAATGACCAGAAACAACCAGTTCAATTTACAAACTTACATATAATAAATCCTTTGTTAAATAATTGGTAGTTTTAAAGGCAAAATATGTTTGGATAAACTTTTTTCTTACGCATCCAGCACTTAAGGGAGTTTTATTTAACTAAATTTCAGAAACATTAAATGCTGGGTTTTGTGCATTTTAATTACATTTTAATCTCTGTCCAACAGAGCTTGACACATATCACAAGTAAAAAGCCTGTCTCTCTCACCAACAGAAGTTGGTCCAACAAAAGAAATTACCTCAGCCACCTGGTCTATCTAAGTAAAAAATTAATCATCTAGTAAATATGAAATGCATCCTTCATTATTTTCAAACATAATAAGAAATGTAAAAATTAAGAATCTGAATAATTGTTTACATAAATGTATATAGACATAGTGTATCCTCTTGTTTAGCAAAAAAAAAAAAAAATCCTCCTGGTTAGAGGGGGAAAAAGAGAGAGAGAGAGACCAAATGTAGTAGTATAGAGGCTATATTTAGTTGCAAATCAACATGTTTTAATGGCTACCAACCAATAACAATCAACTTATTTCCTGTGTGTGGGGGGGGGGGGGGGTACAAATGCAAAACAAGATTAAAATCAATGATCAAGGTTTCCTGCTTGCTGATTTAAATCATTATTAAAATCAGTAATTTAAATCAATACACCTATATGGATGTTGATCTAAAGCCCATAGATGTCAATGGAAAGACTCCCTTTGATTTCAATGCGGGGGGGTGGGGGGGGGAGCTTGCCATGGATTTCAAAGGGAGCAAGACTGGACCCAGGCATGTCAAGTCTCACTCACTGGATGTGAGACTCGCTCATTAGCATGCTATCTCAATCTCACATACATCCCTAAAATTATCTCACTCATTTTGAGTAAAGATTTAAAGATTTAAAATGTTTTTACTCAGGTGCTGAAAGAGATGACAAACAGCATTTGTAGGTTTGGTCACAAAATAGGGTGTATGGAAAGTTGGAATCGATTGCAAGAGGATATTAGTCCTCTTGCAAAACGGAAGTTCTTCTGTTCAGCAAGAGCAGAGGTGGGCAAACTACGGCCCGCGGGTCACATCCAGCTCACGGGACTGTTCTGCCCGGCCCTTGAGCTCCCGGTCAGGGAGGCTAGCCCCCAGTCCCTACCCCGCAGCCTCCGCTCGCCGCGCTGCCAGCGCTCTGGTCCACCGCTCCTGCTGGACAGCGCAGTGGTGTGGCTGGCTCCAGCTGGGTGGCGGGGCTGTGAGCTCCTGCTGCTCTGAGCTGCATGGTAAGGGGATAAGGAGCAGGGGGTCCCGGCGGGCCTGTCAGGGAGAAAGGGTTTGGATAGGGGTTGGGGCAGTCAGGGGACATGGAGCAGGGGAGGTTGGATAAGGGGTGGGGTTCCGGGGGTCAGTTAGGGGCAGGTGGTCCCGGGAGGGGGTGGTCAGGGGACGGGAAGTGGGAGGGGGCAGATAAGGGGCAGGGGCCAGGCTGTTTGGGGAGGCACAGCCTTCCCTACCCGGCCCTCCATACAGTTTTGCAACCCCGATGTGGCTCTCCGGCCAAAAAGTTTGCCCACCCCTGAGCTAGAGCATTCTATACTAGTGAAGCCAAGTATGCACGTGAGAAGCTTCATTTGAAGGATGAAATGTTAAAGATGGCAGCTTTTGTGAATTTGATATTAGGGAAAACTGCACTTTTGAACAGGCTGAGCACATTGTTGGCAGATACCAGCCCCTCCCCCGCAGCAGAGGGGCTGGGGCCTAGCCTTATTCAATCTCACCTGAGATAGAGAAGCCGCAAGAGGAGTTTGTTGATTCTCAGTTGATGAAGAAATCAGATATCGCTCAGTGTGTATATAGGATGGACACTGTGTGAGCATAACAATGTCAGAATCCCTACTGGTCTTCTGGACTAGATGGGACATTTTCCCCTTTTATCCAAGTGAAGCAGGCAAATCCTGAGCCATGTTTCAAGTTTGAGCCACCAAAAGAAAAACCGCAAAGAAGCCACATGACAATATAACAAAACACATGAATAAAATGTGAAATCAAGCTAGATATTAAAAGAAATGTGGAATCTGAATCCTTTATCTGTGGTTTGTTAGCTTCAAATTAAATCAATTCAATTTATTTATTTTACATTAATTTGATGTATTGTTTTGTTGTGTGTTATTTTAATTATTTAATTCATTTATTTTGCATTTATTTATTTTGGAATCTGATTATTTAATATATAATATGAGCAATAATATGGAAACCAAATATTTGTTCTGTAAATTTTTTTTCAAATGAATGATCACTAGGACAAGGTGATATGCAAAATAAACATATTGTTCTATTGATAAAACAAGGGGTTTTTGGTTAGGCTTATATAAAAAGTTTATTTTTGAATATTTGTCTTGTTCTGTCCACAGACCGTTTGCCTAAATGATGGGGTTGTTAACTCTGGTCCTCAGGTATCTCTGACCATCCAGGTTTTTATTCCATCCAGCAAATAATTGTTTTTATTAAAATCCACTGGGTTTGCATTGCATATAGAATTCTATACTTTAATATGAATTAGGATATTTAAGTATTTCATATGCAATATTAAGCATTATACATTTTAAAACAAACTATTAAGTGCTGGTTGGATTAAAAACCTGGACTATTGGATGTCGCCAAGGACCAAAGATGAGACTCACTGTTTTAAGCAATGACCTAACACACCACTTGGAAAGTGTCACTCTTGGGCCTTGAATCTCACTCTTTGGGGCTGTAAATCTCATTCTTAAGGACAGCCTTGACATCTCCGTGGACCCATATTTAGAGACTTGGAAGAACCTTTCCACCTCCAACAGGAAGACATTCTTCCACGTGAATAATTTAATCTTCTATGTGAAAGACACAGGTGAGCAGGAAATCCCATGATAGAATTTTAAAACTACTTGAACAAAGTATTGGAGTTAACAATTAATATGATGAAGTTTAACAAAGACAAATGCAAAGTGCTCCACTTAGGAAGGAACAATCAGTTTCACACATCCAGAATGGGAAGAGACTGTCTAGGAAGG
Organism: Platysternon megacephalum; assembly: GCA_003942145.1. Taxonomy (NCBI): domain Eukaryota; kingdom Metazoa; phylum Chordata; order Testudines; family Platysternidae; genus Platysternon; species Platysternon megacephalum. Next base: position 7,744,283 of record QXTE01000043.1, read on the forward strand.
AGTACGACAGAAAGGGATCTAGGGGTTATAGTGGACCACAAGCTAAATATGAGTCAACAGTGTGATGCTGTTGCAAAAAAAGCAAACGTGATTCTGGGATGCATCAACAGGTGTGTTGTGAGCAAGACACGAGAAGTCATTCTTCCGCTCTACTCTGCGCTGGTTAGGCCTCAACTGGAGTATTGTGTCCAGTTCTGGGCACCGCATTTCAAGAAAGATGTGGAGAAATTGGAGAAGGTCCAGAGAAGAGCAACAAGAATGATTAAAGGTCTTGAGAACATGACCTATGAAGGAAGGCTGAAAGAATTGGGTTTGTTTAGTTTGGAAAAGAGAAGACAGAGGGGATATGATAGCAGTTTTCAGGTATCTAAAAGGGTGTCATAAGGAGGAGGGAGAAAACTTGTTCACCTTAGCCTCTAAGGATAGAACAAGAAGCAATGGGCTTAAACTGCAGCAAGGGAGGTTTAGGTTGGACATTAGGAAAAAGTTCCTGTCAGGGTAGTAAAACACTGGAATAAATTGCCTAGGGAGGTTCTGGAATCTCCATCTCTGGAGATATTTAAGAGTAGGTTAGATAAGTGCCTATCAGGGATGGTCTAGATAGTATTTGGTCCTGCCATGAGGGCAGGGGACTGGACTCGATGACCTCTCGAGGTCCCTTCCAGTCCTAGAGTCTATGAATCTATGAAAAGGAGACAACAACAAAAACAAGCTGGGTGAGCTAATATCTTTTATTGGGCCAACTTCTGTTGGTGAGAGAGAAGCTTTCGAGCAACACAAAGCTCTTCTTCAGGTCGGGGAAATGTACTTATGATGTTGCACTCCGTATGATTTTATGAAAATATGCTAATGAGTGTGAATATAATGTAACTGGAATATGCTTCAGGCAAAAGCTTGTAAGGTATCATTACAAAGCTTATAATCTACTGAGTGTGTTCATCCTATTTGTATGTATGTATCATTCTTGTATCTGAAGTATAGGAATATAAAATATAACTCTGAGGGCCTATTGTAGTTATGCAAAGTATGGGGCCATTAATGGTGGCTTGGAATTTTGATGGCCCCCATTAACCAGGACAATTGGTTGTAAATGGCTATGTTTACTTGTAAGTTTTCCTGTATACCTGTGTGCTGGCAAGTGGGTAATGAAGTCTTACAATGATATGTGTTCATGTCACCTGAACTGGAATCCATCTTTAACCTGGTGCTTTTCCATTTAGAAGGAGGGGTGGGAACCCAGAGAGGGACAAAGGATTCCCGCCTTGTGCGAAAGATATATAAGGGGGGTGGAACAGAACAAAGGGGGCTGCAGTCATGAGAAATCCCCTAGCTACCACCTGAGCTGGAACAAGGACTGTACAAGGGGAAAGGATTGGGCCCAAACTAGAAAGGAGTCTAGTCTGTGAAAGAAGCTTATTGGAACATCTCTGAGGGTGAGATTTATCTGTATTCAGTTTCCTACTGTATTAGGCTTAGACTTGCATGTTTTTGTTTTATTTTGCTTGGTAATTCACTTTGTTCTGTTTGTTATTACTTGGAACCACTTAAATCCTACTTTTTATATTTAATAAAAATCACGTTTTGCTTATTAATTGACCCAGAATAAGTAATTAATTCCTGGGGGAGCAAACAGCTGTGCATCTCTCTCTATCAGTGTTATAGAGGGCGAACAATTTATGATTTTACCCTGTATAAGCTTTATACAGAGTAAAACGGATTTATTTGGGGTTTAGATCCCATTGGGAACTGGGTATCTGGGTGCTAGAGACAGGAGCACTTCTTAAGCTGTTTTCAGTAAAGTTTTCAGCTTTTGGGGGACGTGGTTCAGACCTGGGTCTGTGTTTGCAGCAGGCAAGCATGTCTGGCTCAACAAGACAGGGTACTGAGGTCCCAAGCTGCCAGGGAAAACGGGCTCAGAGGTAGTCTCAGCACATCAGGTGGCAGTCCCAAGGGGGTTTCTGTGACCCAACACGTGACACAGCTCAGTGTAAGCTCAAAAGCTCATCTCTCTCACCAACAGAAGTTGGTCCCATATTGATATTACCTCACCAACCTTGTCTCTCTGATATGCTAGGACCAACACAGCTACAACTACACTGCATACAACAACAAAAAGTCATCTTTAATGGTTGTCAAGTGTCACTGAAAGCTGAACCAACAATTAAAAATAGGTCAAACTAATACAGTTGACAGACATACTGCCGTCAGAGAGCAGCAATAGATCCAAAACATCTAGTTTTGGAGAAATTGAAATGTGAGCTAGTAGTACAGTGAACACAAATCAATTATTTAAAACAAATCAGAATATCTAAATCCAAATGAGATTTAAAATTTATCTCCTGAGACATATAGTTGTAAATTAATTTCCATGGGCCTGATTATCATTTACACCAAAGCCCCTTCACACTGCTCTGTCACTGTAAATGAGATTCAGGCTGTTAATCTCATTAATACAAACTAATTATAATTTAAATTAATATACAGTATATTATATTGTTTCAGTATGCTATACATTGCAAATCTTAATTTTTCATCACCTATTCAAGACATCCTGGGCAGTACAACAGCCTATAACATGGTAAAGTTACATTCAGTACAGAAATTCTGTAATCTGGGACCATGGAGTGACTGTTTACATCTTTTAAAGAATTAATCATCATAATTCCACCATAAGAAAACCCACAAACCATGTACAATTTTGTAATTGGGGCTGGTGTATCAGGCATGTACAGGTATCTCTGCAATCAATATTTTTTCCTGCTTTTCTTTTTAAAAAAACTATTGCCAGCCTCTCTCAGCAGCCTGAGATGTACAAAGACTGCTAGACTGCAAGGGCTGGAGCAAAGAATCCAGAAGACTCGTGCCAAGATTTTCAGTAATAAGAGTCTAAAGTCCTTCTAAATCCATCTTTAGGCACCTAAATAAGTGGCCCAATTTTCAAAAGTGCTGATCACCTAGGAGCTCCTACCAGGCCACTGGGCTTTATTCCTCTTTCTGTCTTTGTCTTGTTGTCTGGACTTGGGCAAATCACATAGGGGAAACTAAGGTCCAGGGAGCCTATCTGAAAGGGGGACATAATATAGAAAACTCCCTTCTAAAAGTGACCTGCAAAGCAGATCCCTTCTGACAGGACAATTCTGAGGAAACTTTGCATGTCGAAGCTCAGAATTCTTGTCTTCTACTTCATTTTTTTTATCATTTTACGTTGCACTTCCCACTTCCCTCTTTCAGAAGCTAAACCTGTATCTATGAGGAAATGGTTCAATCTGCTGTTAACTCTGGCTAGACAAGCTTTTCTTTATTGTGATTATACTGGAAACCAACTTTAAAAACTTAAGTTTAGTTTGCAGTTTTTTAAAGCTATTATACAACAGGGGAAGGCACTTATTGCTCTATGCCAGGGGTNTGTGTTTTACTGTGTTTCATGATACCTACGGAGTTTTAGATTTGATCATTTTTGGCCATTGGCAGGGGCAATTACAGCACCAAGTATTTTTATTTTAGTGTGTTTTCATATGTGTTAATTTAGATTTTAAGAAATGCAGGTTAGTTGCTGACTACATTTAAAGCAAATTTTTTTTAAAGTGAATAATTATTTTGGGTGCTTTTATGAAGTTGAAGTTTTCTAATTAAAAGGAAAGGGATAACAAAAACTAGATGGTGCCCTTAGAGACCTTGTAAGATTTATTTAATATGGCATTTAAAGTCCCCAGGTGAAATCCTGGCCCTATTTAAGTGAATGAGAGTTTTGCCATTGACTACATCAGAGCCAGGATTTAATGTCCATCTCCCATTTAAACACACAAAAACAGAAATATCAGGTCCTGATTTCCCTTTTATCCTGGAGGACTTTGGCAATATTCATAGGAATTGAATTGTGACATCACAGCTGAGATGTTGAAACCTGAGCTCTAATTCTCTTAATCACTCCGTTGGAAGGGTGGTTGATACTCAGGGCAGAAGAAATAAAATCCCACCTCTGATGTGTTCCAGATCCAGCAGAAAACAGATGCAAGCTGATAGCTGATATTTCTAATATAAAGAGTAAGATTCGCCCACCCCCTTAAATCAATCTTTAAAACTCTCTCTTTTTACTAAAAAGGAGCAATAAAAGGCTGCTGTTTGTTTTGCAGCTAATTTTTAAGTGCACCTTTTAGCTCTGCTGTGTCAAGTGCCCTGTTTGTATGTTTGCAGCTGAATTATGAACATTGCAGGACTCTCAAACATGTTTAATCCATTATACACTATGCCACTGCGGTTATGCAATATTTTACTAGGTATGTGCTAATGTTCCACCATTACTGAAGAGTATATTTTCTCTTACTAGACACCACAGCTAGACTTCTGAGCTGACTCAGCTGGCTGCTATTGTGAATTTTATGACTAAGATTTATTTGGTCAAAGCTGTGAGGATCTTGGAAGCCTGGCAGAAATACTTGTGTTGTTCCATTAAATTCTCACATGATTCCTCAGACAAAAATTATTGCTCAGGTCATACAGTTCAATTTTTTTTTCTATTTTCCAGAAATGTGTATCAATGTGGTTATATCAAGGCTGCGATTACAGTAGAGATTACTGGAAGCAACATATACCAAGGAAAATGAACACCAGTGGGATTAATACTTTTAAACCTTTAATTAGTTGATAGGTGGAGCCACATGAACACAATGATCCAATAATAATGTTTAAGTACAACAACAGGAGCCAGAGTTGTGTAATTGACAGACAACTGATATCAGTGAAGTACTGATCATTAAGGCTACGATTTAGTCATGGAGGTCGCGGAAGTCATGGAATTCGTGACTTCCAGCAACCTTCGTGATTTCAGCCTATGGTGCTCGAGCTGCAGGGTTCCCTGCTGCCCACGGGGGCCTGGAGCTGCGGGGTACCCCTGCTGCCTCTGGCAGTCCCTGGAGCTCCAAGCCGCTGAAGGTGACGGGGGAACCCCACAGCTCACAGCTCTCGCAGACGACAGGGGAATCCTGGGAGTTGCAGGCAGCAGGGGTCCCCACAGCCCCCAGCTGCTGCAGGCGGTGGGGGGGCCCCGGGAGCTCCAACACAGAACCTGCAGTGGCGGCCCCCTGAAGCTCCTAGCCGCCGCGCAGCTGCTCTGCTGCAGGTGGTGTGGGGACCCACAGATCCCCATTTTGTCACAGATAGTTTTAGTAAAAGTCACGGACAGGTCACGGCTTCCGTGAATTTTTCTTTATTGCCCGTGACCTCTCCATGACTTTTACTAAAACTATCTGTGACAAAAAAGATTGTGATATAAGCATATCCTGAAGTGGAAGCAAAAGCTATACAGCTGTAAACAAAACTTAGACACCAAATGAGTAGTTTAATCATAGAAAGTCTGCAGATAGAAGACTCTTACGGAAGAGGATAATTAAGTGAATCTGAAAATAATTAAATTTAAATATGTAAACACTATAACATCGAAGTTGAACAGTTAACAATAAATAATAAGTAAACAGTAACATTAATTTGACTTTGCTGCACATCTCGCATATTTATGTCCATGTGATACAACAGAAAGAGTAATATACTATACTAAGCCACACATTTAACCAGGTGCAGATTCAAAAATAATACAAATGTCCAACACAGCAAAATTAACACTACTACCAGAACTTTATCTTTAGTGTTGCCTATTTTGGAATGAACACTGTATCAGCTATAGGCATGAACAAGAAGAGTGAAACATTCTATCATAAATTGAAAGATGGGCTCTTTAGTGACGTTGTTTCTAATAGATTTTTTAATACTATTGAAAGGAACTACTCTATCCTGACAGGGACTGGACAAACTGGGACCACTTTAACTTGTTTCCCAACCTAATCTTTGCTGAGATTCAGAAAGGGTTCACCAAGATCGCTCCACAGCACACTTGCCCCAGTAAAGGTCTTCTGCCAGGCAGCCTGTTCTCTCACCTGCTCCCAAAAGGGAATGAACAAATGAATAAATCAATAAATACCTAGCTCTTATCTGGCCTTCTTCACCAGTCGATCCCAAAGCGCTTTACAGAGAGAGGTCAGTTTCATCATTCCCATTTTACAGATGGAGAAACTGAAACATAGACAGGTGAAGTGACTTACCCAAGGTCACCGAGCAAGCCATGGCAGAGCTGGGAACAGAGCCCAGGTCCCTATCCAGTGTTCTGTTCTCTAGAACATACTGCCTCCCATTCTGTATCCCATTATCCACTCCACTGTTAGTAGCAGCTGAGCAGTGGGACACCCAACACAGCATCCTGCAACTATGACTGCATTCACTCATTCTTCCCCGTGCGCTGAGACTTCCTGGCTTAGTGGGCTTAGAAGAGCTCCCTCAAGTATAAGTACCAGATAGCCTCAGAATGAATGCAAATGCAGCAGCATGACTCAGCAGAGGAGTTACTGGGTTTTAACATGCAACTGCTGCCACGAGATGAGGATGAAGCATGTGTAAGATGACCTAGGATTTGAACTAGAAACTGCTGCAGAAGGATGTGATCTTCAGAGGTGGGGAACTATGCCTCTGGGGGTAAAGAAAGGAGCTGGAAGCTGGATAGGGAAGTGACCAGAGAAATTCTTTAGAAATTTATCTGAATTGAACCTTCATGTTGTTGGTTCAACCACCTCTAAATCCTGATGGAAAATCATGATAAAATACATGAAATAATCACAAAGCCTAAATTGTAAACATAGGACTAAAGAGAACTGTAGGAGACAGTCTGAGGGTATAGAAGACTGTCAGGAACAAATTAAAAGAGAGCCATATACATTGTATAATTCTTTCAAATTCAGTTTGTATAAAACTTCAAGAAACACGGCAGACACACCTACAGTTAAACTGTAAGCAGCAAGCATATGCTTCATCTCATTTTTGTGCCCATAGTCTCAGTACAAGTACCAGAATCAGGGAAGGTATCTTACTTAGGGTGACCACTCATGCATCCCCAGCATACTGGACATTCTGGTACTTCGGAGAATGACACGGGCCTGCCTCCGCCTGTGTGATACCGGACAAAACCACATCTGGTTTTGTCTCTGTATTGGACAGAGGGGCTTAAAAGTAAACAAACGGCCTGCCTAATCCTACTCTTGAAGAAGTGGATATTGCTACCACCTCAACACTTACTAATTGATAACCATCCCAGTCACAAATTAATGACCAGAGCTGAATCATTCAAAGTGTTCCCAGTGAAGTACAAATAGGATCCTATCAAAATTCACTAAATTTTATCCCTTTTATTTACTCAATAATTTATAATGTGAAACATGCTTTGACTCTCCCATATCAGTTTAATTATGCGTCAATAAGTTTAACATATCTTTATTTTTAATAGAGAAAATTTTGATCATGTTGGTTTTACTGGTTTAATTTAATTCTGATGAAAACAATACAGCTTACACATTTTGATGAACACATAAAATGTTCACTAAACTAGAATATGAAATATTCCCATGTTGGCAAAATGAAGATTATTAATAAATGTAGTTTAACAAAGTTAATTTATTATTAACTTGGAAATATTTTGGTTAACCAAACAGTGGCAGTAGCATATACATCAGATGTTTTTACTGTCATATACTGTCTTGTGAAAATGAGTTTTTCTTTAAGAATAAAAAAAATGATTAAAATCAATGATGTAATCAAAGCCATTTAAATCTATTCTGAAGAGCAGGATGCATTAGGTAGCCTTGAAAAAAACAGAGATTTCTTTCACTCCAGAATGGCTGCTGTGGTCATTAATCACAAAACAATACCTTCAGTTAACAGTTGCCTGGCAATACCACCTAATTCCCTGAAATAGCAACAAGGTATACACAAATTCCAATTTATAATCTCTGTGGTGGTTTCAGTAATGAGAAGAAACAAAGCTAAGTAGTCATTAAGATACTGTGCTTCTGGGTGGGGGGAAAGAAGGGGAATGGGAGTCGTGGCAAATTTTGAAGTTCATTTAACACAATCCAAGAGTACAAAAAAGATTAACAATTGAGCCAGGCACAGTGTTTTTAAAAAACACTGAATAAACTTACTGTGTCAGCCTTGAGAAGCTGGTGATTAATATAGGCTATGACCAGCACAACAGCAAAGATCCTAAATACACTGCTACAGCTTATAATAGTGTTACTACAGTGATGGTGGTTGGGTTTTATGCTTTGGTTTTCTATCACAGAAGAAAAAGAAATCCCTGTATATTGTAGTGTTGCTGGAGGAGACACAGTGACTTCTGTTTGGATTTGCTGCTGATTATTACTGTTTTGTTATTTGTTTCAGGAGGATTCCAGTGGATGGGAGATATACATAGTGAAGCTGAAATGAAACTGAAAGCTACCTTTCAATCATCAGTTTATCAAAATGCTTGCAAAGCCCCTTTTCAAGGTAGATAAACTAATAAACAGTGAAACATTAAATCAATCTCTATACAGATTTTAGTAACTAAGTTAAAAATAAACGTTAACACCTGTTGTATCTTGCCTACTCGTTTCACATATCAGTACATCATTTACAAAAATGAATGTACCTATGAGTGTCAATGTTTTGCAAGATATATTAACAGAGACGAAACAATTTGCAAAGCAGACAGATGTTCCACCCAGTACCAGTCAGCTTTTTCTGTTTCAATGCTATCTTCCAATAACTGTGATGCCATCTTCCAGATTTCTGTGTAAAGGGTACTGTACTGTCTCTTATGAATAAGCTTGTTTGGATCACATAGGAAAGTGTGAAGTTAACATTTTTGCAATTTAGTAAACAATCAACTATCAGTTTATTGCTTTGTAGAATGACCTCTGGAGTTGCTTAATTTAACTGAGCAGAACAATTCTGAATTATTTATTTAATTTATTTATTGTCTGGGGGGCACTGGTGTTAACAGCTGTACTGACCAATTTTGGTTTCTCAACCATTGCTGTTGGCTGCCAATACTGGAATTCTGTCATGAAAGCGCCATGTAAGCTTTGCAAAACCACTTTTGGTTCCTTTTCTCTATTACAATTTCCCCTTGATACACTAATTTCAAATAAGCCTATTCTGCCAATTCATTAGGATGTTAATTTTCAGTTCAACCAGCAACAACATGAATTAAACCACTGCCTCAAGTGCTGAAGAAAATACGCAAAGATCACCACAACTACTTTTCAAATTGCTGGACTCAAGAGAACAATTGATAAAATAAACTCATGTAATAAAAAAAATAAAAACCTCACAACACCTCTCCAGCTGGACATTTCTACCACCACTCAAGACTTTCATCTATAAAAACCACTTCCCTCTAGAATATTTAAGCAAATTAAATTATGTTAATATTGTTCTTAACTTTGAAGCCATTATAGGTAGTTGAGTAAATACAAAGGGCCAGATTCTTAGATATGCCCAGACAAATGCCATTAAATTCTAAGTATGTTATGTACGTGCATCTGAGAATAGAATCTGTCCTATACAGAAAAGGTCTTGCCTGGCTCAACCTAATGGGCCTGATTCTTCCATTCTTGCTCACAGTGAGTAGTACCTTATTACGTAAACAATCCCCACAATAATGGGATTGTTTGCACAGTAAAATACTACTCATCATAAGTAAGGGTGATAGAATCTAATCCAATGCCTTCAAAAGAGACTTTACTTCTATATTTATTAACTAAAACATGTGAAATCACAAAACATCCCTCGCACAAAAGGACCAAAAAATGGGTTAGTCTATCTTAGTCTATTATATACAGAGACAAGTCACTCCTCAGCTGGCAACTTAAATAGGCCACACACACATACATGTGTTAGATGGCAATTAAACCATGACATTTCCAAAAGCTCTCTCTAACCAGAGCCTTGCTAACATGACTTATTGATCCAGTGACATACATTAGCCCAGCATGCTAGTTTATACAACTAACCATCTTCCAGCTCCTAAAGGGAAAACTCACCAGGAGGAACCCTCAATTGTTCTGCCTGTGTTAAGGTTTGTTATTATTTTTTAACCTACTGTTGCAAAATTGCTATAATCCAAACGTAACCTGCTTTATGAAAGGACATTTTATGTAGTGCTTTGTTATTTGGTGGTTACCTGACTGTGCAGTGCATTGGGAACATATGTCATGGAAAGTGGTAAATAAATCTGATAATACAAACAAACTAGTTACTCTTGTTGCTGCTGGTCCACTGAACCTCTGAGCATCAGAGGCTAAGGAGCTGGTAAGGTGGTGGTCTACTCCAAGAGGAAGCCACACGCATTTGGTGGATGTTGAATGCTGTATTAAGTATTCCACAACCTCTTCCTCCCTGGAAGCAGTCTGATTATCATATAGGGTGACTAATCTCACCAATGAGCAAGGTACCTAGCCCCACCTGCCTGCTAGCAGCCTTTCAGAAAAAAATTAAAGGCCTAGAGTTTCAACTGTAGCCTCATTCCCAGAATACCACCAATAGGGAGTGGAGTAAAGAGTCTTCTTTCTTCTAAGGCAGCTCTGCCTCAGACTTCTCTTTTGGCTCTGGGGAGCTGGAATGCAGAGCCTTCTGGGGCTCAGAACGCTACAGATACATTCTGCTGGATTGGACCTGTGTTTTTCATTGTTGCTGCCATCAAATGAGCCCTTTGGCATTTATAACAGGTGTGGAGGAGGGTTCAGTTCAGCAGAACTGAAGTGCTGGTTGACAAACAGGGCTATTACAATCAGTGACCCAAGGGATAGGAGGGCAGTTAACAACTCAATTAACACAAATATTAGCCACACCATTTTGGTGATGTTATTCTCATCCTTGTCACAAGGCTATGAAACAGACAAATAAAGTAATCAAAATGTGTCTCATCAAAATAGTCAAAATGTGTATGGTTTGATTCTTTTATTTCTGTCTTAGGCCTTTGCTTCCCCTTGGAAACCAAACTATAGCTGTCTCAAAAAGCAACACTGCTGAATACATTTAAGGATCTATTTCCCCATCAACATGTGAGGGATTTGTTTGTGTAGCCATCAGTCCCATTAGTGCTATTGGGAATTACACACAGATTTTTCAACCTATTTGCCAAGAATGAGTAGCAAATTTTCTTTGGTGAACAGAGTAGGGGGAGACAGCCATCAATTTAAGCAGAATTTAAAATGAAATTCTACTCTGAAAAAGGACTCAACATGGACACTTACATTGTCATTTTTTATATTGTACCTCAATTACGTCATGCCAAATTTGTTCCGTTTTACCAATAAACCAGTGTCGTTTTTTCTAACTGCCTTCCACACACATTCAACTTGGGCTCTGAGAGTCGAGCTGGCTCTCTTTTCTTGGGCATTGTTAATTGTAATACAGCTTCTTCGGGCCAAATTACGTGCTCAGACTTATACCTGCACAACCTCATTATCTTCCAGCTATATCCTCACATACACCTTTGCACTCCACAGAAACCTAACAACATAAGAAGGGCCACACCGGGTCAGACCAAAGGTCCATCTAGCCCAGTATCCTGTCTTCCGACAGTGGCCAGTGCCAGGTGCCGCAGAGGGAATGAACAGAACAGGTAATCATCAAGTGATCCATCTCCCGTTGCCCATTCCCAGCTTCTGGCAAACAGAGGCAAGGGACACCATCCCTGCCCATCCTGGCTAATAGCCATTAATGGGACCTATCCTCCATGAACTTCTCTAGTTCTTTTTTGAACCCTGTTATAGTCTTGGCCTTCACAACATCCTCTGGCAAGGAGTTCCACAGGTTGATTGTGCGTTGCGTGAAAAAATACTACCTTTTGTTTGTTTTAAATCTGCTGCCTATTACTTTCATTTGGTGACCCCTAGTTCTTGTGTTATGAAAAGGAGTAAATAAAACTTCCTTATTTACTTTCTCCACACCCGTCACGACTTTATAGATCTCTGTCATATCCCCCCTTAGTCATCTCTTTTCCAAGATGAAAAGTCCCAGTCTTATTAATCTCTCCTCATATGGCAGCCGTTCCATACCCCTAATTACTTTTGTTGCCCTTTTCTGAACCTTTTCCAATTCTAATATATCTTTTTTCAGATGGGGCAACTACATCTGCACGCAGTATTCAAGATGTGGGCATACCATGGATTTCTATAGAGGCAATATAATATTTTCTGTCTTATTATCTATCCCTTTCTTAATGATTCCCAACATTCTGTTCGCTTTTTTGACTGCTGCTTCACATTGAGTGGATGTTTTCAGAGAACTATCCATAATGACTCCAAGATCTCTTTCTTTAGTGATAACAGCTAATTTAGACCCACATATTTTATATCTATAAATGTATAATTTATATGTATAATAGGGTTGCGTGTAAATAAGAGCATAGTTGGGGCTGCAGAAGCTTAATTACTGGTGAGATATATGCGAGAAGGAAAGATTCCATCTGGACTTTCAATCCTACGGTTTTAAGGAAACACTTCTAAATGTGAAAAGTTAGTCTGTAAACAGTTTCCTGCTGCTGTTGCTAGGGAATGCTACAGGATTCTATGGCCATTTTTATTCTGCTAGTCAGAATCCTTTGGGCAGCAGTGAGACCTATACCAACCATGTGAATTCCACTCTGCAACTATCTTGAAAACCTTTGAGCAAAGGCTGCCCCTAAGGTTATTCATAGAGTAGGAAGTAGAATAGAAGAGACACACTCCCCACATTACCCCACACTAGATTGGAAATGGGGGAGAGAAATGGGGATGTAACAGAGTCGTCCTCTTCTCTAACTGGCAAGAAGAGTCTAGGAGGGGTGTGTGGGTAAGTAATTGGGGAGAGGGGAGGGAGAAGTCTACCTTCCAGCTGCCAAATTTACTAGGCTAAGTAGAAGCTGATATAAAAGGTGGAGCTCCTGAAAAGGGTCCAAAGACAGAACTCTGCTAGGAATTCAAATTGCTACTTGTAGTAGTATATGTTTGAGTGAGCAAGAGCATAAAGAAAGGCACATGTGACAGACACTACATGATATATCCTACTCTCTGGTGTCTTGTCTATGCTTGAGAAATTTGGCTCGCTAAGTCCCACTAAGTAGACCCATCACAAACCACATGTCCAAATAAAAAAGTGTTCCTAATGGTGCACACCACTGTTTGGAAAAGACTTGGATCAAGCAAGGTTAACCACCAAGGTCCTCCACTGTGCCATTCAACACCAGTGCAGCGCCAACATGGATGGGAGTCAATGACGTAATAGCCCTAATGGAATAAACAGTGCTCTCATCACCTCCTTCCGGTGCACTAGTCACTGCTTCCATCTGCCTGGTTTATTTTCTGCATTCCACCGCAAAGAAGAGAAAATGTGCCAGACGCCATACCTGTGATGATTTTAACAGTCTAAAAACTGGAGTTTTATTACAAGAAATTATATATTGGGCACCACAGCCAAAACATTTATATTATTTATATTGTCTCTGCTGATCCATGTCCTGGATCCCATCTCTTAATTAGCATGCTACTCTTATCTACCTACAATCACATTTCATTCCGTCTTTATTTAATACATGAAAAACAGTCTTAGTTGCACATCACTTAGCTATCAAAATATGCCTAATTTAGGTCATGAGAATTGGGGAAAATCATTGCAGTGCTCATCCTGCCTACTGTCAGAAATCAAACACATGTTTAGAAATTTAGCATAAATACCAAGTAATCTTACCCATTATTTCCCCAAATCCCCAGCAGTAATGTCTGAAAACCATTTATAAAGCCAGTATTTGAGCCTTATAATCAAATTTTGGGGCAATACAAATTTCTCTGACCGGCTTCCCTAGAAGACACAGAGGAACCTTAATTTCCTTATTTGGTCCTCTGATATCATCTCTGTGAACAAACCTAATGCAAATGTAATCAGCCTTTCCCTTCATTCTCTTGGAAACTCCCTTTTCTCCCTTGCTGAGACCTTCTGCACAGAGTAGTTTGAGGCTCTTGTTGACCTGTAATAAATAACCTTTATGAGCACACTTGCACTGACCACCACAAGCATCATCCCCACCCCATTTATAGCTCCCCTTCTCACTAAAATCTAACAAACCCCCATACCGCTTTTTTTAATATTAGTTTTAAGTCTCATCACCATTACATCTACTTACTATTTCTAGTCCAAGGGGAAAGAAAAATTCTAGACCTGAAATGAACATGCAGATATTTTAATTACTACATCAGTCACTGAAATGCCTGAAGGACACTGCAACGACATCTTGCACCTCCTCAAATGTACTACTGAATCCATGTCAATGTGAGTTTGCATTATCTGGGTAAGCTTCACTTCCCATGGTTGAAGTGGTCATTCAAAGTCATGCACAACCACAGTGTGGATGGGAACACTAGTTAGGTCAATGTTGCTAGGCTGGAGGAGAGTCATTCCCCTCTCCCCATTAGGGTCAGCTGCGAAGACTTCCTGAATGGCTCCAGGTAAAAAACAGAGCCTGTCTCACATCCAGCGTGTGGAGGCGGCGCTCCTCACTGGATGCATGGGGTTTGGGGCAGAGGACCGGCAGGAAAATGCCCTGACCCATGTGGTAGGCGGAGACCACCTTCGGGAGGAACAAAGGATGTGGGCAGAGCTGGAACTTATCCTTATTGAACACCATGTACAGGGGCTCGGAGGTCAGAGCCCTGAGTTCCGAGACCCGCCTAGCCGATGTGATTGCCACCAGGAAGGCTACCTTCTACCAGAGGTGCAACCAGGAGCATGTAGCTAGCAGCTCAAACGGGGGACCCGTCAGCTGGGCCAGCACCAACTTCAGGTCCCACTGCAGGACTGTGGGCCTAAAGTACGGGAAGAGACGATCCAATCCCTTAAGGAATCGGCCAGTCATGGCATGGAAGAATACCATGTGCCCCTGCACCGGCGGGTGGAAGACCGATATGGCCACCAAGTGCACCTTGACGGACGAGGGCGCCAGGCCCTGGGCTCTAAGATGAAGGAGGTAGTCCAAAATGAGCTGGATCGGGGCAGCCACAGGGGAAACGCCCCGCTCAGCCGCCCATCGGGAAAACTGAGACCACTTTGCCAAGTAGGCTCGGCGCGTGGAGGGTTGCCTGCTTTCCAAGAGGATGCTCTGAACCCCTTCCGAGAACGTCCTTTCCTCCCAGCCTAACCATTGAGCAGCCACCCCGTGAGGTGGAGTTCCGCTAGGTTGGGGTGGAGGAGGCAGCCCTGGTCCTGGGAGAGCAGGTCCAGGGGGGAATGGTAACAGCCACAGCCGGGCGACCGCCAGGCTCGTGAGGTGCCTGTACCAATGCTGCCTGGGCCACGCCGGGGCAATCAGGAGGACCCAGGCCCTGTCCGTCTTTATCTTTTCCAGGACCTTGCCAATCAGTGGGAACGGGGGGAAGGCAAAGAGAAACTGGCCTGACCAGGACAGGAGGAAGGCATCGGAGATAGCGCCCCGTCCTAGCACCCCCCCAGAGCAGAACCAGGGACAGTGACTGTTCTGCCGAGTCGCAAACAGGTCCACCTGGGGAGCTCCCCACTCTTGGAAAAGTCTGTGCAGCACCTCTGGGTGAAGAGACCACTCGTGCTGAGAGGAGAAGTCCCTGCTCAAGCGATCCGCCCGCGATTTCCGGGCGCCTGGTAGGTGGTGGGCCTGTAGGCAAATGTCGTGAACTATACAGAAGTCCCACAGCTTGAGGGCTTCCAGGCAGATGGCAGAGGATCAGGCCCCACCTTGCCTGTTGATGTAAAACACTGAGGCCATGTTGTCTGTGAGAACCTGACCACTCTGCCCTCCAGGTGCGAGCGGAAGGCCACACACGCCAGCCGTACTGCCCTGAGCTCCTTGACGTTTATGTGGAGGGCCAGGTCCTGTGCAGACCACAGACCTTGGATCTGAACGTCTCCCACATGGGCTCCACACCCCAGGTCTGATGCGTTGGACACCAGTTCCATCAAGCATGTTCTCCGGGGAGGACCACCACCGTAAGGAGGTGATCACTGGTTTGGGCACAGTGAGGACCTTGTCCATCCTGTCTCTGGCCTGAGAGAACACCGAGACCAACCAGAGCTGGAGGGGCCTCATCCTGAGTCTGGCGTGGCGAAGCACGTATGTGCACGCCAACATGTGACCCAAGAGCTGGAGACACACTCTGGCTGTTGTCACTGGAAACCTTGTGACTGTGTTGATGAGCCCTTTCAGAGTCTCGAACCTGTCCGGTGGGAGAGAGACTCTGGCTGACGTGGCGGCCAGGACTGCCCCGATAAACTCTATGCAGTGTACCAGGACTAATGTGTACTTGGTGTCGTTTACCAACAGGCCCAGAGTGGCGCACATGGACAGAAGGAGCGCCACATGATCCCGCACCTGCGACCGGGAGCTGCCCTTGACCAGACAGTCGTCCAGTTAGGGGAAGATCTGGACCCCACGGCACCTGAGGTAGGCCGCCACCACAGACCTACACTTTGTAAATACCCTGCGGGCAGTGGACAGGCCAAACCAGAGGACCGTAAATTGGTAGTGTTCCTGTCCAACCGTGAAATGGAGGAAGAGCCTGAGCCCCTTGAATATATGGATGTGGAAGTATGCGTCCTGCAGATCGAGGGCAGCGTACCAGTCACCGGGATACAGGGAGGGAATGATGGAGGCCAGAGAGACCATGCAGAACTTGAGCTTCACCATGTATTGGTTCAGGTCTCGCAGGTCCAGGACGGGCCTGAGCCCCCCTTTGGCCTTCAGGATAAGGAAATAGCGGGAGTAGTACCCCTTGCGTTTGAACTCCGCTGGCATCACTTCCACCACTCCTAGGCCAAGGAGCCGCCCCACCTCCTGCTCGAGCAGGACCTCGTGAGAGGGGTCTCCCAGGAGGGACGGGTGGAGAGTGGTTGGACGGGGTAGAGGTAAACTGGTGGGTGTAGTCCCAGGAAATGGTGCTGAGGACCCATCGGTCCAAGGTCAGCCGCGACCACTCCGGGAGAAAAGCACACAACCGGTTGGAGAAGGGAAGCTTTATTGTGGGTGGATCCCTGATGTGAACTGGTAGATCGCCCCCGGGCATCCCATAAAAACTGCCGTTTCCTTGCCTGTTTGCCCTTGGAGGACCCAGGCTGGGGGGCAAACCGAGACTGCCTCTGCGGGCATTTCTTATAGTCCCGTGACTTTTTATAAGGGGCTCGTATTTAGAGTGGGTGGCCTGGGTGGGAGCCTGCTGCGGCTTAAACTTAGGTCTAGCCGGAGCCAGAACATAGAGGCCAAGAGTCTTAAGCGTAGTGCGGGAGTCTTTCAGGCCATGCAGTTTTATGTCCATCTGTTCTGCAAACAGAGCCTTGCCATCAAACGGGAGGTCCTGCAAAGAGTTCTGCGCCTCACTGCACAGCCCAGACAGCAGGAGCCACGACGCCCTCCTCATGGACACCGCGGAGGCCATGGACTGCTCAGCCGTGTCCGCTGCATCCAACACTGCCTGCAGGGTTGCCCTGGCAGCCGCTGTACCCTCCTCCACCAGAGCTTTGAACTCCTTCCTGTCACGCTCCTGGAGGGAGTCCTCGAACTTGGGCAAAGAGCCCCACAGATTGAACTCATACCAGTCCAGGAGAGCCTGATGGTTCACCACCCATAACTGGAAGCTGAAGGACGAATATATTTTCCTCCCAAAGGAATCCAGCCTCCTTGAATCTTTATTTTTCGGGGTAGGGGCTGGTTGACCCTGCCACTCCCTGTGGTTGACCAACTCGACCACCAGAGAGTTAGGAGCAGGGTGGGTGTACAGGTATTCATGTCCCTTGGCAGGCACAAAATACTTGCATTCCGTTCTCAGAGATGCGGTGCAATGAGGCCGGGATTTGCCACAAGGCATTTGAAATTTTTGCCACTCCTTCGTGGAGTGGCAAGGCCACCCTGCCCGGTACCGAGGCGGACAGGACGTTAAAAAGGAAGTCCAAGGGCTCCTCCACCTCATTTGCCTGAAGATTGAGGTTTGACACCACCCTTTTCGATAGTTCCTGGTGGGCTTTAGAGTCCTCCTGTGGGACGGAGGACGGAGGGGCTGTAAACGCCTCATCAGGGGAGGGTGAGGAGGCGGGCGCGGTACTTTGCGTGTCCACCAGCACCGGAGGATCCACCACCTGTTCGCTCTCCGGGCACGGCACAGAAGATGCATGTTCCACCGACTCCTTCCTTGGAGGCTGGGAGAGGGAGGCCGACAGACATTCCGAGGCTCTGGCCACTGAGCAAGCTCCCATCGGGGGCCACGGTGCCCACTGGTACCACTGTGCCGGCCACGGGGCCCGGTTCCACTGCACCTGCTGTGGCACCGGCGGAGCAAGCTGTTCGGCCTGGTTGGCCTGACCCATCGATGGACAACTATGAAGGGAGGCCAGGCTGACGTACGACCTGCTGCTGTCCCTGGACTGGGAGGAGCGGTGGCACCAGAAGCGGTGCTGACCACGAGACCATGATCCTGACGTGGAGAAACGGTACTGCCGGTAGCAGCTGCTCCACGATTGGCTCCAGTGGGCGGTTCCGCGATGGCGAGGTGCCGGTGATCGACGCCCGGGGCTGTGGGAGCGGTGCCATGGCATGATCATGGAGCAAGCCAACGAACGGGAACGGCGTCGACGTTCATGTCGCGACTGGCTACGATAGCCCCTCTGAGACAAGGACCTTCAGTGTCGTCCTCCTCGATCCCGTCGGTGTCTGCTCCTCGAGGCGGAGTGGTGCCTGGAGTCTCTGTCAGTTGGAACCCAGCCAGACAACCTGGTGGGGGTCGATGGCGACCTGCGTGGAGTACACACGGGATGGTCGCTGAGCGGCAAACGGCGTCGGGAACATTCCCTCGACTGTGACTGGTACCGAGTCGGGGGTGACTGCGGAGATCCCAGCGGCAGCTTGCCTCTGGACCGTGGGGCCAACATTGGCGGTGCTCCTGGTACCAGAATGGACATAACGTCCTGGGCCGCTTTCAGGGCCTCTGGCGTGGAGAACATCCAGACATCCAGGGAAGCCTGCTCCGAATGGGCTGGGCTACTCCGCTCGACCTGAGTCGGAGGCCTAGAGGCCAATGGGGACCGAGGACTGCCCAACATGGGTCTAGCCTCTCCCCCAGTCTTGCTCCGGTGCCGCGGTGGAGAAGGCCTCTTCTTAGCCTTCTTGGCGTGCCCCATGGACGGGGAGCAGTGCCAATTGGTAGATGGCGCTGGGAGGTCGCCGCACACTGACACCACGGTACCCAGTGCCAACTCGGAGCGGCGCGCCGGAGTCGGGGTCAACACCGACTCCATCAGGATGGCCCAGAGCCTAATGTCTCTCTCTCTCTTGGTCCGAGGCTTGAACAACTTGCAAATCTTGCAGCGATCGCTGAGATGGGTTTCACCCAAACAGCGTAAACAGTCCATGTGCGGATCACTCACTGGTATCGGTCACCTACAAGTGTCACACAACTTAAAACCCGGGGCATGCCCCAGCCTGGGCGCACTAACTAAACTAAACTACTAACTACAGGTACTATACACTGAACGAACAAGAGTTCTGGGGAAGAGAGGCAGCAAAGCTGGAGCAGAGAAGTTCCGAACCACCTTCACTGGCAGAAAGAAAGAACTGAGGGTGGGGGGAGCGCGCAGCGCCCCTTATACCGTGCCATGGAGGCGCCACTCCAGGGATCGCTGGGGCACTCTCCTATGGGTATGTAGCGGGGCAACTTCCCAGGCTTCAGGGCCTTGTTTAAGGCCCCAGGGAGGCACTGGGTTCCAGAGAGGGGCAGCAGGTCCAACCCAACCTAGCCTATGATAAGTGGCTGACACTGCAGTCTGCCCCAGGGCGTGGGGGCTAGTTGGTGACTGGCAGTAGCCTACGCCTGAGGCAAGGTGGGGTTAGTGGGTGGAGGGTTCCCCTGGGAGGGGGGAGACCCAGTGAAAGGGGTCCTGGGGTCCTGGGAGGGACACAGGCCAGAGGCAAGCGCATCACCAGCCTGCAGGGGGTGCTCCAGGACGCTGGAACGAGCTAATTCCCGAGACGACCAGCAGTAGGCGCCGCAGGGGTGAGTCCGCGCCCCCTTACAGGGTACTACTAGGGGAAAAACTTCCGACACCAGTGAACATGGCGAGCACGCACACCTATTGTGGAATACACATGAGCAATCACTCGAAGAAGCAGCCAATGTTTGTATATATGGGGAAGGACATATTAAGTGGATGGCTTTCTAGACTAGAATTTGCTCCCTTCTGTGGTCTGAAAGACCGAGTTTGTTGATATTTCAGGCATGTTACAAGGACCTGGATTCTTCTGAGGAAGTGGGGTAAGTAGGGAGGATTTTAGTGAGCTGCAATGTTGTTTTAGTACTTTTGGTTTTTTTTACATTGTTAATTTTTGTGATGTATGTTTTAAAATAAGTTGTATAGTATGAGTGCTTAGAGAACTGTAGTAAGATACACAGTCTAAATTGATGAAGTAAATACTATATTATAAATACAGTACATATAAATATATAACATACTATCATCATCCTGTGCTTTGTATGGTATTTAGTTTATGACTCCTATAAATAACTTCACAATATCTAGTACCTGATAACTATTAAAAATCTCATGTTTGTGTTAGAATTTGTGTTGCTTGGATCATGGAAAACCGAAGAGTACAAGAATTCGGTAACAGCTCAGCAAAAATTATGAGGAAATAAAAACCCCATCCATATCCAGATAAATAAGCAAATCTAGCTCTAGCACAGTCTGCATTTTAAATTAAATATTCCACATAATAGATTTAATATCTGCCTGCCACAAAGGGAAATTAATAAAAATATATTTCAGGCTTTAAGTAATTTTCACTAGTCTTTGCCTTGGAAGATAGATGTGACTGCACACAGAACATCGGTATTTCATTGTCTCGTAATTTATTTCCAGAAAAAAATCTATGTAAATAACAAAAAAATAAAAAATCATAGTTTCGCCACTGAGCTACATTTCTTGTCTGCCTGAAAATTATCTACCATGTTTGTTTAATTATGCTGTGATATTCATAAAGATTTCAAACCCAGAAGTTGTCAGTAGCAGAGCAGGGACCTGTACCAAGTCTCCAACCTAAATCATCCCTGTCAGAACAGAAAGCATCAGATCATGAATGGTGGCTGTTAGGTAGCTAAGGAATTGGTCAATGGCAATATAGAGCCTTTTACCGCTGTGTTTCAGCACCGATTCAAATGATCAAAAATCATCATCTGATGAGGTACTACCCCACAAGGTATCACAGAAGCACAAGCAGCGTGAATTTCCTACGCTGCCTCACCAATGTGCCCACCACTCAGGGGTGGCTCCAGGCACCAGTGCATCAAGCGCGTGCCTGGGGCAGCAAGCCGCAGGGGGGCGGGACCGGCAGACCTCCCACAGGTATGCCACCAAAAGTCGCCTGACTGCCGTGCTTGGGTTGGCAAAATACATAGAGCCGCCCCTGCCACCACTCTCAGCTGGAGGGATGGCTCTCCGGTGGCTACTGTGAAAGCAGTGAGTGCTCTTTCACGTCAATTTGTAATGCACAAGTGCACATGTCAACCTACAACTAAAATAAAGAGGACTTAAGCATGTGTTTTACTGAATCGGGCTAAAAACTATCACCAGAATTGTCAGTCTCGTGGAAGCAGATGAAGTCTGGGCTGCTTCTCAGAGCCCCTACTCCCACCCAAGTGAGGGTGGGGGGCACACTGGTGAGGCAGTGCAGGGAAATTCACATTGCTTGTGCTACGGTGGTACCTTGTTTTATGGATACATAATAATGTGAGCCTGCAGAACTGTCAGTCTAGCACTTTTCACTCTAGTTAACACAGACACCCACTTGAATCATAAATTCTCACTAAAATATCAAACTCCAACCACTTCTTTGGGGGGGGTGGTTAAATGTATTTTTAAATGTATTCATAAACGTTCTCTCTCTGATGTGAGGGAGAATAATTACTCATCATGCATTTTTCCATTTTCAATTCTTTAAATGGAGAGCACTATTAATATAGAAACCTACAGACTATGCAGTCACACTTTTTGTACATAAAATATTTTATTGTTATAACTAGTCTTTGTTTACAGAGTGTTCCTTGGTATTTGCAATTCAAGCTTCTTGAATGGCTTCTGCAAAAAATCACTGGGGAGCCAAATATATTGGACCAGCTCCTGGGCTGCTGTAAACTGTGATAGCTCCATTATAGCTCAATGGAGCGACACATATTCACAGAAGCCAAGGATCTTGCCCAGGAGTTGTTTTGAATTAGCTCTGAAAGCTCTCATAGTTAAAAAGACAAATGTTCTTTAATATTCTCTCCCCTCATCCCAAATTAAAAGAACAAAAAACTGTGAACAGCACCATATTTACTGTAGAGCACTACTAGATGATCAGCTGTGCTTTTGCATATGGTGTTTCCAATGTCGAGCTAACTTGCCTGAAATCCAAACTAACTAGCGGCTGAGTCATGACAAACAAAACCAGCTTATAGCGTGAATACATACAGAAGAGCTGCTTTCCTTCATTAAACAGAAGTGAGATACTAGGCAGTTTGCTCAGAGAGGAAAAGCCATTCCTCTGTGCAAGTCTCTCTTTTAGAGTTTGAGAGCAGGTAGGTTAAATGTTTTGTTTACTTTTTTATTTTAGCACTCAACAGCACTCTATAAAATATCGCTACATCTTCTCACAGTATTTTCTGTGAATTCAGGCCTTCAGTAACTGTCATTATCTCATGTTGACAGGAGAAAAACATTGAATGAATCGTTTATTATCTGTCCTCTTTCCCCTTGACCATGTAGCTGTTGAATCTGATTGATACAGGAATAATCAAGTTAGAAAAGGTGTAATCAATCTCTCATGGTTTTGCATATGCATTAGCTAAAGGCGTTTTTACTTGTGCTCATCTCTCCCAATTTGTGGGCTTGTATTTATCCCCTCTTCTTCTTCCTTTCTACAAATTCCTTTCTAGCCTTTTGTTTTGTCATTAGTGGTTGAGGTAATTTATTTAGGAGCAACTTTCTTTCAGTGTTGCTTAAGTACTTCCAGCAAAAACATTGGTTTCTGTTATCTATCTAGCATTACTGAATAGCTCTCCAGGTGTATCTTCACACTCTTCCCTCATCCAGAGGACTATCCTCTTTCCTATTATAAAGGCATCCCACAAACTACTCAATGAAAGAATATGTATTGAAATTCACGGTTTCTTTTCTGTTTACATACCAAATTATTATAATATACTATTTTTTCCATGGGTCACATTTAACAAAGAAGGAAGAGAGAAATGAAGAGAGGGTGTGTGTGCATATGAGTACCTCACCACGAGCAGATGTATCAGAGGAATACATTTTATATCATCATGATGGGTGTTTAAAAATTTAATTGTTTCAGTGTTAACTAGCATGCAAAATGCACCTGCTTAATGAATCTGAAAGACCCTGTGGAAGTGTCAAAGTTCCACTGGAATGCTGACACTAAAGAGAAACGCTGTATCACATGCCAACAGCTAAGTGGTTACATGGAATATCAAGTACTAAAAATTACTTTCAGCAGTGACATGAGGAGAAGCAAAAACAATGTGCTTTTATTTTTCTTAAACCCATGTTGAAAATTTCAACACCTGATGTTGGTGCCCCTCCCCCCCCTCCCCAATATGGTCTCTGTACCACTGCCACGCTCTCTACAGATCCTTCAACACCCCCGCCCCCGAGGCTCCAGCCAAACAGCAGCAGCAAGAGGGGCAGGCACCTTTCAGAAATTCTGACAACACAGCATAATAGCTCTTCTTTGACCTTTTCGCTCCTTCAGCTTCAGTTAATGGACTCTATTGCCGACATTTACTGGTATCTACTTCTTCTCTTTCACTGTGCCCTCATCCTGTTGACCCTGTACCCTCCACCCTCTCCCAACTCCCTCCTCTCCTTCCTGTCTACACCCTTTTCCTCCATTTTTTCTTCTTTCCGGTCCCCAGAGCACACCCTCTAACAAAAGCACATAAAATGCATTAAAAAAAGTAATGAGCAATGGCTGTTTTAAATCAAAAAAATTCATTTGGGATATTGTTAGACTGCATTACTGCATAATCATATTACAATTACTCCTCATCCTCCTATTGTTGATTAGCTCAGTTCTTGTGCCTTGTCCAAAATTAGACTGTAAGCTCTTCAAGACAGGAATTGTCTGTTCATATCTTTGTACAGCCTGTAGGAAAATAGGGATTCTATCTGATTGGGGTCTTAAGGAGTCAATGGAATATAAATAAATAAATAAAAACTTTGATGACAACTCTTAAGAAACACAACGCATTTTTTCTAATTCTCTGGTATTGGTCAACCTCAGTTAGTGCTAGATTTCTAAAATACCATAGAGCTTGCTCTGATGCAACCTAACAGAATGAGGAGCTGAGAATGAGCTGAATCCAAGACCTCGATAGCAGGGAGCCTGGTTAGAAACTCTGCTTCCACTCAAACATTTGTCACACTTCCTTGTTCACAGATCTTATGATAGCACAACCATCCTCCATCTAGAAAGGCTGAACTGAGCTCCCTTCAGATCTTGCAGTAAAGGCCATGTGATCAGCCAGCAAATATCTCAGTTGAACAATGTAAGGATTGGCATTTCCTGAAAGCTGAAAACACCCCTTCCTCAGCACTCTGAGCCCCTTCTCATTTGTTAACTGATAAGATTTCCATTTGAGGTAACTGAACCAGCTGGAGAAAAAAAAAGTGCCCCAGATATAGAGTTGCTCTTCACTGATTTTCATTCTTGACATCAGCAGAGAGAAGCTCATGAAGTTTAGGTTCCCTGTTTCTGTTCTTAATTGTATTTTGACAAAGATGGACTAAGAAAGGATTGGCAGAAGAGAAATTATAAATGCTCAGAGATTTTAAATTAAAGAATTGGTGTCATTGTACATTGTACAGGTTCATCCCTTGCTGGAGAGGGGAAGAGAATAATTTTAATCCATGCCAGCCTTTAAGGGTTGATTACTCTCCCCCTTGGGGCCACTCAGCTGTGCTGGCCAACATATGAGGGATGACAGAGTCAAGGTTCTGCCCATTTCCTGCCCCTGTCTGCCTAGTAGCAGTCATGCAAAGGCTGCCCTTCCATTTTGCACTTTGAATCACAATGTGGGTGGCCTACACAAGGGAGTACGGAGTTACATCATGCCCTCTTATTCCCCTCTGTGGTTATGTAGGGCAAATAACTACTCCACTAAGACTGCAGATGTAGGCAGGACCAGGCTTTATACTTTAAATTTGTTTGATTCGGAAAATGAAATGAAAGCCTTCTCATTCTGAAATGAGTTTTACAGTAGGTTTCCTGGAAGAGTCTGGAAAGAAAAAAGTTTTTCCTGAACAATCATCAGTTCATAAAAGTATATGGCACATATCGACCTAAGAAGCCAGATTTGTCTCTCCCCTCATCCCTCCAAAGACTGGTTTAAATCCAACACCAAAAGGGGTTTTATCTACCATAAGATACATCTCTACCCCCGATATAACGTGACCCGATATAAGACGAATTCAGATATAACGCGGTAAAGCAGCGCTCCAGGGGGGTGGGGCTGCGTGCTCCGGCGGATCAAAGCAAGTTCGATATAATGCGGTTTCACCTATAACATGGTAAGATTTTTTTTGGCTCCCGAGGACAGCGTTATATCAGGGTAGAGGTGTACTCTGATTTAGGAACTCCAAAAGGCCACAAGGCCAAGATGACAATAATTGCACCTTCTCATTGCAAGAGGGCCCAAATATGACCTCACCATTTATACATGCAATTCTTCAGACCAATATCTGAACTACTGCTACTTTCAAGTACTAAAACATATAAAGAAGACTACTGAATACCTGAGAAGTGAACACTACCAAATAACACCTTCACAATGAGGACAGCAAGGGAAATAAGAAGTGGTCACTGCTATACCAAACTCCTCTAAACCCTCAAGCAATAATGATATTCCAGACTGGATCAAGCTTCTGAAAACTCTGGAGAGTTCTGCATTTGTTCCCAAGAACAATGCATTCTGGTGCACCATAGTGGCACAACCCCAAAGCACAGCAATATAGTGTTCTACACAATCAGTCAAATATTGATTTTAAATATTTGCCTCCTCTCTAGTTCCCTGATCAGTTCCACAGTTGCATCACAATGTTTACATTTCTGCACCTCTCTCAGCATAGCTCAGAGCCATAAAAGTAAAGCACACCAGCCTCTACTGCAGGGGTCGGCAATCTTTCAGAAGTGGTGTGCCGAGTCTTCATTTATTCATTCTAATTTAAGGTTTCACGTGCTGGTAATACATTCTAACGTTTTTAGAAGGTCTCTCGCTATAAGTCTATATTATATAACTAAACTACTGTTGTATGTAAAGTAAACAAGGTTTTTAAAATGTTTAAGAAGCTTCACTTAAAATTAAATTAAAATGCAGATCTTATCAGTTTAGTGCAGTGGTTCTTAACCTGGGGTGCACACACCCCCTGGGGGTGCGAGACATGCAAGATTTTTTTATAAGGTGAATCATTGAAAACACAAATTAAGCACAGGCACATAAGTACAACTACTTTGTTTCATCAAACCTATGTATTTATTATATACATGTTTTAACGATTACTGTACTAGACAAAGTTTTCAAGTTTTTAAGCTAATTGTAGTGTAATTTTTGAGAAGGGCTACAGAGCGCTGGGACCAGGCCAGGAGCAGAGCCCTGGGCTGGCTGCCAGTACCCCAGGCCAGCAGGAGGGCTGAGCAGGGCCGGCAACCGGGACCCCGGCTGGCAGGGGGCCGGGCGGCTGGAACCCCAGACCAGCAGCGGGGCTCATCCCGCTGCCGGTCTGGGGTTCCGTCTGCCGGCTCCTGCCAGCTGGGGTCCCGGTTGCCGGCCCCGCTCAGCCACTGCCGGCCGGGGGTTCTGTTCACTCAGGCCGGCAGCGGGCTGAGCGGGGCTGGCGGCTGGGACCCCGGCTGGCAAGGGGCCGGTGGCCGGAACTCCAGACCGTCAGCGGGCTGAGCGGGGCCGGCGGACAGAACTCCAGCCCGGCGGTGGGCTGAGCGGCTCAGCCCGCTGCCGGTCTGGGGTTCCCTCCGCCAGCTCCTGCCAGCTGGGGTCCTGGCCACCGGCCCTGCTCAGCCTGCTGCCGGCCGGGGGTTCTGTTCACCCAGGCCGGCAGCGGGCTAAGTGGGGCTGGCGGCCGGGACCCTGGCTGGCAGCAGCGTGCCAGTAAAAATCGGCTTGCGTGCTGCCTTTAGCATGCGTGTTGCAGGTTGCTGACCCCCGCTCTACTGGTTTTCATGCCTCCAAAACAGCCAGTCACTTTGTCTTTTAAAATGCCATCTTTTAAAATTCTACTAAATTCCATAAATCTATTTTCCACATTTGTCATAAATAATTTCTATGCAAACTAGTTAAGGTAAAAATAGTAAATGACTAAGAGAAAATGAAAATCCGGTTTCCTACTCAAGGGATCTATTGCCAATAATTTCCCAGGAATGTTATCTTCGCCTTGTTTTTCCATACAGCTTTGACAGAATTTTAGAGGCAAAGATAAAGTTAGATGGGCAGTGTAAATTGGGTGGAATAAAAAAAATAAAGCACTGGCAGTTGGGCAAATAGCTACATTCCCCTTTTTTTATTTCCAGACTTTTTAAACATTAGTGTGTTTATAAGTTGTAAAATATTTGTGAACAAGTGTAGTTTTTTGTTGGTGTTAGGTGGACTTCAAAGAAACACACTTTTAGCCTCAACTCTTTTTAATTAACTATTTTGTTTATGAATTTCCCAGATTTTTTTTAAATGAATGTCAGAAGTTTAATGGGGTTGATATAGAAGGGCCATAGAATTGGAGCCCTGCTCCAACAAATCTTATGACCACCACTAAGGTGGTACTTCCCACCTGCATTCTTCGCTAAACCATAGGTGGTGTAGAGTGAACTACAGCAGGGTGGGATATGGGGATAATGGAGGGAAAGGGACGAAAAGCTTTTACCCATATGGAAAATTAAGTACTCAGGGCCTGATCCAGAGCACACTGAAGTCAGCAGGAGTCTTTCAATTTACCTCAATGAGCTTTGGATCAGGCCCTTAAAGTTTTACATGCATCAAAGATTAGAAGTTTTAGGTCAATAGGTCCCACAGACCAAGTGTTTAGGTCATAAGAACGAACATACAGGATCAGACCAATGGTCCATCTAGCCCAGTATCCTGTCTCTAACAGCGACCAGTGCCACATGCTTCAGAAAGAATGAACAAAACGGGGCAATTTCAAGTGAGCCATCCCCTGTCGTCCAGTCCGAGTTTCTGGCATTTGGAGGTTTAGGGACACAAGGAGCATAAGGTTGCATTCCTGATCATCTTAGCTTGACCCGTCCTCCAGGAATGTATCTAATTCTTTTTTCAATCCAGTTATACTTTGGTTCTCCACAACATATCCTGGCAATGAGTTCCACTGTGTGTTGAGTGAAGTAGTACTTCCATATGTTTGTTTTAAACCTGATGCCTATTAATTTACCAGGTGACCCCTAGTTCTTGTGCTATATGAAGGGATAAACAACACTTACCTATTCACTTTCTCCATACCATTCAAGATTTTATAGATCTCTATCTTAAATCCCCCATTAGTCATCTCTTTTCTAAGCTGAACAGTCCCAGTCCTTTTAATCTCTCCTTGTATGGAAGCTGTTCCAGACCCCTAATAATTTTTGTTGCCTCTCTCTGTATTTTTTTTTTTAAAGCTGCGGGAATGAGGACTGCATGCAGTAATTGAGGTGTGGGAGTACCATGGATTTATATAGTGGCATTAAGATATTTTCTGTTTTATTATCTATCCCTTTCCTAAAGGTTCCTAATATTGTTAGCTTTTTTGACTGCCTTTCCACATTGAGCAGATGTTTTCAGAGAACTATCCAAGACCATAGGAGTAGTGTGTTGTTATTATTCAAGAAGGAATGGTAACAGCTAATTTAGACCTCATCATTTTGTATGTATAGTTGGGCTTGCTGTAATTGCCAGGATTGCCTCTTGAATCCTTTTTTAAAAATCAGCATTTCATAAGCCACCCTCCAGTCATCTGGTACAGAGGCTGATTTAAGTGATAGGTTACATATCACAGTTAGTAGTTCTTCAATTTCATATTTGCGTTCCTTCAGAACACTTGGGTGAATACCATCTGGTCCTGGTGACTTATTACTGTTTAATTTATTAATTTGTTCCAAAACCTTCTCTGTTGACACCTCAATCTGAGGCAGTTCCTCAGATTTGTCATCTAAAAAGAACAGCTCCGGTCCAGGTCTTCTGCAGTGAAGACTCATGCAAAGAATTCATTTATCTTCTCCACAATAATTTTGTCTTCCTTGAGTGCTCCTTTAGCACCTTGATCATCCATTGGCCACACCAACTATTTGGCAGGCTTTCTGCTTCTGATATACTTAATAAATGTTTGCTGCTAGTTTCTGTGTCTTTATCTAGTTGCTCTTCAAATTCTTTCTTGGCCTGCCTTTTTATACTTTTACACTTGTCTTGTCAGAGTTTATGTTCCTTTCTATTTTCCTCACTAGGATGTGACTTCAAATTTTTTAAAAGATGCCTTTTTGCCTCTAATCACCTTTTTCACTCTGCTGTTTTACTATGATGACATATTTTTGTCCTCTTACTGCCTTTTTATTTGGGGTATACATTTACTTTGAGCCTCCATTATTGTTTTCATATAGTTTCCATGTAGTTTGCAGGCATTTCACCTTGTGACTGTTCCTTTTAATTTCCATTTAGCTAGCTTCCTCATTTTTGTACAGTTCTCCTTTTCGAAGTAAATGCCACTGAGGTGGATTTCTTTTGTATTTCTCCCTCTACATGGATGTTAAATTTAATTATGTTATGGTTGCTATTACCTAGTGGTTGAGTTATATTCACCTCTTGGACAAGATTGTGTGCTCCCTTTTGTGGGTTCCAGGAAAAGCTGCTTCAAGAAGCAGTAAGTTATGGTATCTAGAAATGTTCTCTCTCCATCCCTTTGTGAGGTGACATGTTCCCAGTCAATATCTGGCATTGGCCACTGTCAGAAGACAGGATATTGGGCTAGACAGACCTTTGGTCTGACCCAGTATGGCCGTTCTTATGTTCTTAATATGAAGATAGTTGAACTCCCCCATCATTATTGCACTTTCTGCCCTTTGTAGCCTCTCTAATCTCTCTGAGCATTTCACAATCACCGTCATCATCCTGGTCAGGTGATTGGCAGTATATTCCTACCGTTACACTCTTATTGTTCAAGCATGGAATTTCTATCTATAGAGATTCTATGGTACAATTTGATTCATTTAAGATTTTTACTTCATTTGACTCTGATTTCTTTCACAAATAGTGCCACTCCCGCACCAGCGCAAGCTCCTGTGTCATTCCTATCTATTTATGTACCCTGGTATTACCGTGTCCCATTGAATAGCGTCATTCTACCAAGTTTCCACGATGCCAATTATATCTTAGTGTATCATTTAATACCAGCCACTCAAGTTCACCCATCTTAGTATTTGGACTTTTAGCATTTGTATAAAAGCACTTACATTGTCGATATTCAGTTGCTTGCCTTCAAATATTATATTGCAATGGGACTCTTTTTTACATTTGACTATTCCCTCACTAGCTCCTACCTGTACTTTACCAACTTCTTTCCTATCCTCTTTATTACGATACAGAGTTCTCCCTTTAAGAAATTCATCCCTAAGGGATGTCTCCACCCGAACCATGTGCTCCTCCGCACCGGTCAGCTTTCTCCCAGCCCTTAGCTTGAAAAAAAAATCTACAACCTTTTAAATTTTACATGCCAGCAATCTAGTTCCATTTTGGTTTAGGTGCAGTTCATCCTTCCTGTATAACCTCCTTCTTTCCCAAAAGGTGCCCCAGTTCTTAATAAACCCAAAACCTTCCTGCCTACACCATTGTCTCATCCACGAACTGAGATCCTGCAGCTCTGCCTGGAACATTTCAGAGAATGCTACCATCGAAGTCCTGGACTTTACTCTCTTATCCAGCAGCCTAAATTTGGCCTCCAGGACCGTTGTCCTACTTTTCTCTGTCATTGGTACCTACATGTACCACAACCCCCAGCTTCTCCCCAGCACTGCACTTAAGTCTGTCTAGCGATCTCATGAGATCCGCAATCTTCGCACATGGCAGGCAATTTAGCAAGTGGTTCTCTCTCTCTCTCATCACAAACCCAACTATCTGTATTTCTAATAATTGAATTACCCATTACTATTATCTGGATCTTTCTAGTAACTGGGTTCCCTCCCTTGGAGGGGTATCCTCAGTGTGAGAGGACACCATGACATCGTATGGAAGGAAGGTCCCAACTATGGAACTGTTTCCCTCTGCTCCAGCTTGATGTTCTCCTTCCCCAAGACTTTCATCATCTTCTACAGCACAGAGGTTGTCAAACTGGGGATGGTACCACTCTGACCCTCTGCGTCTCCCTTAGCTCCTCCAGTTCAGCCACTCTGGCCTCAAGAGCCCGTCCTGTGTCGCTGAGGAGCATGAGCTTGTGGGTGTGGCTTGTACCACATGCACACACATGCCACCTCCCCACAAGGCAGGTAATCTTACATGCTGCACTCAGGGCAACAAACTGGATAGCCCACACCCTGCCTGCATTCTTTTTACTTTTGTAGGGTTGTTTTTTGAGGGGATGGGGGCAGGTGGCACAGGTTGTTGGCCTAAGTTTAGAGTATGTTTGTTAGGTGCATCGGGGCTTTTTTTCCCCTCTCCCCCCCGCCCCCCCATCCCTTTCTTTTCTAGGGGGCTTCTCTGGCACCCTTCTAATAGTTAGGTTACAGTACCACAACCTCCTCCCCCTGCAGCTGAACTCACTGCACCCAAACTCCCTTTACCTTGGTAGTTCAATCTGTCATGGGGCTCCCTCTGCTCCTGAGCTGCCCTGGAAGGAATGCCTCTCTCACTCCCTTGCTAAACTCCCCTGTTTGTTAACTCCTCTGGTATCTTACAGAGCCGGCTTCTTAAATCCCTGTTCCCATGAGATAGCCCATCCCCTTGTCAAGGGATCCTAAAAGGGTTATGGATCAAGGAATAGCAAGCTAGAAGCTCATCAGTAAGCACTCAGCCTAGCCCAGTCTAGCCTAGCTGGCCAATTGGCTTAGCACACAGCCTCCTAAACAGACCATACTATAATCTTCAAGCAAGCAAGCACATAAACAAACTAACAGAAAGTCACCCCAAGCATCACTTAAGTCTCCTCTCCTTCCCCTGGAGAACTCCTCACAGAACTCCTGGTCACCGCTCCTGTTCACTAGCTTCCTGGTTCAAGCATTGGTGCTGTCACTGGTCTTGTTGAGAGGTCCTCCCTATATTTTCCCGACCAGATAATCACACTGGTAGTCCCGAGTCTGTCACTTCACCGCTCTACCTATGGGTTGTATGCAGTGTTCCAGGTTATCAGAGAGACAAGATGGGTGAGGGACAATATCTTTTATTGGACCAACTTCTGTTGGTGAGAGAGACAAGCTTTGGAGCTTACACAGAGCTCTTCTTCTGGTGACCTGAAGTTGGTCCAATAAAAGATATTACCTCACCCCACTGTATCTCTTTACCTATGAGTGACAGACAAGTTACCCACCTTCCTCCCAGTATTTCTGCTTGGGCATGTCACAGCCAGCACTTTTGTGTGACTCTTCCCACAGACTAATTCCCTTTGCCCCTGTCCCTAGGCTCATTTCTGTTCTCATGCTAGACTATGTGATGCTAGACTGTGTGCTGCAGCTAGTGGCTGCTCCTTCACTGCCCTCATGTCTACACTGCAATCACATGGTGGGACTGCAGCTGAATTAGCTTTAATCTAGCTAGCGTGGGTATCAAAGGCCAGTGGCAGCACGGGAGTTCAGCACGGTCTAACCGTCTGAGTAAGTACCCAGGGTTCCACATGGGCTTGTAAAGCCCACGCTGCCACAGAGTCACTGCACTGGTACCTGCGATAGCTAGATTAAAGCTAGCTCAGCTGCAATCACACCCATGTGATTGGAGTGTAGACATACCAAGTATCTGGCCAGTGCTGCCCTGTATGAAGAAGAGGGGCAGGCTTCCCATCAGATCAACCCAGCTCCTGAATTCCTGAATTCCAGCTCCCTCTTGTCCACCACATGGCCACCTCCCTACCCAGAGGTCCCTTAATTAACCTGTTCTTACTAGCCCTCCTTTTAGTCCTTTCCCAGCAGCCAGAGCATTACTTCTTCCACCCCAGGCTTCTGGGCTGCTTTTGCTAGCTTTCCCCATGACCCTGCCTGGAGCTTTCACAATGCTCTCGGCCTTCCCTCTCATCTCCATGCATGGGGCTCCATGCAACCTCTTCTGGCCTACTGGCTCCTCCTCTTCTCTTTTCCTTGTCCCCTTTTCCTCCACGCAACTGCTGAGCTGCTTATCTCACAGGTGATTGCTTTCAGGTCTGCTTCCTCTGCTCTGCATGGCTGTACAGCTGCCCCGAAACAGCATGCACTGTTGCTTTCATGCCTGCATGCACTGATGGCTTTCACTGTTCTGGCCTCCTGCCACAGCAGCTACAAAATACACCTGAATCCTCAGACAAAGCTCAGTTTTCGGAAACCTGCTGCCAGTGCTAGACCACGCTTCTGATCCCAGGTATATCGGTGGGGTTGATCCAACCTGTTTGCTGGCTCTTCTCCCAGATATCAGCTGTTAAGGGGATTGAGGTTGACCCACTGGCTTATTGGTGCAGGTCATCGACCTCTGCCTGTGTTTCTGCTCCCCCCCCTCTTCTTTCGATTCACAAATGGTCTTTCAGATCAATCTGGTTACCTGTAGTCATTATGAAGATTCTCTATAGTTAAGGCTACGATTTAGTCACGGAGGTCATGGCAGTCATGGATTCTGTGACTTTACCGGACCTCCGTGACTTCTTCAGCTTCAGCTGTCAGCAGCTGGAGCCGTGCCAGAGGCTGGAGCCGGGGCTATGCTCCCCACATAGCCCCACAGTGGGGGCCGCCGCCGGGGCGATGCGCCTCTGCCCTGCGGTGGGGGATGCAGCTGGGGCTGTGAGCGTCTGCCCCAGCTTGTACAGTTATTTTTAGTAAAAGTCACAGGCTCCACTAATTTTTGTTTGTTGCCCCGACCTGTCTGTGACTTTTACTAAAAATAATCGTGACATCTATAATACATGAAATCCATCTCTCTCTTTCTTGATTTAATAATCCTGTACTTAAGATCATAACAAAGAAATTAGACAAAAATGCAGTAACAGTTCTTGGGGTTTTTTTTCCTGTTTTGCTTCCTTTGTGCATTTGACACCACTTTGTATAGTCAGTTTCACTATTTCCTCTACACAGTCAGGTTTTTTTCCATTTCTGTTTCTGTGGGTTTTTCATATAATGAAATTGGAGAAAATTCATTTACAAGAAATGTAAATGAAAATGAAAATGTAACTGTAGAACTACTCAACTTTTCGGGGAAATTCAGGGGCAATTAATAAACTTTTTATTTAAAACTGACTAGACAAAGTTTGTCGTCCCTTTACTTTTTCTGCTTCTCTTGAGAGAGCCACTTTCTCTTCCGCAAAATAGCTGTCAAGTTCCTCTTATAATGAAAAGTTAAGTGCTACACGAATTTGAAGTTGCTTCCTCAAAAGTTAACAGCTTTAAGGGAACATGCCCTGGTCTGCACAAACTCTACAACATTTTAATGGATTTTTTTTTAAAGAGAAAAAGATGATAAAGTAGTTAAAGCAAGGAACGTGGAATCAAGAGATTTGGGTCCTATTGCTGACTTTGACAGACTTTCAGCAGACCTTGGTCAAGTCAATTAACCTCTCCGTTTCACTTTCCACATATGTAAAAAATAAAGTTGCCACTGGAGTCCATGAATAACCACCCCTGTGATATGACAGCGTATCATCATCTTTTGGAACCCTGACCTATGTCAAGTATCTGGAGCCAGGAAATAAAAAATACTTACCATTATTGTGTGTGTCATTCCTTTATCACACTTAGTTACCTTATCGGTGCGCTGTGAAGCTAAATAAATTAGTGCCTTCGAGACTCTTGCATGGACACCATCACATCCAATGCAACAAGCAAAATATGTTCAACAAAAACCAGAAAGCACTGCAGAGAGAGGTTTAATGGAAGCCCTATCTAAATCTTCACTCCAGTATCATTACCATAACATTATAGTACTAGTAGAAAGCAATGAGATTTCCATAAGATACGTGGAACAGGTCTTTAAAAAGGGCCTTCACTCATAACTGTACAATTTGGCAAAAACTACACATCTTTCCAGGCCCTGGGTATCGTGCCAATGAAAGGGCATACACAGAAGTGTGTCACAGGAGAAATGAATTTTTTGAAAGATGATTGATAAAACAAACAATGAAAAATTAAATTAATAAAAGGAACCAATAGGGCCTCATGTCAGTGCACAAGAGGAATAAACATTTGTGGTCACTCTTACTCAAGTCACTGTGCCTATGAATTACCAGAATCAGAACAATGAGAGTCTATATACCCGGTAATTCTATCCTCCCCAGAATTATCTAGCTTACACATTATTAACAGTCAGCTAGTTTATATAATATCAAAAATAAGTTACAGGAGTGAAAACGCCCCCACCAAACACCATTAATTTAACTTTTTATTCTTTGTGTCTTCAATAGGTTTTAACCAGAGGAATCAAAATGTTTTGAGTTGTGTAAGAAAAATAATCATAATAAATGCACTGACAGGCTCATGCCATGTATGTCATACAATACTTCAGCTGGAAGAATGTTTTTAAAGCCTATATCAGTTTCTGAAAATAAGGTGTTTTAGTGGAAACGGTGACAGATCATACAACAGCACAAAATATGTGGCATTATAACAACTGTATTGGACACTGCTTCCAAACAGTCAGCCTTTCATGATTTGAAGATAATTATTACGTTTTGTTTAGAACAGTTTGGAGTGTGTGTGTGTGTGTGTGTGTGTGTGTGTGTGTGTGTGTGTGTATAGTCGTACTAAAAACATTCAAAAAGCAGATTCAAAATGCAATCAAGTTCTCCCTTGATCAAAACATACAACTATATGAGAACTAGGTAATACAGCATACTTTCAAGTAGAATTTTATGTTATGCTACCTAGGAGCATCAAGAGATTGGCAACACAAAGGAACAAACGCATTATCTACAATGCTATTCTACATTTCATTGTCTTGTGTTCTCAAAACGCTAGTCCACATGTCACTTCCTCTTATGTTTATTCCCATTTCGACTTCTAAATGTCATTCCTTTGAGGAGTAAAGCTCACAGACACTGATCTCAATTTCCTTCTGATCTATTAGGACAAATCTAAATAACTTCCTCCACCATATTACAGGATGGATTGACTCAAGTCAAACCACACAATGAACACCATAAGAACAATGCAGCTCACATACAGCCAAAATAGCTCATTACATGTCATTAGCTATGTAATGATACAGCAAAGCACCCATTTAAAAAAAATAACATACATTCATAAAAACAAGTGCACCCGTGGGCTTTTTGAAGTAAATTTTAATGTGACAGGAATGTAACTGAAAAAAATAAATCTTAATTGGCAGAAGCACGAATGCTAGTTTAAAAAAACAACAACAAGGAGTCCGGTGGCACGTTAAAGACTAACAGATTTATTTGGACATAAGTTTTCATGGGTAAAAAACCCACTTCTTCAGATGCATGGAGTGAAAGTTACAGATGCAGGCATAAAGATACTGACACATGCAGTGATGAGCTGCCAAAATCTTAATAACCGGTTCCCTACCGGGTCTTCGGCGGCAGGTCCTTCACTCGCTCTGGGTCTTCGGCGGCACGTCCTTCAGTGCCGCCGAAGACCCAGAGCGAGTGAAGGACCCGCTGCCGAAGTGCCGCCGAAGACTTGGAGTGCCGCCTGGTGAGTACAAGCCCCACGTGTTTTTTTACGTGTTTTTTTTTTAGTCATCCCTGCCAAACTGTTCAAATTGGGCCCCGCACTTCCTAAAGCCGGCCCTACACATCGGGGGCCAGGTAGGGAAGGCTGTGCCTCCCAAAACAGCCTGTCCCCCCCATCCGACCTCCACCCATGTCCTGCCCCAAACTGCCCCCCTCAGAACCCGCAACCCATCAACACCGCCCCGCTCATTGTCCCCTGACCATCCCCTCCCAAGACCCCCCCAACCTAACTGCCCCCCCCCAGGACCCTACTCCCTACCCAACTCGCCCTACTCCCTGTCCCCTGACTGCCCCGACCCCCCATCCACCACCACCCCGACAGACCCCCGGAACTCTCACGCCTACCCAATCCCCCATCTCCTGACTGCCCCCCCAGAACCTCCGCCCCCTCCAACCGCTCCCTGCCCCTTATCCAACCCCTCCTCCCAGCCCTGGCCCGGCCCCCTTACCATGCTGCTCAGGGCAGCGTGTATGGATGCCGCGCGGCCCACTGGCGCTCGCAGCCCCACCCCCTTACCATGCCGCTCAAAGCGGCAGGAGCTGCAGAGCTGCCCAGGAGCGGTCCAAAGCGCTGGTGCCACAGCACGCTGAAGTTCTGCGAGAGGGGGGAAAGGCGGGGGAGGGGATGGGGGAGCCTCCCCAGCCAGGAGCTCAGGCGGGCCGGACAGGACGGTCCCACGGGCTGGTGTAACAACAGAAAGACCTCCCTCTCCCAATTGCCCACCCCTTTAACAACCGGTTCTAAACCGGCTTCTAAATTTAACAACTGGTTCGCGTGAACCGGTTCCAGCTCACCACTGGACACATGAAGAGAAGGGAGTTACCTTACAAGTGCAGAACCAGTGTTAACAGGGCCAATTCAATCAGGGTGGATGTGGTGAGCCAGCCACTCCCAGTCCCTCTTCAAGCCCAAATTAATGGTGTTAAGTTTGCAAATGAATTGTAGCTCTGCCGTTTCTCTTTGAAGTCTGTTTTTGTTGAAGTATGGCTACTTTTAAATCTGTTAACATATTGTGGCAGTCGGACATTTGGAGTAAAATTCTCACTCTCAATCTAGACCTTTATGCCAGATAAAAAGGCTGAAGCAGCATAAAGGGGTCCTAAAAGCTTTATATCCAGGCAGGAGAGGATTTACCTGGCACACACTCTGCAGAAGGCAGACTTAAGGTTATTTGAGTTTGAGCCTTCTCAAGCTCTGGGGTAGCATGTGTGCCAGGGCCACGGCTGCAGCACATACAGCTGCAGAGGCAACGTGTAACTGTTGATAATTGGGGGGGAGGAGGGCACAATTTAAAGGTTCGGGGGTGGGGCACGTAACTGCCCCATGCGTCGCCTCTAGATCGAGAACAGAGGTTTTCAAACTGTGGGGCATGCCCCCAGGGGGGCGCAGAGAAACATTTGGGGGGGGGGGAGAACGGTGACCCCAGGTGGCTTGAGCCAGCAACGCCAGACAGCTGTCCCGAGCCAAAGCTGTTGCTAAATGGAAGGCAGAAATCTAGGAGGGGAACACATGACCCCGCGTTCCCCCCCGCCCCCCCCCCCCCCCCCCCCCCCCACCCCCCCCCCCCCCCCCCCCCCCCCCCCCCCCAAAAAAAAACACACTGCCTCTGGCTGCAGTGGTTCCAGGCAGTTCTGTAGCTTTTAATATAGCTCAGGGCTCTTAATATATGCCAGGCGGTGCTGTGGCCCTTAATATATGCCACAACTTAGACAGGGGCCTAAAACTGTCTATGTTACACCAGGGGATGCTACAGCCCTCGGAGCAGCCCAGGTCTGGGAAGGCACAGAGCTGACAAAGCCCCCTTAGCCCCGTTCCCCGCCCCCCAGTCACTGAGCTTAGAGTTCTGTACTGAGCCTCTCAGAGGTACAACACAGAATCTCTCCCTCGGATCTTAACATTCTTTCACTACATGGCTTTAGACATTATTCATCATTCTTGATGTTATTCATCATCTGCGGAGGTGCAGAAAATATTGGACTCCATCACAGAACTTTTATCTAAAAGATTAAAGCAGTTCTGTGCATTAGGCCAATATTTAAATTCTGATCCTTTCAAGAGAACTTAAAAAATAAAAGTAGTTTTGTATTTTTTTAAATAAATAAATAAATAAATAAAAGTTACAGTATTACTTGTAATTTAGGTGAAGAAATGTATTTACTTGCAGTATATGATTACGATGCTTCAACACCTTTATTTGGCAGGTACGACTCCTATTTTGCAGATGTGAAAACTGAGGCACAGAGGCCTAAATTTTCAAAAGTGATTTGTGATTTTTGATGTCCAACTTGAGGCAAATTAAAGTGCGTTGAAGGCACTCAGCCCTGTTGGAAATCAATGCACATTATAGTGTTTAGAATTGGGCACCCAAAATCACTAATCATTTTCAAACTCTTAGGCCCAAATTTTTCAGTAATTTGAACAAAGTCACATAGCATTTCTATAGCTGACTTGAGAACAGATCCTATTACTCCTTATTTAGGAGCACCAAGCCCTAGATCATACTCCCTAAGTAGTGCAGAAAAGGAAATCCCTAGAATTACTAATTCACCCCTAAAGGATATACTTAAAGTTACACACAACATGTTTCCCTAAATTACTTCCATCAAACCAATCAATTCTAGTACAGTGTCTCTGTGGGCTATCTATGGTAGCCAGAAGGAAACACATTAAAGCTATCAAGAATATTCAGTCGGAAAAGCAAAATGAAAAGAAAAAAAAAAATCAGGACTGCAGCCCCTGCAACCAGGCCCTCTCATTCTTCTTGTTCTATTCAGTTGTGAGCCAAACAAATCGCTGGAGGTGATTTCCAACAAACAATCCTGTAACAAAACGGCTACCCCCTTTAAGCAGCTAAAGACAATTAGTAATATGGGCAGGCTATTATTGGGAGGCATTTGGCAGACCTGAAGCATTCCTAGATCATGACTGCAATCTGAAGGAGTTAGACCAGTGGCTCTCAACGTTTCCAGACTACTGTACCCCATTCAGGAGTCTGATTTGTCTTGCATACCCCCAAGTTTCACTTCACTTAAAAACTACTTGCTTACAAAATCAAACATAAAAATACAAAAGTGTCACAGCACACTATTACTGAAAAACTGCTTACTTTCTCATTACTACCATATAATTGTAAAATAAATCAATTGGAATACAAATATTGTACTTACATTTCACTGTATAATATATAGAGCAGTATAAACAAGTCGTATGAAATTTTAATTTGTACTGACTTTACGAGTGCTTTTTATATAGTCTGTTGTAAAACTAGGCAAGTATCTAGATGAGTTGATGTACCCCCCAGAAGACCTCTGCATACCCACAGGGATATGCATACCCCTGGTTGAGAACCACTGAGTTAGACTAACTGATTATTTAATTAAGCACAAACCTTTATAAAAGGCACTTCATTGTTTCATTACAAAAAACACCCCCTCCATTACAATGCGGGGCTCTGAAGAAACCATAAGGCATAATACTGTAGCCAAAAAAGAAAACTCTTTTTCATTTAGAAATTTAATCTCTCTCAAATATTTAGACTGCAACAGGGGGGCTTGCCTTTTAAGGGCTACAGGCCTGTGACAGCATAGGGCAGGGCTTAAAAAACATCCCTGGCACCTAGTTGCTCAAGACAAAATAAATTAAACTAGTAAAAAATGCCTGTAATATATATACACCTCTACCTCGATATAACGCTGTCCTCGGGAGCCAAAAAATCTTACCGCGTAATAGGTGAAATCGCGTTATATTGAACTTGATTTGATCCACTGGAGTGCGCAGCCCCGCCCCCCCCCGGAGCACTGCTTTACCGTGTTATATCCAAATTCGTGTTATATCGGGTGGCGTTATATCGAGGTAGCGGTGTATATATATCTAATGCCACACCGCCAAGACCTGAAGAAGAGCTCCGTGTAAGCTCAAAAGCTTGTCCCTTTCACCAGCAGAAGTTGGTCCAATATAAGATATTACCTCACCCACCTTTTCTCTCTAATAAAATATTTCCGTTCTTTCCCCATCCCAAATCAATTTAATCCTCCCCCATTCCTCCCCGTGTATCTCTTAGTGGGGTCTTCTTCACGTTTGCATGTTGCAGCAACTGTCTGCTTAGCTCCCCTCCCTCTAACAAGATTCTCTTGGTAATCTGCTGCCCAGAGAAAGAGGAGATTGGCAGTGGCAGCACATTCTCTTAGCTACATCTGAGCTGTCTCCACCCAGTTCCTCCGCTACACCCTCAACTTTGTACTGAAACAGAGTGAGAACATGAGTTAGAAGAGCTGAGAGAAAGAACTGCTGCATAGTGGACAAGGACCCTGTCTGTCCAGGAGCAGAGGGGATAGCTGTGGGAAGGAGGCAGCATTTGAAAAATTCACCAGCCTTCTGCTATACAGAGTTGGATATAAAAGTGGGACAACACCACTCTGTTAAGAAGCCCTGCTGCCATCCCCAGATGTTGGGAGAAGGAGGATGCTATCCTTCACACCATTTGAAAGCTACATCTTTCATATCAGATTTGGTTTAGGCAGTGTTTCATTAATTTGAAGCTATATCCTTCTAGCTACTGGAAGAGAGAAAACAACTTTCTATTTCTTCTCTTTCCACCAAAGCTTCTGGGGTGCTGGAGTGGGGGGAGAGAGAAAAGAGATCTCTGTTACTCTACCCATCTCCTAGCATCATTTTTAGTATCCTTAAAAAAAT
The DNA here is from genome assembly GCA_003942145.1 of Platysternon megacephalum. NCBI lineage: Eukaryota > Metazoa > Chordata > Testudines > Platysternidae > Platysternon > Platysternon megacephalum. Next base: position 7,785,780 of record QXTE01000043.1, read on the forward strand.
AAATAAAATAAAAAAAATCACACTGTCACAAAGCAACTTCTGTTTGGGAAAGAATGGGGGGAAAAAGATACATTCAGGACTGAAGTTTGCTAACAGCATTGCACAGGAACACTATATAAGCTTCTAGCTGTCAGTTTGATAAGCTTTAGTAATCCACCCATGTAGCTTTTCTTAATTAAAATAAATCTAGACAAGATCTCTTTAGAAGGAAAGAAGCTGTGCTTTTGTAAATGTAAATGAAAATGGAAACTGACATACTGAATACATCTGTATGCCAATCAAGGAAAGATTTTTGTTATCTTCCCAACATTATTGGTAGCCTTTCACAACTGTATTCATGCTGTGCTTTAACACTAAAAACAATGAAAGCTTACATTCCATTCTTTTAATTTTTTGTGAACAAAGCACATCAGTTTACCCAAAGTCTATACTTTGATATACTGTACCTTTTCTGGTGGTTCTAATTGTCTCAGAAAACAGTAAAGGGCTTCCATTGGAAACTTCATCTATAGGCTTCTCTGGTGGTTTGTTGGCAACACTTTCTTTCTTCATATCCTTCTTTATTTCCTGTATGGGAGGAAAAAGGTAAGACAGCTTACAAGATGTCTCACAGGATACTCTTAAGTCTCAAGTGTCCAGTACTGGAAAAAGTCATAGATGTGAACTGTGATAAGTCCCAAAGGCTCAAAGTCTGACAGCTAGACTCACCCATGTGTTTTTATATTTCACAATAATTTGGGTTATTCTTACTCTTCTTTGGAGAAAGCAGAGTGTTACACTCTTACCATTGTACAGTTATGGTAGTGACAGGTTATTGCCACTCCAGTACACGGAACAACTGGACAATTTTTGAACTGGCATCTATCATATTTAATGGCTTCCAAACACTTTTGTTTAAATGAAGTTAATTAAAAAAAAAAAAAACACCCAGTGGGCAACTCAAGATTGTGTCAGATAAAATCTTTAAACTGCCTCTCCCTTCTCACAATAAGAATAATATTTCAATTCAAACTGCTGTAGTATATACCCAGTGTGTGTACAGCCACAACGTAATAAATAATATTTCTTCCCCAACTCCTAGACATATTTATAAGTGAAAATGCCACAATGAAAACCAAGCAATATTCAGGCTAATAGATTATCAAAATTTTCCCCAATCAGTGTTTTAAAAGGGTCAATCTCACCAATTTAATCACATTTTTGTCTGTAAAATGTCTGCCTTCTATTTTACCAGCAACACCTAAAATTACTATAGCTGAATGATTAGAGAAAAATATTTTTCACCATTGTTCTAACATGAATACTTGTGCATTTGACAACGTAGCACAGAGTCAGCTACATGTTTACCCTTGTAAAGGCAGTTAAGTCAGTTTGTCATGTTGTTTCTGTAGGCATTTCAACACAGCAACAGGGGAATATGAAAACATTTTTTTTAAATAGGAAAATCTGACTAGCACTATAAATATTGTAAGGGGCACCCAGAGCAGGTATCAGCTACTACTGATAACACATTTTGCAACTGACTATCTTTTAAGGAGACTCTCTCTTTAGCAGTGGACAGGGGAAAAACCAGTGGAGTGAACTTTCATCATAGCAATACCGCTCCCTCCCTCATCACTGAGCCAAAGGGAAAGGTTTTCTCAATAGTTCACAGTTAATTCTCCTTAAACAAATATGTACAGAACATATGCAGGAGCACCATTCCACAAACCTTTCATGCAGACCTTAAAATACAACCTACTCAGAGGCCTTGGCTACACTTGAGAGTTACAGCGCAATAAAGCCGTCCACAGCGCTGTAACTCACTCCCCATCCACACTGGCAAGGCACGTACACAGCTGTATCTCCGTGGATACAGCGCTGCTTGTACTCCACCTCCCCGAGAGGAATAAAGAGTATTGCGCTGCTGCTGCTGCGCTGCTCCACCAGTGTGGCTGCCCAATGCGCTCTGATTGGCCTCCAGAAGTATTCGGCAGTATCCCACAATGCCTGTTCTAGCCACTCTGGTCATCAGTTCGAACTCTACTGCCCTGGCCTCAGGTGACCAACTGTCAGACTCGCCCTTTATATTCCCCGGGAATTTTAAAAATCTCCTTCCTATTTGCTCAGCCAGGCGTGGAGTGCTCTCAGCGCATCTTTCCAGGTGACCATGCCTCCACGCGCCAAGCGAGCCCCAGCATGGAGCAATGGCGAGTTGCTGGACCTCATCAGTGTTTGGGGGGAGGAAGCTGTCCAGTTCCAGCCACGCTCCAGCCGTAGGAATTATGATACCTTCGGGCAGATATCAAGGGCCATGATGGAAAGGGGCCGTGACCGGGACGCTCTGCAGTGCAGGATTAAAGTAAAGGAGCTGCGGAATGCCTACTGCAAAGCCCGCGAGGCAAACGGCTGCTCCGGTGCTGCCCCCGCGACCTGCTGATTCTACAAAGAGCTGGACGCGATACTTGGGGGTGACCCCACCTCCACTCCAAGCACTACCATGGACACTTCAGAGCGGGGGGAGGAGGAGGAGGAGGAGGAGGAAAGCGGGAGTGAGGGTGCTGGGGTGGGAGAAGACACCCCGGAATCCCTGGAGGCATGCAGCCAGGAGCTCTTCTTGAGCCAGGAGGAAGGTAGCCAGTCGCAGCGGCCGGTACTGGGTGGAGGACAAACAGAAGAGCAGGTTCCCGGTAAGCGGCTTTTCTTTTTGGGAAGGAATTTCTTTGGTGCGGGCTCTTTGGGAGAGGAGGGTTAGGGCTGCATGCATGCCTAGATGCAGAATAGTGCATTGATGTGGTCTATCACATCGCAGTAATCGGCCTCGGTAATCTCTTCAAAAGTCTCATCCAGAACGTGGGCAATGCGCTTGCGCAGGTTTCTTGGCAGAGCCACCGTGGTCCTTGTCCCAGTCAGGCTAACGTGTCCGCGTCACTGTGCCGCGAGGGGTGGGGGGACCATTGCTGCACACAGGCAAGCTGCATATGGGCCAGGGCGGAAGCCGCATTGCAGTAGAAGACCCTCCCTTGCTTCCCAGGTCACCCTCAGCAGTGAGATATCTTCCAGGACGAACTCCTGTGGAAGATGTTGGGACAGTGTTCCGTGTAGGGGCCCCCTGCAGCTGTTGGCTCTCCCCAAAGCACAGAAACCCAGAGGACAGTACAGCTGTGAAACAATCAGTCCCCCTTACTCACCATTTTGGGGCTCTCGTGGGTTATGTCCACTCTCTTTGGGACGGGAAAATTATGCTATTGTGTAGACTGTGTGTGCCCTCCTTAAGTGCGGTGGAATCATTACTCTGTCTGGTATAAACAATGCTGCCTCTGTTAAGTGTTGCATTTTGCCTTTACAGATGCAACCTTGAAATCTCAGCCATCTGTGTTATCACCGGCTCAGAGACTGCAAAAACTCAGGAAGAGATCGCGAAAAAGCAAAGAAGACATGCTGCAAGAAGTGATGCAGCAATCTCTTAAAGAGAATCAAAAAGCGCAGGAGTGGAAGGAGAGCGAAAGCATGATTTGCCAGGAAAATGCAGTGCACCAGCAGCGAAGCACGGAGCACTGGCAGCAAAGCACGGATCGGCTGATAAGCATCATGGAGCGCCAAGCGGACTCTATCCAGGCACTCGTCGCCATGCAGGCGGAGCACAACCGCGCCCGCCCCCCCCTGCAGCCCTTGTCCCAAAACTCTTTCCCTTGTGCCCCCATGTCAACTCCAACCCACTTTCCCCAACATCTGGGTTCTTACCGCCACCAGCTGCCTCCAACACCTGTATCTTAACCACCCAGCCCTGAAAACTACGACCCTTACCCTCTGCACTCAACCCCCATCACCATGCAGTATAGCCATCCTGAAGTGCAGCCCTCTTTGCACAGCACTCCAGGCAGGACATACGCAAATCTGTGATTGTACTGTTCCCCATCCCACCCCCTTGCCCTTTCTGATTCCCAAACAGTTGTGTTTCTTTTCAATAAATGGATTTTTTGGCTTTGAAAACATTCTTTATTATTGCATAAAGTAAAAGATACCTTAGCCCAGGAAAGAAACAGGCACTGAAAATCAGATTAGCAAACACAGAATCCTACTAACATTGTAACCACTGCACTTCACTCCCATGCAGGGCACCAGACATCACTGCTGGTTTTCAGCCTCAAATTGCTCCCTCAAGGCATCCCTAATCCTGGCAGCCCTGTGCTGGGCCCCTCTAATAGCCCTGCTCTCTGGCTGTGCAAATTCAGCCTCCAGGTGTTGAACCTCGGAGGTCCATGCCTGACTGAATCTTTCACCCTTCCCTTCACAAATATTATGGAGGGTACAGCACGCGGATATAACTGCGGGGATGCTGTTTTCGGCCAAGTCCAGCTTCCCATACAGAGATCACCAGCGGCCCTTTAAACGGTCAAAAGCACACTCCACGGTCATTCGGCACCGGCTCAGCCTGTAGTTGAACCGTTCCTTGCTGCTGTCAAGGCTCCCTGTGTAGGGTTTCATGAGCCACGGCATTAACGGGTAAGCGGGGTCTCCAAGGATCACAATGGGCATTTCGACTTCCCCTACTGTGATCTTCCGCTCTGGGAAAAAAGTCCCAGCCTGCAGCTTCCTGAACAGGCCAGTGTTCCAAAAGATGCGTGCATCATGCACCTTTCCGGGCCAGCCTGTGTTAATGTCAATGAAACGCCCACAGTGATCCACAAGCACCTGGAGAACCATAGAGAAATACCCCTTCCGATTAACGTACTCCGATGCTAGGTGGGGTGGTGCCAGAATAGGAATATGCGTCCCATCTATCGCCCCTCCACAGTTAGGGAAACCCATTTGTGCAAAGCCATCCACAATGTCCTGCACGTTACCCGGAGTCACGGTTCTTCTGAGCAGGATGCGATTAATGGCCCTGCAAACTTGCATCAACACGATTCCAACGGTCGACTTTCCCACTCCAAACTGGTTCGCGACCGATCGGTAGCTGTCTGGAGTTGCCAGCTTCCAGATTGCAATAGCCACCCGCTTCTCCACCAGCAGGGCAGCTCTCAATCTCGTGTCCTTGCGCCGCAGGGTGGAGGCGAGCTCCTCAGACAGTCCCATGAAAGTGGCTTTTCTCATCCGAAAGTTCTGTAGCCACTGCTCGTCATCCCAGACTTGCATGACAATGTGATCCCACCAGTCCGTGCTTGTTTCCCGAGCCCAAAAGCGGCGTTCCACGGTGCCGAGAATGTCCGTGAATGCCACAAGCAATTTCGTGTCATATGCGTTACGTGACTCGATATCATCGTCGGACTCCTCACTGTCACTTTGGATCTTAAGGAATAGCTCGACTGCCAAACGTGACGTGCTGGCGAGACTCGTCAGCATACTCCTCAGCAGTTCGGGCTCCATTTCCCGCAGACCGAAACGGAACACAGATTGCGCTGCACAGAAACCGTTGAAAGATGGTGCCAAATGTGGATGGAAACACAGGGATTGCTGGGATGTGAAGTGATGCCCCGCATCCCCCGCCCTCTTCCCACAACCCACGGCACCAGAATGGGAAGAGGTGCTCTGTGGGATAGCTGTGGGATAGCTGCCCATAATGCACTGCTCCCAATGCCGCTGCACGTGCCGCAAATGTGGCCACGACAGCATGCTGTCAGCTGTCAGTGTGGACAGACTGCAGCGCTTTCCCTACTCAGCTGTACGAAGGCAGGTTTAACTCACAGCGCTGTACATCTGCAAGTGTAGCCAATCACTGTAATATCTGAACACCACATAATCTTTAACAATCTTCACAACATCCCTCTGAAGTCACACAGGAAGTCTGCAATGGAGTAGAAAATTGAACCTGGGTCTCCTAAGTTCCAGGCTAGAGCCCCACGCTCTGACTCACTCATCTAACTTTTTTGTTCTAAATTCTAACAAACATCTAAATTTACATTTTATTCCTACAATTTCAGACCCCGAAATGTCTCAGCAGTAATATTGTGAATCCTCTTGATATTTTTCTAAAGGTTTTTATTAAATGTAGCCACCCAAACAGTACTACTTAACCAGGCATTGTATTATCATTATTTGTATGAACCTGAGCTGTCTGCCACTTCTCCAAAATGCATGCACGTAGGATGCAATTAATGCACAGATGTCAGAAAGTGGAAGTTGTATAATGCTGCACCTTTAAGGAGTGAACATGTCCGTGATTGTGCATGAGCTTCCCAAGCAGTGCATAGCATCATATCCCTATGCTTAGTATGCATGATCCAGAAAGTATACTCCAAAAATGATGCATGCATTTAAAAAGGTAACAATACTTTTTAAAAATAGACTAGTCCAGTAGATGGATTGTTACAAGAGTATATTTTTAAAATCTTAAAATGGAAAGAATCAACTTGTTCATTCTAAGTCTGGAGTTCCCAAGCTCAGTTTGCAACGCTAAGTGACAGACTCCCAGAATATCAAATGGATACTGACAATTTAAGTGGAAGGAGCTAGTATGTCAAAACGTTAGTCTTCTTCAAGCATGACCTCAGAGGTCCTGCCTTATTGCCAGAGGTAGTTTCCTATGCACATTGCCAAGTGGATTTTTCAAAACCTCATGTCAATATAAAACTCAATGTTCAACTAACAAGAGTCAGAAAATTAACTTCTACAGTTACCAGTGGCACATAGGACACTTTTTCCTTGTTGAATACGGAGGATGGGAAAAGTAATAAGCCAGCAATTTCTGCAGAATATGATTTTCAATACAAAAAATTACATTCACAGCTCTAAAAAAGAAAGCCTTCTGATGTGAATGAGTGAAGTGCAGCCTTCCAGAGTCTGTAGAGACAACTCTAATGCTTCTGCTCCAGTTTATAGCTTTCCCAAAAAGCACCACTGTTCAATTTACAAAACACAGGGAGCTGGAGGAAAGAGTGTGCCACAAGCTGGATTTTTAAAGGGAATTGGGCTCTACCTCACCAGTGAGGGATTAACTACCTACCCCTCAAACACACACCCAGCTGATCTTGATGGGCTGGGCCAACTATCAGATCCAGGTGGGAAGGAGTTAGGAGCTTTCCATAAAAGCCTGGGGAGGCAACAAACTTATCAAACGTCTCCTAGCCAGGGGCTGACAAAGATGCAGCCCCATCCCACTTCCAGAGATCAAGGATGCCAGCATCCTCATGCCCATCACCTGTAGGTTGGAGTGGGAGCTGGAACTCTCACCAGCATTTCCCCTGGACCTCATGGGTAGGGCTCTTCTCCCCTTCATTGTTCATATTAGCCTTTGTCTAATACTCCGCCCCATCCCACTCCACTATCTGTAGATTTTAATAGCTACCACCCCACAGCTAATTAAGATTGGGGAGGTTGTCTCTCCACTCCTACTGATGTCAGGGGGCACTAAATACTGACTTATGCAGGGTCCTGTACCACAAGAGACTGGTCTTGATTAACCACGTTAGGGCAAGCCACAGCTGGCTCCGAATCCTTGAATGCTTGTGGAGCTCTCCAGGAGACAACAGATATCATAGCTGATGGGGCGTCTTCCATAAAGTTTTATTGAGTCAAACTAATGAAAAAGGGACTATGGAAGAGATGAATGGCATTCTCACACACTATACATATTTTTTTTTAAAACTGTTTTCTTGGCCTCACATGAATAAAAATGGCATTTTCATGTCTCATACCAATAATATATTCACTACCTCTTGAGTCTGATTCTAAGGACTCCAGCAAAGATGTCCAGAACATAAGAGAAAGAAGTCTCTTATTCTGAAAGTTGAATGCTTCCAGATTACATCTATTTCAGACACTTTCCAGAAGAAAATGATTCTCCAGTTTCCTAGAGCAAATCTCTTACTAACCCTCCAAAGAGGCTTTTCCCTTATCAACTACCATACCAACCTGCCAGCTTGCACTCCAAATTTCATCAGACTAGTGATCCTTCTTGCTGTCTGGCAATCTGCTTTATGGTCTTGAGTGCCTTAAGATAACCCTTGAATTCCCCCCCGCCCCTCCCCAAGGCCCTGATCTTGAGAAACTGATGCAGATGTTTAACCTTTAAGCACATGAGCAATGCTACTGAACTCAAAGTTACGCACATAAATCTGCAGAACTGAGGCCACAGTTTGCAACCTCACCTCTCTGGTTCCTGGTAGTTGTGCTAACTGTCCAGTCTCTCTATTTCTGTCAAATCCATCTTGAATGGTCAACACTGGCCATACCAGATCTAACCTTACAGACCTTGGTGTAATTAAATGTTTCTTAATTCCTCCCCTAACTACAGTGTATCAGCCCACTCTTTCTTTCACTCTATTCTTTTTCATTAACTAGACAAGAGACCCACACTGGCTTTCTTAGTTTGCTTTCTCTCCTCCTCACCTCACTGGACTTGGTTCAGCATTCCATGTTACTTCTGCTCCTCAAGCCTTTTTTACATACTATATGCAAACAACAACATGAAATTAGAGTCCCAATCCTGCTTGGATGGAGTTGCAGATTAACCAGAGACTGAATATAGAATATGTAGGAAAATCTCTAAAATGGAACTGGAAAACAGTGAAGGTCCAAGCCAATTCCTTTTAAAAACTTACCAAAAAGGCCTTAAAAGAAAGACCCAAAATTTAGAAATACACTGGGGTGAGATTCTCTGCTACACATCTAAGAGACTCAGCACAGAACATGCAGCCTAGGAGGAGAGGAGGCTATGGTGACTTTGAGCCACCTACGCACCCTCTTTATCCTGGGCTGCTCCATCCAGGATCAGTTCTTGGCATAACAGACAGGCCTAAGGGCCTTTGTAAATTACGACAGCCTTACTGGGCTACATTGCTTCCGGAAATCTATGCAGCACTCCTGCTCCACCCCTAAAATGCTGCTTCTTCCCTCAGTCCTGTCCCCTCTGTCAGGGCTTATGGGAGTCCTCAGAGAGCAGCCTTACAGCTGTCCTCCACAATGTCAACACTAAGGGAATTCTCCCCCTGCTGGAACCAGGGTTGTAGGACCCCCTGTATGCCGCTCCAGCCCTTTTACCTGGTGTAAGAGGGCTGGAGTGGGGATGAGGCTTTTACCCTAGGACTTTGCAGTCTGTCTCAAATAATTGCATTGATGCTTGAGATAAAATAATGTAGACAGAGGCATCAAACTCTGGCCAAGAAGTTCTAGTTTGCATGGTTATCATAGTCTACTCTGGCTCATAATGAGGAGTGCATTGAAAATGGCTGTCCTGGATCATTGAGCTATGAGACAATTGCAACTGTTCCAAAAGCCAGGAACTAGCTACACCATTGCTCAAACCATAACATTTAGAATCATATCTGTACACCACACGCTCATCCCAGAGATCACTCTTCAGCATAGGCATGGAGCACAAGCCTGTGCATGAGAGGGAATGGCAGGTCTGGGAATGGAGCAATCTTCAGTTTTTAAAACAGTAAACCCCACTTTTAACGTATCTTTCCTAGTGGAGCACAAGGGGACATTCCTGGCATTCTATCTATCTTAAATTTATACTGGTACCCATCACTGTGTCTAGAGAAGAGGTTTTCAAAGGCAGCAAGGGGAGTTAGACACGACCTCTCAATGAAAGTCAATGGCTGCCAGGTGCCTAACTCCCTTGCTGTCTTTCAAGAGCTTCCTGTGTGCACCTTGTAAACTTCAGGAACAGAAGAGTTTAAGATGTGGGAGGCAAAGAAACCAAGAAATCCATTGTAATCCAGAAAGTACGGGTTTCTTGACGAAGGACCCTTCACAGTGAGGTTTTCTGGTGGGAGGAGGAAGAGCTGGAAAAGACCAGATACTTTACCATATTATAACTTCAAAATACTGGACCATGCATTAAATGTTAGGATGCAGACCTGGTCCATCATGCTTGGTAACACCCCACAGGAATTCAGCAAGCCTATTCCAAGAGAACCAATTTATCCTGTCTGGGTCTCTTGCACTGGCCTCCCTAGTACCATTTTCAACATGGCAACTAGCCCTTTCCATACTATCCTGGGTCTACACCAGCATCCAGGCCGACACAGTACTTCCCATCAAACTGTCCCTCGGCAGGACTGGGGAAGATGGGTAGATGCCACTGAGCTGCATTTGTGGAGTCCTGAACTTTTTTCAAAAGTGCACACCCCACTCACACTTTCGCAAGGAGCCCCACGGTGGCCCCAGATAATGAGGAAAAGCCATGCTGAGGGCACTAATATGCACAGAATGTAAAACTTCAAAAGGAGAGACTTCAAATTCATAGCCCTTGTGTAGAAAGGACAGCACTTGTTCCTTTAAGCTATTATGTAAGTACATTACTCAATGAGTGTCCATCACCAAGGAGTTTCTGAAGAAATGAAAGCTCAGATGTCAATTGTCTGTAAGTAGAGGTGCAAAAGCTTTCAGAGTGCAATAGCTTTTGCAATATTTCTAAACCAGTCATTGGTACCACTCAATGGCTGATCACAAGGGCAGTCCATGCTATATGTTTCATAAGCATCAGAGTGTTACAAATTTTTTGGGGCAGAGCTAGGAAAATATCTAAAATCTGAAAATGTCATGAGCAGCTCATTTTAGTGGGGCTGTATCTTAGGATCCCTTTAACCAAATGATTCCAAATTTCCACCAAAAACTCTAACTCAGACCCCACTGGGACATAATTTTCAAGACAATCTCCCTATGCATGTAGGATTTAGAGCAATTTGAACATTAGAAACAGTCCGTATTGGTGGGCAGCTTTATCTAAGGCAGTGGTTCTCAAACTTCCTTGCACCGCGACCCCCTTTTGACAGCAAAATTACTACATGACCCCAGGAGGGGGGACCGAAGCCTGAGCCCGCCCGAGCCCCATCACCCCAGGTGGGGGTGGGGGACAAAGCCTTCAGCCCCAGGCAGTGGGCCCTCAGGCATCGGCCCTGCATGGTGGGGCTCAGGCTTTGGCCCCGGGCCCCAGCAAGTCTAAGCCAGCCCTGGTGACCCCTTAAAACAGGGTCACGACCCACTTTGGGATCCCAACCCACAGTTTGAGAACCGCTGATCTAAGGAACATGTGAACCAAATGACCCCAAACTAGCACCACAAAACTCTGCCCGAGGCACCGATGAGGCACAGCACTTTTCAAAACAACCTGGCGTATGCATGTGGGGTTTAGAGCACTTGAACTATCAGCTCTTAAATCAGCGGCTTAATCTCAGGGCAAAACTTCCAAAAGAAGCCCCTTTTAGAATGTCAGCAGGGAGTAATGTCCACAACACACATTCTCAGCAAGCTGTGGAGAGCAGGACTCATACTCACAGTACCTGGGCACTGCTTGAGTTCAATGACCTCACCATATTACCTCCAGTCACCCAGTTACTCTGATGTCAGGCTGGCTGCAAACACCCTGGCTTACAACAAAGCTCCAGTCAAACTGAGCATGTACAAATGACTCTCTCTGGTGCATCAGTTTGGCTCAAGTCACACTGGAGATTCATTTTTATCCTAAATAACTTTTAAAATATTGCTTCCCCAAAGAGGCAGTGGATTCAGGATAAAAACTTAGAGGGTGATATTGGTACGGGGCAAATCAGAGCCATAGTCTGAACCGCACGCGTGTGCTAAAATAATTACACAAATGATAACGTTTTGATGACAATTTTAAGGGGTCTGTAGCTAAGAAATCCCTTGCCTGAATGACTCCCAAATTTGAACCCTTAATCCTATCCCAGACCTCCATGAGTCAAAGGAATTTTCAAGACACCACCAGCAAACCTGTGGATTTTAGAACACTGAGAAATTGGCTGTTAAACAGCAAGTTAATCTCCACCTTCATTATAGTGGGCTACCACTCCCATAGGGTGACTATATTTCCCAAAGGGAAAACGGGACACCACGCAGGGCTGGCCCGAGGCCCCCTCTATGTGGGGCTGGCCCCAGCTGCTCGCCTGAGCGCCCCCCCCCCCCCCCCCCCCCCCCCCCCCCCCCCCCCCCCCCCCCCCCCCCCCNCATCTCTGCTCAGCCCCTGCACGTTCCTCTGTACCGCACCCAACTTTTTTGACAAAAGTGGACATTTGTCCCATTTGCTCTTGCCAACTTGATGAGTTGGCAAGAGCAAATGCGACAAATGCCCTCTTTTTCCAAAAAAGTCAGGACAGCTGGGACAGAGCTTAAAAAAGGGACTGTCCTGGCCAAAACGGGCTGTATGGTCACCCTACCAATATAATAAAACAAAAGTCAGTATATAAAGCTTCAAGACTATCCTATTTGACAGGTGTGTCAACATGTAAGAGGATTTAAGAAAACAAAACAAAACCCTTCTTGAATGCAATCTTTCATCTTTTCTTAATCTTTCAAGAATTATTAATTACAGTAGAACCTCAGAGTTACAAACACCTGGGGAATGGAGGTTGTTCGTAACCCTGAAATGTTTGTAACTCTGAACAAAACGTTATGGTTGTTCTTTCAAAAGTTTACAACTGAACATTGACTTAATACAGCTTTGAAACTTTACTATGCAAAAGAAAAATGCTGCTTTTAATCATCTTAATTTCAATGAAACAAGCACAGAAAGTTTCCTTACCTCATCAAATCTTTTAAAAAAAAAAAGTTTCCCTTTTCTTAGTAGTTTATGTTTAGCACAGTACTGTGTGTGTTTGTTTTTTTTTGGTCTTTTGCTGCCTGATTGCGTACTTCCGGTTCCAAATGAGGTGTGTGGGTGACTGGTCAGTTTGTAACTCTGGTGTTCCTAACTCTGAGGTTCTACTGTATACTGATAACATTTATCCAGTCTGCATATAATTAGCAAATTCTGCAAGTGGTATTAAATAGTGGGGTTGCTAATTTGCAAAATAAAAAAGCCTTTGGCAAATCTAATTTTTTTTCTATTTGTATTTATATATATGGCTTTGTTTTCAGAATCTGCTCATTCACTGCCCTTGAAGGCCACAGTCTAACTACTGTGTCTGCATATAGTCCCCTCTATCAAAATATTTCCTCTAATGCAGAGGAAGTGCTCAAATCAGTTCTGTCACCATAGTTACAGCTAATACTAGTCGGGGGGAAAGAAGTACATCACAACCAAGACCTTGAGAAAATCTGCTCAGAGGTATTAGAAACAAAATCCGAAAGTCACCCCAGCGGTATTAATTTTTTTTTAAATTGCATGTTTAAAAAGTCTAGCACTAATGGGCAAGGAGTCTCAGTACTATTTTTGTGATTACTCATAATACTACTTCACTTTATTAGTTCACCATTCTACCCTCACTAGAGGGAACTTCTGCCATTTTTATTAAATGAACATTTCAAGAACTTACTCAACTGATTCTTTCAACAATGCATTTACAATCCTCACTGTGTAAACGGACTAAAAACAATTGAGTAAATTGCTGCAGGGTTTCCACAGCAACCATTGCAACACAAAAAGCTGTTCTGTGCTAATTTGAAGATGAAAGGTTCCAGACAGTAGGTCATTTTCATTTCTCAAAGCTGTAGGAAGCTATGCAAATGTATGTGCAAATTATTGTCAGGCCAAGATAATTTATCCAAGGCTTGAAAAAGGAAAACTGATGATTCTGTGAGGAAGGGAGTTAATCAAATTAGTCTATATGCAGCCACAAAGCTTTTGAAAAACAAACAAACAAACAAAACCAAACAGTAAAAAACAGAGGCAACTTAAGAAGTAATGAGACATTTTACAACTAAAAAACCTACTGCCTGCACATACATTGCTTGAAGCCAAATATGGTAATAATAATAAGAATACAGAATCAGAAGCCTAGAGGGATGGCATGCAACACATTCTAATTATCAGAATAAGATAATGGAAACATCTTAACCCCTCTGATATGAAGAATGTAACTACGAGGCTTCTACAATGCTTCTGCTGTCTAAACCTATAGTGTATATTTTAAGAGAGACAACTTCTATCGTTATTTCCTCCAACTGTTGTCTACAATTTAAAACAAAGCATGATTTAAAACATCTTTTTACATCAAACCTCACCGTATTTCTGCTGCAAGTCTCTTGTACTAGTCAACATCAACACCAGTTAGAAAGACGATGGCTGCATTTAAAAGGGACATGCAGGGCTCAAGGGCAAGGATATAAAGGTGAAGTAAAGCAGGGATATACAGAAACCCATTGGCCCCTGCTGCCCACTCTCCACAAAATCATTCAAGATTAACTGGACTTTGTTTCTCCTTTATTATGTGTTGGGATTATTATTATTTATGGCATTATCACAACACTAATTTAACCATAGATTCCTTTATTAAATCCGAAGGCCGAATGGTATTTATACAATTGCTCTAAACACTCCTAAAAAGCCTAAATAATATGCAATTTACTACATACAAACAGTAACAAAACATTTATAAGCATTTCATCAAGATACTTACAAATGGGTCAAACCCATGGGTGCTTAGAACCATATTGGTCAGCTCCAACTCGGTCAGGCAGGTATTAGCAATAAATAAGGCTACGTTTTAGTCACAGGTATTTTTAGTAAAAGTCACAGGCAGTCAACAAAAATTCACGGCCCGTGACCTGTCCATGACTTGTACTATATACCCCTGACTAAAACTTGGGGGCGGCTGCCCGGGGACGCCACGGGTGCTTGGGGAGGGGGCAGGCAGTGCATGGCCCGGGACGCATGCTGGTGCCTGGAGGGGGGGCAGGAGGCAGCGGGCGGCTCGGGACCCCCGCTGGTCCTGGAGGGGCATGGGCAGGGCCGGCAGGCTCCCTAACTGGCTCCACGCCTCCCTTTCTCTCCCTCCCCCCGCAGCAGCAGCAGAGTTTGGGTGTGGGAGGGGGCGGGGTTGGGGCATGGGACAGGGTGAGGTGGGCGCTGGGCCGCACTTACCTGGGGGACTCCCCAGAAGTGACGACATCCCCCTCGCTCAGCTCCTAGGGGGAGGTGTGGCCAGACAGGTCTGCGGGCTGCCTCCGCCCAGAGCGCTGGTTTCGCAGCTCCCATTGGTTGGGAACCATGGTGAATGGGATCTGCGGGGGCAGTGCCTGAAAGCGGAGGCAGCGTGCAGAGCTGCCTGGCCATGCCTCTGCCTAGGAGCTGAGCGAGGGGGATGTTGCCGCTTCCGTGGAGCCCCCCAGGTAAGCGCCGCCCAGAGCGTTTCACCCCGTCCCATACCCCAACCCCTGTCCCCTCCCATACCCAAACTCTGCTGCTGGTGGGGTTGGGGTGCAATGGCCCGAGACTGCCCCAGCAGCGGGCAACGGCCGGTGTAACTGGCACAGGGGCTGCCTGAGCTGCCCCTGAGCCAGGCACACTGGCCACTGCAGAAGTCACGGATTCCGTGACTTTCATGTCAAACTCGCAGCCTTAGCAATAAACCCTATCTTCTCCCCTCCTCCTTGCTGATCAAACAGTTTTTCCACTGCACTGGGTTCACATGGGCCCTAATTTTTAATATAGTACTGGTATGTGGGGTGACGCCTTATAATTCAGATTCACTTCGCCTTATTTAAAACCATCTGCAATCACCCCTATCGGTCAGAAGCCTTCTTTTTAGAAACTCTGCCTTATTTCAGTAGTTATTCCTTGAACCAGACATCCTCCCTACTCCATTCCTTCTGGCCTTATAACTCATTATTCTCAAGTCCTATCTTTTATTTGCTAGTTAGGGCCTTTCTTTACAACACATTTGTTCAACCAAACTTAAGCTAACTTTAATTATCTAATTTTATATTGTGACAAAGTTCCTCCTCTAGCTTGGTGGGTCCTGCGCTTATTGGCGGATTTGCTCACCTCAGAGATTCACCTTGTGGGTCAGGAAACAGTCCAGAGACCTTCCCCTCTGGTAGAAGCCACAGTCCAGATCAATTCCTCTTGTGTCTGATCAGGGGTTGGGAGGTTTGGGGGGAACCCAGGCCCGCCCTCTACTCCAGGTTCCAGCCCAAGGCCCTGTGGACTGCAGCTGTCTAGAGTGCCTCCTGGTACAGCTGCACGACAGCTACAATTCCCTGGGCTACTTCCCCAGAGCCTCCTCCCAACACCTTCTTTATCCTCACCACAGGACCTTCCTCCTGGTGTCTGATAACGCTTGTTCTCTTCAATCCTCCAGCAATACGCCTTCCCACTCTCAGCTCCTAGTGCCTCTTGCTCCCAGCTCCTCACATGCACGCTACAAACTGAAGTGAGGTCCTTTTTAACTCAGGTGCCCTGATTAGCCAGCCTGTCCTAATTGATTCTAGCAGTTTCTTCTTAATTGGCTCCAGGTGTCCTAATTAGCCTGCCTGCCTTAGCTAGTTCCAGCAAGTTCCTGTTTGTTCTGGAACTGCCCGTTACCTTACCCAGGGAAAAGGGATCTACTTAATCTGGGACTAATATATCTGCCTTCTAACACTCTCCTGTAGCCATCTGGCCTGACCCTGTCACAATATTTATTCTACATTATTAAACATACATATAACAACCAATCACAAGGCATTGTCAGAAGGGACAGAACTAGGGACCAGGCACCGAAAGCACAGATTGAGTGTGAGATAAAGGAGGAACTCCATTAGCTAGTCCTAATAGCAGTAGGCTCTTAGGTACACCAGCCACTAGAGGGGGATACAACAACTTATCAGTCTCCTGGTTTCCTCTAGGCTAGGACTTCTACTAGTCAAAACTTCAGCAGGTAACTCCAGGCTCCAGCAGTCCTTTTTGGCTATTGACTTATTTCTAAACCACAACCTTCTAAACATCTCACTGAGCTCTTTGATTTGTGCATGTTGCTTTCAGAGTCCAGCACATAGACTATTTCAGTGGCTCACATGATCTCCATCTAATGGCGGCCCTAATCCTGCAAAGAGTTATGCACTTGCTGAACCTTCCCTTCTGAGTGTAGCTCCATTGTTTTCAATGGGAACGCTCACAACATTTAAAGTTAAGCATGTGCAGGATCAGGGCCCTAGAGTGCTTCTTTTCACAGGGAACTCCCTTTCTGCTTGAACTCAAGAAATTACTGGACCCCATCCATCATTTGTTGACAGTGCTGTCTGCTTGGTTGCACAGATGTGTGTGAAGCCCTACAACTGTTGTTCGACTGATGGCCTTGGTGAAGTTGGAAGGTTTGTCATCTATAACTTACTCCATTACTCCTAATAGATATTTTATAACCTATCATGCGTTGACCTAAAATCACTGCAATACCTTGGCATAAATGAGCTTGCTTATGTAAAGGGTAAAACGACTGATTAACTCTGAGCTACCTTGTTTTTGTCAAATTAAAATTCTTATTTAATGTTATTTTATTGTAGTTCTTTATTTAATAAACAGGTACATACTTCTTAAGTACTTGAGAAGCAGTAATGAGTTGTGTGGAAATGCATAGGCCTCTGGAACAAATCCATGTCAGTCATTAATATAAACTATTTAGATTTAGTGCAAGTATAGGATGTTTCTGTATTGTATTTTCCTGTCAAAGTGATTACATATTGAATAAAATGGCAGCTGGCATGAAAGAATAAGAGGAAATAAACTCCAATAGCTGGCATATTTTACAGTGAATAAAGGTTGCTGAACCATTGCTGTAGACTCCTACATGTATTAAACATTCCCTACTCAAACCTTCCCATGGACCCATGCTGCAGCACTCTGACTACGTCACATCCTGCCGAGGTTTGAACCCCAATGGTGGTTTCTACATCAAATTCAAGCACCTCACCTTCCTCTCCAAGGCCCTACATAAATCTTACTTTACCTACCTCTCAATTTCTTCTTCTTGCTCTCTTGATTTTCCCACTCTCGGCTTTGCACCTATCGGATGCTTTACATCTCCTTAAATCTCACATCTTCAAACAATCCCTCCTAATCAATAAGCCCCACATTTTCCCTTTTCTGAAACAGCTGTGTTGTGTTGCATCTTGTATACGTTGGTCTCATCATAAAGTTCTTCAGAATAGGAACTTTGTTTCTATGTACGTAAAGTGCCTTGTATATTTCGAAAGCTAAATTACTGTAGATATTTACAATATAATAATAAACTTCATAGATATAATAATAAACTCCATAGATCCTAAGTAATCCCTCAACTCTATTCTATAGAAGCACGATAGACTCCCCGCACCCGCGTGTTGCTTTTCAGTAGTGGTTCCTGTTCCAGGCAATAAACATAGCTCTCAACCCTTCAGTTCAGAGAAAACTATTTAATGCACTTCTTCAATTTAGATCATTCGCTGCAACTAAAAACAGCCAAGAAGAGAAGAAAGGTGAAAGGGGGGGGGGAGGGGAGAGAGCGAAGGGGGAAGAGGCGAGCAGCAGAGAGAGAGAGAGGAAGGAAATAAACAAACAGCTCCAACTGCCTTAGAGGAAGTAGGGTGAAAAATACCCAGACCATTTACCTGTTGAGATTTAGGTTCTCTGGAGGGAGCTTGGATATGATGTTGATGAGCCACTTTACAAGACAGATAGATTACGACATTCAAATACACCTCTACCCCGATATAACACAAATTCTGATATAATGCAGTAAAGCAGTGCTCGGGGGGGAGGAGGGGCTGCGCACTCCAGCGGATAAAAGCAAGTTCGATACAACACGGTTTCACCTATAACGCGGTAAGATTTTTTGGCTCCCGAGNAGGTTCCAGCCCAAGGCCCTGTGGACTGCAGCTGTCTAGAGTGCCTCCTGGTACAGCTGCACGACAGCTACAATTCCCTGGGCTACTTCCCCAGAGCCTCCTCCCAACACCTTCTTTATCCTCACCACAGGACCTTCCTCCTGGTGTCTGATAACGCTTGTTCTCTTCAATCCTCCAGCAATACGCCTTCCCACTCTCAGCTCCTAGTGCCTCTTGCTCCCAGCTCCTCACATGCACGCTACAAACTGAAGTGAGGTCCTTTTTAACTCAGGTGCCCTGATTAGCCAGCCTGTCCTAATTGATTCTAGCAGTTTCTTCTTAATTGGCTCCAGGTGTCCTAATTAGCCTGCCTGCCTTAGCTAGTTCCAGCAAGTTCCTGTTTGTTCTGGAACTGCCCGTTACCTTACCCAGGGAAAAGGGATCTACTTAATCTGGGACTAATATATCTGCCTTCTAACACTCTCCTGTAGCCATCTGGCCTGACCCTGTCACAATATTTATTCTACATTATTAAACATACATATAACAACCAATCACAAGGCATTGTCAGAAGGGACAGAACTAGGGACCAGGCACCGAAAGCACAGATTGAGTGTGAGATAAAGGAGGAACTCCATTAGCTAGTCCTAATAGCAGTAGGCTCTTAGGTACACCAGCCACTAGAGGGGGATACAACAACTTATCAGTCTCCTGGTTTCCTCTAGGCTAGGACTTCTACTAGTCAAAACTTCAGCAGGTAACTCCAGGCTCCAGCAGTCCTTTTTGGCTATTGACTTATTTCTAAACCACAACCTTCTAAACATCTCACTGAGCTCTTTGATTTGTGCATGTTGCTTTCAGAGTCCAGCACATAGACTATTTCAGTGGCTCACATGATCTCCATCTAATGGCGGCCCTAATCCTGCAAAGAGTTATGCACTTGCTGAACCTTCCCTTCTGAGTGTAGCTCCATTGTTTTCAATGGGAACGCTCACAACATTTAAAGTTAAGCATGTGCAGGATCAGGGCCCTAGAGTGCTTCTTTTCACAGGGAACTCCCTTTCTGCTTGAACTCAAGAAATTACTGGACCCCATCCATCATTTGTTGACAGTGCTGTCTGCTTGGTTGCACAGATGTGTGTGAAGCCCTACAACTGTTGTTCGACTGATGGCCTTGGTGAAGTTGGAAGGTTTGTCATCTATAACTTACTCCATTACTCCTAATAGATATTTTATAACCTATCATGCGTTGACCTAAAATCACTGCAATACCTTGGCATAAATGAGCTTGCTTATGTAAAGGGTAAAACGACTGATTAACTCTGAGCTACCTTGTTTTTGTCAAATTAAAATTCTTATTTAATGTTATTTTATTGTAGTTCTTTATTTAATAAACAGGTACATACTTCTTAAGTACTTGAGAAGCAGTAATGAGTTGTGTGGAAATGCATAGGCCTCTGGAACAAATCCATGTCAGTCATTAATATAAACTATTTAGATTTAGTGCAAGTATAGGATGTTTCTGTATTGTATTTTCCTGTCAAAGTGATTACATATTGAATAAAATGGCAGCTGGCATGAAAGAATAAGAGGAAATAAACTCCAATAGCTGGCATATTTTACAGTGAATAAAGGTTGCTGAACCATTGCTGTAGACTCCTACATGTATTAAACATTCCCTACTCAAACCTTCCCATGGACCCATGCTGCAGCACTCTGACTACGTCACATCCTGCCGAGGTTTGAACCCCAATGGTGGTTTCTACATCAAATTCAAGCACCTCACCTTCCTCTCCAAGGCCCTACATAAATCTTACTTTACCTACCTCTCAATTTCTTCTTCTTGCTCTCTTGATTTTCCCACTCTCGGCTTTGCACCTATCGGATGCTTTACATCTCCTTAAATCTCACATCTTCAAACAATCCCTCCTAATCAATAAGCCCCACATTTTCCCTTTTCTGAAACAGCTGTGTTGTGTTGCATCTTGTATACGTTGGTCTCATCATAAAGTTCTTCAGAATAGGAACTTTGTTTCTATGTACGTAAAGTGCCTTGTATATTTCGAAAGCTAAATTACTGTAGATATTTACAATATAATAATAAACTTCATAGATATAATAATAAACTCCATAGATCCTAAGTAATCCCTCAACTCTATTCTATAGAAGCACGATAGACTCCCCGCACCCGCGTGTTGCTTTTCAGTAGTGGTTCCTGTTCCAGGCAATAAACATAGCTCTCAACCCTTCAGTTCAGAGAAAACTATTTAATGCACTTCTTCAATTTAGATCATTCGCTGCAACTAAAAACAGCCAAGAAGAGAAGAAAGGTGAAAGGGGGGGGGGAGGGGAGAGAGCGAAGGGGGAAGAGGCGAGCAGCAGAGAGAGAGAGAGGAAGGAAATAAACAAACAGCTCCAACTGCCTTAGAGGAAGTAGGGTGAAAAATACCCAGACCATTTACCTGTTGAGATTTAGGTTCTCTGGAGGGAGCTTGGATATGATGTTGATGAGCCACTTTACAAGACAGATAGATTACGACATTCAAATACACCTCTACCCCGATATAACACAAATTCTGATATAATGCAGTAAAGCAGTGCTCGGGGGGGAGGAGGGGCTGCGCACTCCAGCGGATAAAAGCAAGTTCGATACAACACGGTTTCACCTATAACGCGGTAAGATTTTTTGGCTCCCGAGGACAGCGTTATATCGGGGTAGAGGTGTACATGCTAAAGATCTTTAAAATGTGTGCCCTGTCAAGACTCAAAATGAGAAGTACAACAAATGGGAAAAAACCAGAAACAATGTGTAATGTATGTATTTAACTAAAGAGAGGAGTCCAAGTCACAAGGTGCAGTTCTGGAGCCAATCTTCACCCATTTCAAAGGAGTGGGGAAGTTCAGCTCTGCTATTCTGTTTCAGGTCCCTTTCTCTATTTATTATTATTCTTAATTTCTATTATGATAGTGCCTAGGGGTCCCAGTCATACAGCAGGGTCCCACAGTGCTGGGCACTGTAAAACACATAAAATGACAGGCCCTGCCCTGAGGACCTTACAATCTAGATGTAAGAAAAAAATCACAACAGATGAATACAGATAAACAGGGGAAACACAGCAAAACAATGACACAAAACTGGTCATGATGAAAGCAGTGGTCACAAAATACCAGCTGCCTAACCCTTGTCAAGTTTTTCTAGGCATCATGGAAAAGGCAAGTTTTAAGCAGGGATGTGACAGAGAATACGGAGGATACTGTGGACATGGGTGGCCGGTGAACCAGCCTTTGGGGGAGGCTAGCCCCCAGCCCCTCCCCTTCCCTTCTGCCCTCCTCCCCCTCAGGAGCCCAAAGCACCCTCACCGCGGCCCCAGGCCCCAGCCCGCCTGGGCAACCCCCAGACCTGGAGCACTGGGTGGCGTGGCAGTAGCGCCCCCAGCCCCTGAGCGCTGGATGGGCAATGCGGCCCTGGCGCCAGCCACCTCGAGTCCTGGTGGCAGGCTGGCCTGCCCCAGCCCCAGCCAGCCTGGGCCACAGAAGAGCGCTGGGAATCGCAGGAGGGCGACTGGGGGCATAGCATGGGCGGGGCCACAGCAGGCTGTTTGGGGAGGCACAGCATCCCCCGGCCTATTATACCCGCCACCCATGTTTGTGGATGTTTACAGGAAAAGCCTCCCTTGTGTAAGAGGCAACATGGGAAAAAGCAGAAAGGTGCTTCTTTGTCAATTTAACAAATAGGCGTTGAAGGTGAACATTGTTGGCAGAGTAGAGGTGGGAGTCAACTTCTCATAGTGCATTACAGATGATCGGTAGCAAAAGGATAGACCATGAAAGGCACCAAAAATGAAGACAAGTTTGGTCTTGATGTAGATTTATAGAAAAATTTCAGAAATGCAAAATCATGAGACTGAAAATAATATCTTACAAAGGCACAAACAGTGAGATTGCAAAGGGTTTGGGTAGGCTGGAGATGAAGTAGAAACTAAAATGAGTGATGTACTTTGCACTACAGCAGAGTCGCCTGCTAGTACCCAGCAATATTCCCTCCAGTACTCATTCCTAGTTTTTAATCCTCAGCCTAGGATTTGTTCCATTTAACACACAGACAGTGGAGTGGCACCAAGCTTTGCTGCAGCAAGAATTATCTTGGGGGGGCTGATTGCAACCAGCTCTCCTGTCACCAAATAGCTTAACAGCAGTAGAGAAGCCCCTGCCTCTCCCCCTCCCATAACCTTCATGGCACTGGAGACAGGGACGGCTCTATGTTTTTTGCCGCCCCAAGCACGGCAGTCAGGCGGCCTTCGGCGGCACGCCTGCGGGCGGTCTGCTGGTCACGCGGATTCGGTGGCGTTTCTGCGGGTGATCTGCCGGTCCCGTGCCTTTGGTGTACCCGCCGCCAAATTACGGCCGAAGCCGCGGGACCCGCGGACCTCCCGCAGGCATGCTGCCAAAGACTGCCTGTCTGCCGCCCTCACAGCGACCGGCACGCCGCCCCCCACGGTTTGCCGCCCCAGGCACGCGCTTGCTGCGCTGGTGCCTAGAGCCGCCCCTGACTGGAGAGATTGTGAGGCTTTCAACTGCCACTGAGTCGAAGCACTCACTCTCTCACCATGATCACAGCAACACAGAGAAGGCTCTATACAGTTTCAGTGACCCATTGGGTCTGACAACAACCACACCCCCACATACACCCTGCCCTGATTGTGACAGCTGTGGAGGGGCAGTGAAAGTTCCATCCACCAGCCAGCTCTCTGCCCTATCATAGCAGAAAGAAAGGAAACAGACCCCATTGTGCTATTTCTGTATCTCTATTCAAGCTCCTGCATAGAAACAATTGTGCAGTGGAGGCCCCATTTTCCTCCAAAAGAGTTAAACCACCAGTACCTGCTTAGAAAGTACAAGATTGTTCTTTATACAGAGAAAAACCGAATTATGAGTTTATAAGAATAGGTGTATATAATTGTGCTTCCTTCACATACAAGATATTACTTTTTTGAGACATGAATAAAAAGATCACCCAAAAGAGTCAGTTCTTATATTTAGTTTAGTATAAATATTTCTGCTCAGAACATAGCAAAGGCTCTCTTGCTGATATGCAAGATGCTTCTTGAAATCGTTAATTTAAAAGGCTGCATCTTTGTTCTTCCTCCCTCTTTTCACAATCACACAATCTGAAGTAGGTAAACTGATCTAGAAAAATAACATTCTTAGAAACAAGAAATTGCAGACATTAATGCATTACACTTTACCATAAACAAAGCATAAAGCATTGCCTATGACACATGCAGGCTCAGTGAGCGACAAGAAGCACAAATTCTCTGTGCAGAATCCTCTCACACACCAGGATTTTACAGCAGGATTTTCTAATGAGAGCATTAACGGAGTCATCCAGTGCCTTGAGTCCTCAGTTTAAAATCATGGGAAAGATTTTTTAATTTATTTATTTATTGGTGAAAGGATTTTTCTTCTCCAAACAATCTTCAGTGAGGGGGAAAATAAAGTAAAATCCCTATGCAAAACAAAAACACTTCAACTTTGAAATACTGAAGTTTTTATTTCAGACACTGTTTTAAAAAATGCCACAGTGACAGCCCAAACATTCATTTCCCTCTCCAGTCCAGAAAAAATATACACAAATTCCCAGTCTCTACTCACATGATTCTTTTTTATATCAGAGCACAAAGCCTTGCCTAAGCCTTTTTATGCCACAAATTACACATATTGGTAAAAGCTTATTGTTCCTTGACAGAGCTGCCTTCAAATGTATGTCACTCTATTAACCCAATAATCCAAGCCTCTACAGCCTTTGATTATGAAGACAACAAAGGAAAGTCCACTGTATCTACCAAAACATAAAACAAACTGAAATCCCATTGATTGCAAGATGCAGACAACGGCAAGATGCAGACAACGGCAAAATCCAGTTCCCTGTGTTTTAAGGAGTCTTCTCAGAAAAGTTTTTTTTTTTTTTTAAGAGGGTAAAAACGCAAGTGTCATGAAAATATCTTCCTAGAAAGATAGATAATTACAGGAATGTTTGTTTGCATCACCAGCCCTATTAAAGTTAGCAAGCATTAATGCAATAAAATCCTGGATTAAATCAGGGTTAATGAGATTAGGAGGAGACACATCATTATTCAAATCACACTCCATGTGAGCAGGGTAGTGCTGCCAGACTTGTAAATCAGAGATTAGAATTTAACACTATTCTTTCTGCGGTCTGACAGTCTAGGCCTACAGGTCTTTTCATAAATATTGCTGGCAACCACCTGCCAATTTCATAGAAATTGATGTTACAGCCCTGATTTTCAGAAGTGCTGAGCACCCACAACTCCAACAGGAAGTTAATAGAAGTTGCAGGTGCTCAGCACCTCGGAAAAATCCGGTTCCACAAACAATAAAGTTCTTTTATATGTCATAACGGAAAATTTGTTTCCCACTTCCTCTCTCTTCCAATCCAAGACATTTCATCTGCACATACCAGATGCAATTCAGGCTATTCCCTGAGGCTCTGGGGCTAGGAAACGTACCTTCTGGACTCTTTTTTTTTAATAAATCGAATCTAATATGCCCTTTTGGGTCTCAGCCTACTGCTGAAGTCCCTAACCCCTAATGCTCATCATCCCATATATAACTGACATTCAAGAGTACATCCCGGAAAACAGCTCATCTTCTTTGGAAATAAAGTAGTCATAAAAGCTTCTGAGTCACTGGCAAGGTTTCTAATTATCCACATAAGGAACTGGTGTGGGATCATGGAGCATTTCTCTTTAGAGGAAGGCTGGGGGATTCATAGGAAGTCTTGGACTTAACCCTGAAGAGCTCTTGATCAATGAGGACAGCCCAATTTGCTGAGTCCCAAGAGTAGAGAACACTTACCCTTCAAGGAGGCGTCTCAGAGAAGTCTTGACTCACATGAAGTAATGCAACAATAACCCTTCCAGCCTCTGAGTCCCTCTCTCCAGGCAGAGGGAAGGCACACTGGGGCTGGGAGCAGAGATGGCTAAACTCCCTGTCCTTTCTGAGGTCTAGTCACAGATGGAGGATCTCGTGTCCTTAAGCTTGCTCCATTCGGTCTGCTCTGCCATGGTTGGGGAAAGGGGAACAGGCAGATAGAAGACCAATGGTTTGATCTGTTCAGAAGCGCACCCTTTATGTTTTATAGTCTCTGAAGGGAGAAGAGTGAGTGGGAAGAAAAATCTTGCTCACTCCTGCTCCAAACTAGCAGAGAATGAGGCATAAGACTAGAAGGGGTGTGGCCATGCCCTAGAGCCTCAGGGGCATGTCAGACCTGCCTTCAGTATTTGTAGGAAGAAACCCATACATCTCAGACTGAGGAGGAGGAGAAGGAGGTCAAGATCCAGAATTATTCAATGTTTACAAATGAGATTGGCATGTTACCTTTGAAGTAATGTGTCACATGGAAATTTCTCACCCCAGTTTCTCAATCCTATACTTATTCAGCACTCCCTCTTACAACACCAGTATGAAACTTGGCATAAACATCGAAGGATATCACAGCAATGTAAATTTCTTGTTTTAAAAAGTCTTCTGAGACAAGTTGCGTCTTTCCCCTCTCAAAAAAAAAAAGTGTTTGAAGTTTAAAACAAAACAAGAGGACCTATTTAAGCCTTGCCTGTGTTAGAGAAATGCAGTGTGCTAACCATTACATGGTCCCCCAGCACAGATCTCATGTCCACACACAAGAAGTGCTGGGGGACCATGTAATGGTTAGCACACGCATAACCGCTGCCATTTGGATAAGACTTGTTTCAAGAAAGGCTAACCTCTGTATGGTCCTCCAATGTGACATTGTCTACTGGTGCAATGCCAGTGTGAATGGAAATCACTGATATTAAAACCACAGGAGTGCATTTAGGGAGGGGGAAGTATAAGATCATGGAGAATCTTGTCAATTGCTTCTTTGACAATGTCAGTAACATCTTTGTAACAAGATGGTCTGGCCCCTTTAAGGAGTAGTGGGTCTCGGGGCCAGCCAACCCTGTTCCATAACATGCCCCTTAAGGGAGCAGCAGACAAGCTGAGGAATGGGAGGCAGGTATTAATCAGGGAACTCTCTCCTGAATAGGATAAAAACCCAGCAGTTAGTGGACTCTGGGAGAGAGTCTCTGGAAAGCAAAGCTGGAACCTGGCCTGGGGGAAGCCAGTTTGAACCACTACATTGCCCCACAAATGGAGGTCAGCATGGAGCTAATAAGAGAAGTCTCTTGCTATTTGGAATACATACTCCTAATCCCTGAGCAAGATAGGGATTGATTACTACTTGCTGTTACCAGCTGTGTTGTTTACAGGCCAAGAGCTTTGAGAATGAAGCCTTTATGAAGCTTTAAGATGTCAAAGTATAGGCCTAGGAGTAGCAGTCACCCTTGTTTAAAATGCATTATATAGCTTTGGATATTTTTTACTCTGAAATAAGAAAGAGCAGTAAGTCAGCTTCATGTAAACAGAAAAATATTTCGGAACGGGGCTGGTATTTTGCATATGCCAAACCAACCATTATGTTTTAAATTATTTTTAGAAGATCATGTGAACGTCTACAAATAAATGTAAGGTTATGCATTTAGGGATGACTAACAAGAATTTTAGTTATAAGCTGGGGACGCATCAGTTGGAAGTAACGGAAGAGGAGAAGGACCTCGGAGTCCTGGTTGATCGGAGGATGACTATGAGTCGGCAATGTGACGTGGCTGTAAAAAAAGCTAATGCGGTCTTGGGATGCATTAGGCGAGGTATTTCTAGTAGAGATAAGGAGGTGCTAGTCCCGTTATACAAGGCATTGGTGAGACCTCATTTGGAGTACTGTGTGCAGTTCTGGTCTCCCATGTTTAAGAAGGATGAATTCAAACTGGAACAGGTACAAAGAAGGGCCACTAGGATGATCCGAGGAATGGAAAGCCTGTCGTATGAAAGGAGACTTGAGGAGCTCGGTTTGTTTACCTTAACCAAAAGAAGGCTGAGGGGAGATATGATTGCTCTCTTTAAATATATCAGAGGGATAAATACCAGGGAGGGAGAGGAATTATTTCAGCTCAGTACTAATGTGGACACGAGAACAAATGGATATAAATTGGCCGTCGGGAAGTTTAGGCTTGAAATTAGACGAAGGTTTCTAACCATCAGAGGAGTGAAGTTCTGGAACAGCCTTCCGAGGGAAACAGTGGGGGCGAAAGACCTCTCTGGCTTTAAGATTAAGCTTGATAAGTTTATGGAGGGGATGGTTTGATGGGATAACGTGATCTTAGTCAATAGGTCAATAACGTGCCATCACTGGTAATTAGTACCAATGGTCAATGATGGGATATTAAAAGTTACTACAGAGAACTTTTTCCTGAGTGTCTGGCTGGAGAGTCTTGCCCGCATGCTCGGGGTTCAGCTGATCGCCATATTTGGGGTCGGGAAGGAATTTTCCTCCAGGGTAGATTGGCAGAGGCCCTGGAGGTTTTTCGCCTTCCTCCGCAGCATGGGGCAGGGGTCGCTTGCTGGAGGATTCTCTGCAACTTGAAGTCTTTAAATCATGATTTGGGGACTTCAACAGCTGAGTCAAGGGAGAGAATTATTCCAGGAGTGGGTGGGTCAGCTTTTGTGGCCTGCATCATGCGGGAGGTCAGACTAGATGATCATAATGGTCCCTTCTGACCTTAAAGTCTATGAGTCTATGAATCCCTTAACCCATGGGGGAAGCAGTGCACAGCCTCAGGAAGGCAGGCTATGGAATCTCTTAACCGGGGGGGGCAAGGTTTGGGTCTGACGGGCCAAAGTAGACTGGATTTTTATGAAGACTTAATAAACTGGACCCCAGCAAGGTGAAATATTACTTTATGTGCTCTGGGCTGTGAACAAGTTATTTTGGAGAAGAGGGAACTGAGGGCAGTGTACCTACAGAGCCATGCCGTGTCATGAGGGGGACATGCTCTCGGATAGCACCTTGCCATAACCTTGCACAGACTGAACAGAGGGGAGGATTTAAGGCTGGGGGTTGAGGATGGAAAATAGGTGGAAGGGATGGTGCAACAGTGCTGTTTGATCATACAGAGTCCAAGTCCTTTAACAAGGATAAGGGAACTCCTGGAGTTACTGTACTGCCCTGTTGAAATTGCTTTAATACAGTATTCATTGACTGATGCTACTGGCTCAGTTAGTAAGTAGAAAAATCAAGGTTCCTGGAGCCACAAAGTTGCCTGCACTGCTCAGCCTGAAGTTTCATTATGGGCTTTTAATGAATAGTAGGTAAAGCTGGACATTTAACAAAAACCAGCGGGGCTATGCAGAATCAGAAGAAAAGCCCATCCATTCGTCTGAATGCAGGTCAATTAAAGCTTATAGTGAAAATCTAAATGTAACCTTAAGTACGGAGCCTCGAATAATTGTGTGTGAAGTAGCTGAAGAACTGGGCCTTCATTCTGCTAAATGTCAACTTGTGAAGCTCTCAGAACAACAGGGAAAATGAATGGGTAGGTGAGGTAATATCTTTTATTGGACTAACTTCTGCATGTCGAGATCAGTTTTCCTCCTGCTAGAACATTCTATCCTAAAAGTACAGTTGTCTCCTTAAAATATATATTAAAAAGTAAAAAGAATACAGAGAGTATTCACACTACAAAAAAAGCTGGAATGATTTATATAAATACATGCATCTCTGAGGTTAGGGGGCAATCTCTCTCATAACAGAAGGAAGTATCCTCTCCTTTGTGGTATGGATCAAGTATAGGAGAACTTGGAAGCACAGCACAGCGGTTCTCTAACCCAGTGTTTCCCAAACTTGGGACGCTGCTTGTGCAGGGAAAGCCCCTGGTGGGCCGGGCCGGTTTGTTTACCTGCCGCGTCCGCAGGTCCGGCCGATCGCGGCTCCCACTGGCCGCGGTTCGCTGCTCCAGGCCAATGGGAGCTGCTGGAAGCGGTGGCCAGCTTGTCCCTCGGCCCGCGCTGCTTCCAGCAGCTCCCATTGGCCTGGAGCAGCGAACCGCGGCCAGTGGGAGCCGCGATCGGCCGGACCTGCGGACGCGGCAGGTAAACAAACCGGTCCGGCCCGCCAGGGGCTTTCCCTACACAAGTTTGGGAAACACTGCTCTAACCTATATCCACAGGTTGTCCCATCGAATTCAATAGGTCTAGTCATGTACTAAATTAATATTAATTGGAAGGAAGGATATATTTGGCCCTTGGAAATTAGCCAAAAACAGTCATCCAGAGATAACTGAAGAATAATGGAGAAAAGAGAGGGTTGCTATTGACAAACAATAATAAAGGCCACTAAATCACATCATACAAGCAAAATGCAACATATACCTGTGACTGACTCTTTACTATGTAATCAATACATAGTACAAAACTATCTCCCCTCTCTCTCTAGTGTAAGCCAGAATTGTCTGGCTAAATTATTTGAATATCTGATTACAGTTTTTCTTGCTTAGATCAATTCTAATCAAATCAATGTAGGAGTCCAAAATGGCTACCAGAATGCAGAAAGTTAAGATAAGCCACTAAATCTCTGTCTGTAATGGCCACTTTGATCTACAACTCATGCTTGGTATTGCTTTGAAGTCTGAACTTCAAGCTGCCAGCTGTTGCTACAGTACATGGAAATTAAAAAAAATATCTCATGTGCTTGTAAAGATGGGCACTTAAGAGGACATCAGCAGTTACAAAAACTGAAGTGGTATAGATGCTGGGGTTTAAAACACCTGAATGGGCCATATCTAAAAACGTACTTAAAGAATGCTAACAGTATTTCCTAGTGTTCTGAGTTTAAAAATTTTGTTTCTTTCAACAAAAGCTGGCTAGCACTCCAATAGAGTTCCTACCATTTGTGATCCATGGTGTTGGTTTTGACTCAACCAGCTTAGCACGTGTTTAAGGCAGCATGCACCTTGTCTACCTTAGACTTTTAAACATGTTGTGTGTCAGCTAACACATGCTAAACTTTAAATACTGGTATTGACAAGACCTGTTGTTCTCAGGACTGATAGGCGCTTGCCCTCAATATACTGGGAAATGGTGAAGACATACAACAGATCCTTTTTCTCGGTAAGGGACATACCCAGGCACAGACGAGATAAAGCATGAATGCAGAGCGCAGCTGCTGTGGTCTCTCGATGGAAGGACCTAGATGGCAGGCAGTTGAGGAGGAGCTGAATCCATGGGATTGACAAGAAATTTGAAGAGGGATGAAAAAAAGGGGCTTTGAGCAGAGCAGCAGAGTTGATGTGAGGACTGAATTGGGCACCTGCTTCCTTCAGGGATCCAAGGCCCTGAGCTTCTGAAAGAGGGAGGACAGATGCTCCTTTCACCTCTCTACCATATCAATGTGGCAGTTAGGCACACAGTGAGAAGCCTTGGGATCCAGGGAAGACTTGGGGTTGGGGGCAGGGGAAGAGAGAGGAGACTGTTTGGCTTTAGCTTTGTGCTTCCCTTGAACTTTTGCTTTCCTAGAAGGGGTGGAGTTTTTCTAATTACTACCCAACCCGCAACGAGGAGAAACTAAAGCTGCATCTGAATCTGACAGAACGCTAAGCCACTGGCTGCTACAGTCCACAACACTGTCTCTTCTGCTTGGGCTATTGTTTCTTACCCTTCTCCAAGGACATTACCACTTACTCAACACAGTTCCAAATGGACTACTTCTCAGAGAGATTACAAGTCATTCCCACATGTGTAGAATGGTGGGGAGGAGACAGAAAAATTGTCAAGCTTAGAGGAACTAAGTACATGGATATAATCAGCTGATGATATCAGAGAGATAAGGGAAAATTCTTTAAGAAATAGTGGTCAGATTCAATACGGACAGAAACAGTTCTTATAATTTGGTCACAGGATAGGTATAAGTGGCCAAAGTAGTGTAATTTACACCAATTAGGCACTCAATAGATTTGCAAATGACTGTAACATACATATATATGATATTCACTGGGGAACAAACTCAACCATATCTTGTATGAGTGCAAGACCTATTTACATTGACGGGAGTTGTACCCGCTTATTCAATCGTTGAATTTGGCCTTGGAGATGGTGCGACACTTTTCAGGGTTAACTGGGGTTTGCTACCACCTTCTCACAGCAGAAAGGAGCCTTGTCTGTGCCCACCAGAAGAAACCCTCCCCAGCTGCTGGCAACAAAAGCGCTCTGCTCGCCACAAGCTCTGCTCTGTCCCAATTCAGGCTAGCAATTTACACACCCCATTTTGGTAACACTTGAATGTCCAGTCTCTTTTCTTCTGGACACCAACAACATATACCGTTCTGCTCCCTCCATCTACCAGTCTAGTAAAATGTGGCACAACCCCCTAGGGTGGAGTCAGTTATACCTGTAAAAAGGTGACTTATACCAATACTGATATTCCCATTGCCATGTGGGAATGGCTGAAGCGGTATAAGCATCGTTATACAGACTCCACACTAGGGGGGCTGTGCCACTTTAACTAGATGGTACAGTTAAAGCAGTACAACCTTCTGGTATAGACATAGTCTTCAACACTAGCCCACTGTGGAGAGCCAATGACCTCAGAGAGAATAGGGAAAGAGCTGGTTTATCATTCATTACTGTTGGAAGACAGACCAGGGAGCAAACAGACTAATGGTACGGTCAGACTCAAGAGGACGCAGCTAGGGCATATGAACCCCTCTGCTACAGCACCGATGTCCACTAGGAGCTGATCTAGATTGGGAAAATGAGTAGCTCTTTCAAATATGTTACTGATTGGGGTCAATTTTCTAGACCTACAACTCTTCTCCATGCTTGATAACGAGCAGCTAGCTCCTTTTTGGAAATGACTCTGTGCTAAGTGGTGTTTATGTTGATTAACTTGTTACCTAACACATTTTAAAGCTCCATTCACTTTCCTAGGCTAAATAAACCTTATCTCACTGTTGTGTTCTGGCCAGACCCCTAAACTAAGGGTATGCCTACTACAATCGGGAGGTGTGACTGAAGCACATGTAGATATATCAAAGCTAGATTGAGTAGCAATGGCAGCACAGCCATAGCAGTACACTAGCTCTAATCAACTTAGCCCACTAAAAACCAGAGTGTAGCCATGGCAGTGAGAGTGGCAGGAGGAGCTACCTGCCCCGAGTATGTACTGAGCCGAGATGCTAGGCACGTACTCGGAGTGGCTAGCCCCTCCCGCAGCTACACTCCATGTGGGAAGTGCTTTCCCTCCCATCCCATTAAGTTTTTCTTTTCCCTTCACCTTTTACTGGCTATAAATATATAGTTTCTTGTGTAGGAAGGCTGTGTTATAATGTTGCTTTTACTATTCCATGGCTTAAGAGAAGTCTGAGGCCAGTGTGTAAGCCACCTGTTGCCTTTCAGGAGCTGCAGGGCATCGCTTTCTCCTTTAGATGTTTCCTTCCACTGGCTGTTCCAAACATTAGCTTATTAGGTGTCCCTAAAAACAGGGAAAAAATGAAGTGTGCTCTGTGGCTTTAAGGTGGGTACAAACGTTACATGGGGGTCACAGTTTTTACAGGCTCATTCCAATCTACCACCTCATCAGGTCTCTAACCTATCCATCAGGGGTTGGAAGAACTTCAGTGCATATATGTTTCCTTGGAATTGGTTAAAAAAAAAAAGTCCAACTCTTTTGCTCCCTAGGAATTTTCATAACTGCAAGAGGACACTTCTTTGAAATTCCACATTGAACTGTGAGGTCAGTGAACCATGGAATTGTCATATCAGACTGTGTAAATAAATGGTCACATACTGTATTTGACAGTGACTAGTGACACACCTCAGTATAATGTATTTCTTGCTTGGTCTGCACACCAGTAAGCACTTCATAATCCCTCCCAGCTCACTGAGGATCCTCTCCCTTTCTTTTCACTTTTACCAAACCTTCCTCACTGCGATGGCTAGCCATCAGTGCCGACTCCAGGGTTTTTGCCGCCCCAGGCAGCCAAAAACAAAACAAAAAAAAAAGAAGCCGCGATCGCGATCACAATCTGCGGCGGCAATTCGGCGGGAGGTCCTTCGCTCCGAGCGGGAGTGAGGGACCCTCCGCCGAATTGCCGCCGAATACCTGGACATGCCGCCCCTCTCCCAAGAGGCCGCCCCAAGCACCTGCTTGTTAAGCTGGTGCCTGGAGCCAGCCCTGCTAGCCATCCAACCTAGCAGAGCTGATGTAGCTCTCTCGAGGCCGGGCATCCAGCACCAGCAGAGGAGTTCCTATTAAACAATATAAAGGGCACCTATCCCTGTTGCCTGGTGTGGAGAAGCAAGCAAACTTTTACATCTGATTCCAATTTGTTGATTGAACATGAACTGCTGAGCTGGCTCCAATGTAGTTTTTAATTTCAATCTATTTGTGACCAGAAACCTTCTCTAAAAAGATCAACCACCTAACAGGCACATTTTGTAGAAATATCTTCAATACATAGATTTCTAACCTAAATCACAAACACATGGAGTTTATTTTCTATTGATACTCAGTACACTGTGTTGATGGAAAGAAGGAGTGGTTTGATTTCTTTGGTGATGTGGTTTTAATACATCAATTCCTGGGTTCCACCACTAAAATACATATCCCAGCACCAATGGTTATAAAGATGGTGACAAAACAGTACTATACTAGTAAAACGTGGTAGCATGCATAGAGGCAAAACTGACCTTTCATAGTATTTGAGGGTTTCATCCTAAAAATCACATAAATACACTTCTAGGTTTGTTTCTTTGGAGTAAAAAAGATATTCATTTGTCCAGCAGAGCAGATTCAATGCGTTTTTCCTATGAAAGACCTAAGGAACATATGCAGTGCTCACTTGGAATTAAGGAGTTACCCAACCTGTGCAGCTCCTCTCACTACAACAACAACAACAACAAAAACCCCTACAAGCCCATAACTAGTTTATTATTATGGATTATCCATGGGGTATTCTTTTCAAGAACTGGTTTACCTGGCCACTGGATATCACAGCTGAAAATATGCTTTCCTAGAAGTTACTAAGAAGGTCCTTCAAAGTCAATTTCATGATAGTTGTAAAATTGATGGTCACTAACTATTTAACTCATAAATAGAAATAATTCTTGAAATAGTGTGTAATTCTAGTATGTACAATATTCTTTAGACGTAGTGAGTCAATTTCTGGTCTAATTTACACTGTTGTAAATTAGGAATAACGCCACTGATTTGCACTGGAGTATGTGAGCACAGAATTTAGCTCACTGTATAGAGAAAGACTTGAACATTCACCTATTGTTTCAGAACAGTAATGGGCATAAGAATAGTGTAACTATTCCAAGGAAAAGCTCTGGGCAAATGGAATGAATTCTGAAATTAGGGTTCCATGACTCAGATAAACTTACTTTAGCTTGGTCTCAGGATCATTTTGAGATACAATAGTAATTTTCAATGAAAACACATCCAGCAGGCATACTGTTCAAGACAGTAACTGAGGGACAGTATTGAAAAGCCTCACACAAGGCTGTTTGTTTAAATAACTTAATTATTGCACAGTGACAGATTTCAAACTTTTTTTAATATATTGAACTGCATACTTTATTTATTTATTTTTAAATATGTTTTGGTTAGTCCCTTTGATAATTGCTGACTATAAATCACTGTTCGGCATAGTCTATAAAAAGCATGGTATTGCTGTTCTAAGTCCTTCCTAGATAGCAACAGATGACAGTTGATATAGCTTACTTTTTAATAGCCTCTTCACTCTCCTCAATCATTAAAAGTAAGCTTGGAAGAATTAGATTTTAATCAGCAAATGTCAGTAAACATTGATTTCACCATACACAGGCGTGCACACACACAAACACACACACCAATGAAGAAATACTTCCATCAATGATAGTTGAAATTTACAAATAGGTAAAGTAAGAAAAATGCTGCTTAAGAACTTAAGAGTTTGATTTGAGGAAAATTATTTTGTATATTTTGACAATTTGTGTTTTATCACTTATAAAGCTTTAACTTTTTGACTTGCAACATCTACTGTCATTAAACAATTATTGTCTGACACCCCCTAATAATTTCCCACAACTGTTAAAATTTAAATAGATAAATATCTTTTAAAAGTGCTTAACACCCATGATTTCACGCAACTGAAAATTTGTTCTAGGAATGATCTTGGGGAAGGTCTGTGGCCTGTGTTATACAGGAGGTCAGACTAGATGATCACAATGGACCCTGCTGGCCTTGGAATCTATTAATTAAAAAAAATAAAAATCTAAGAATTGCATAAAAATAAATCAATATCTGTTTTAAAAATATTTAATTCTGCCAAACCTATGTATAGAGCAGGGGTAGGCAACCTATGGCACAGGTGCCGAAGGCGGCATGCGAGCTGATTTTCAGTGGCACTCACACTGCCCGGGTCCTGGCCACCGGTCCAGGGGACTCTGCATTTTAATTTAATTTTAAATGAAGCTTCTTAAACATTTTAAAAACCTTATTTACTTTACATACAACAATAGTTTAGTTATATATTATAGACTTAGAGAAAGAGACTGTCTAAAAATGTTAAAATGTATTGCCGGCACGCGAAACCTTAAATTAAAGTGAATAAATGAAGACTCGGCACACCACTTCTGAAAGGTTGCTGACCCCTGGTATAGAGACACAAGGTGGGTGAGGCAATGTTTTACTGGACCAATTTCTGCTGGTGAGAGAGAGAAGCTTTCGAGTCACACACACACAAAGCTCTTCAACAAAGATATTACCTCACCTGCCTCGTTTCTAATATCCTGGGACATGGGAACATGGCTACAACTATACTGCATACAAGCCTATGTATAAAAGTGTTATGTGGGAAATCAAGCCAAATAGTTTTGGAAATTATGGACCATTCCATAGGGAAAGGAAAAATAGAAAAACTTTAGTGTAAATGCATTAAAATATGAAGGAAATGCAGTGAGTGAGTAAAAGTATGTGACTGACTGCAATCTTGCTAAAACCAAGTTTAAATGGCTTATCCTTGAAAGTGGTATTTTGTGATTAAATATCACAGAAACTTCACGCCCATGTATGCTTGAAAATAGCCACCAGAACAAATGTAGAGCTATGGTCGTATGAAAAACCATGCTTATTCTCTTCAAAGGAGTAGTATTTTGGCCCAGTATTTCTTGGACAATGCAGGGATTTGGGACTAGGATCTTGATCTCAAAATAAAATATCTTGAGGTTTAGCTCATCCGTCAGGAAGCCTGAATAACTAAATGAAAGCAAATATCAGTTCTGTACACACACAAGCATCTTTCCACACAGGAACAGAAGTAGAAATTCTAAACAAATATGTATGGAAATGTATATTATGCTGGATTAGAATGCCCATGTGTATCTGAGGAAAACAAAGACAAGTTAATGTATGGCATGGGCGGTTCTTGAAAGACACAAAGTGGGTTTTTATTTAGTATTGCAGTTTGCAATTAAGTGCCTTATAAACTGAATTAAATAAAATAAAGAAAACAGGGTGGAATTATATAAATCTGTAAATGAATGGTGATGTGAGGCAGCTCTACTCTAGGCTCTTTAGAGGAACTCTCTGCAAGTATTCAGGAAGCTGCATGTATTTGCTCTATAGATGCTATAATAAAGTTCAAATACTGTTTTTTTTAGGACAATATTTTGATAGCTATTTTGTACACTTAGGCTATGTCTACACTGCAAACAAGAGGTGTGATTGCAGCACCTGTGAGCGTACCCAAGGTAGCTTTGATTTATTTTAGATCAAAGCTAGCTTGAGTAACAATAGCGTAGCCATGGCAGCACAGCCTACGGCATGGGCTAGCCTCAAGCATGGGCATGTCTACACTTCTAGCTGGGAATTACACACCCTCCTTGAGTAGACATACCTGCACCAGCTCAATCCATAAACAAGCACACCTTCAAGTTATATGTGGTATGTCCAAAAGGAAAAGGGAAACAGTCTGCCACAGACATCTGCCAGTTCCATAACAAATAGTATCTCAGATGAGGGCCGTGAAAAAATATTATTCTGACATAGTAAATCATTAACTGGACCCTGAGAGAGGGTGGCAATGAATAATCAGACCAACATCAGTCCAGTTCCAAGTCCTGTTATGAGATGAGAGGGGACCAAAAGATGAGTCAGAAAGCCTACCAATCAGCAGTCTAAACTGTCAGAGCACAATAGCCTGTTACACACATTCCATAATGGTGAAGACCAAGACTCTGCATAGGAACAGCAGGACCAGAAAAGCACTGGATAAAGAGGACTCAGTCTGATGCATTTTGGCATTGCAGCATTTGGAAGGAACTTGAAGCCACACCCTAGTACTGTCAATAGAGACTAGAGTGAAGAGTACTCTGGTTACCATCGCTGGGGAAAGCAAGTTTATGAATTCTGTGTCACTAACAGCACAGGCTGTCAGAACAAATGAGTTGCCCTAGGGTCAGGTAGACACCACAGAATTTTTCCAGAAACCCATGACTTTATACAGGATTTGCAATCTCATTAAATTGGCACATTTGGGGACCAAAATACCTGCCATTTAAAAGGCTACTGGAAGCTTTAGTCTGGGTACCTAGACACACAGGAAGTGTGAATGCAGTGAAGCTCTAGGAAGAGACTGGGTCTGAGAGCAACAGTAGCAAAACAACTAAAAGAGGTTACAATTGCATTATAAACATGTTTTCTTTGACAGGGTGTTCACTAAAGAAATTAACTTGGGAGCTGTTCTGTCTCTGCCTCAGTATGCACTCTCTATAATGAAATATAATATGGAAATCGCAGGAAGTCCATCCTCATCAAAGATTACAAAAACACAGCACCCGTAGATAACTAGCTAATTAATGTTGGTGTCTACATTATCTGGTAAAAATAATCAGCTTCAAAGACCATGCAGACATGGACACACAATGCTGAAGAGTAACCTCTGAATGGTATGATGGATAAGTGAGAGAAAAATTACACTTTTCCATTATGTTAGCAATACGCGGTATTAGCATAAGCAAAATGTTACACTATCAGTAAGACTACACAAAGCTTATCCTGTGTTTGATGCAAAGTAAATTTCTATAAATGACACTCCACAACTGAGAGTGCAAAAATTCAGTGAGTTAGTACAGTGAGAACCACAGACCACCAGTGAACTGGCCATATATATCCTAGTGCTGTCAAATTTCCCCCTCTTTTAGTTATGGCTACGTCAATTAACCACATCTCTCCTCAAAAATGACCTAGAGACAGAGAACTGGGCTTACCTAGGCACTGTTGCTATGTGACTTATTTCTGTTGCTCTAGGCCATAAAAATTCTGTAATTGTACTATTTTCCCCCCCACAGGCCTATATCAATGTTATTATACCTATTTTCATGCATTGTTTACTTCAGCATGTAATTTGCGAAGTATGGGACAGCCACACAAAGCCCATCTAGTTAGATTGTTTCAAGCAAACTAGTACATTCTATATTTTCAAACTTCTAAGTTGTATGATTAAATTAACAAGTTTTTATAGCGTCTTCCCCTTCAATTAAAGTAATGTCACTGTTTTCAACAGATTTGAAATACAGTACCTACAAATTATAATTAGTGTTTGTCATCAGCTATTGGAATGAAATGTAAAAACCAATTAAAAGCAAAAATGGAAGGATTATAGATGTTCACATTGTTAATATTGTCTGATACAGTCTACCTATTAACTCACTGATGAATGCATAATGTAATCAAATGTACACACAACATTACATGCTTCTTTCCTCACAGCTACATCGGCTGCATCAGTCAACTTGTACTGTGATTTTGGTTTGTACTGCAGTTTCTCAGGTTTTAAAAATACACCTCCTTAGACAAAAAATTTACCCTCTCCCAACCACTTTTAACTGGCAATTTTGGAAGCAGAGACTTTTGAGTGACCTGTAGCAGCCAATTCATCTGAGAGTCCCAATTTAACAAAGCAGATAGAAAATCAGAAGGAAGCAGAACAGAGGGTTTTTTCTCTTTTAAGATTTGTTAAACTTTAATGAAGGCTGTTAGTAAGCAAAAAAGGCAAGGCAGGACAGAAAGGTCAATTTATAACTTAATTTTCATCTAAATTAAGGAAGCAGACTTACCAATGCTACCATACCCTCTACTGAATAACAGCAGAGGCACCAGAAGCAGAGATTTGAAGTGCTTCCATAGTCAGAATAGCATCAAGTCCAAAACTAGCAGCCACAGTTCTAGCAAAATTGAGATCCTGAGGGGATTCCTCCAGGTCCAAGCTTACCCATCTCCCTCCTCATGGCAGATGCCACCTCACATTATCCGTGAAACTGTGGTCTGAAGAAACCATCCCCACAAGAGATCATCTCTTAATCCTGATGGGTCTGTACCACCCATCAAAGTCAAGTTATGAGTACTGAAGGCCAAGGTGTGTCCATGCAACAGCTTTTCTAACTTCACAACCACGTAAACATCCATGCCATGTTTATAAGTGTGACTGTGGGGAATTCCTGTGTAGCTATTCC
Organism: Platysternon megacephalum; assembly: GCA_003942145.1. Classification (NCBI taxonomy): domain Eukaryota; kingdom Metazoa; phylum Chordata; order Testudines; family Platysternidae; genus Platysternon; species Platysternon megacephalum. Next base: position 7,825,653 of record QXTE01000043.1, read on the forward strand.
ATCAGGCCTCATTAGGGAACAGAGTGCCTGTAAAACATGAACACAGAATCACCCGGGCACATGGGGAAATGCACTTTTGGCTGTCCTACTGCACAGAGAGCTGGGAGGAAGAAAAGCCAATCAAATCGCTTACACAGACTCAAGTATGGGATCCAACCATACAGCTTAAACAGAACGTTGACTTGGTAACAGGCCAGGGGTCAAACACTTCTAACTGCCATGGTTATTAAAAGTTTTAACCCCATGGTGTGCGAACATAAACTACATTTAGAACCAACCATGCAGCTAACTGGTTACAGAGACAGTGAAAAGTTGTAGTGAGTGCAGAATCAGTCTCTGGTGGCCTGGATGCTGAGATGTAGTGACTGATGAACCAGGGTTACTCCACCAGTGTTCTTAATACCCACCAACTAACCAGGAAGAATGGCTGTGTATCGTATACGACACAATGAAGAATTTTCCTCATAATTCACCCAGAAGAAAAAAGAGACAAAACTCTATTAGTCTCCATCACAGTCATGCTGGTTTTTCTTCAAAAAGATCAGCACAAGAAGGGCGCATGTATTTGTTTATGAGGACACAAAATACAGTAAAAGCTTTGTTATCCGGGATGTTGGGAGAATGGGGGATGCCGGTTAGTCAAAAATTCCAGTTAACTAGGAGTTATACTTACCAATGGAGGGAGGGAGTTTGGGTGCAGGAGGGGTTTCGGGGTGCTGGATCCGGGTGGCACTCACCTCGGGTGGCTCCCCAGGCGGCAACATGTCCCTGCTGCTCCTAGGCGGAGGTGCGGCCAGGTGGCTCTGTGCACTGCCTCTGCCCACAGGTGCTGCCCCCGAAGCACCAATTGACTGCGGTTCCCGGCCAATGGGAGCTGCGGAGCCAGCGCTCAAGGTGGGGGCAGCACACGGAGTCCCCGTGGCCTTTCCTCCACCTAGGAGCTGCAGGGACATGTCGCACTTCCATGGAGGCACACAGAGTCAGGTAGGGAGCCTGCCGGGCCCACACCAACCGGACTTTTAATGGAAATCAGAAATGCCAGTTTCTAGAGCTTTCTGATTGGCAAAGTGCTGGTTAGCACAGCACTTTACTGTATAAAGGGATTAATCCAGCTGAGCTGCACTCAGAGAGGCCCTGAGAAGGCAGGTGGGCAAAAATAGCTTTATATCACCTAAGGCTGCTTAGGGTCAGTTCAGTCCAAGGAGCCATTACACTGGCTAGGAACAGCCAGAGAGGAGCAGTGATCCAGCCACCCCTACCCAGGCACGCTTTGTGTCAGGCAGGGCCAGGAGAGGGTGGAATAGAGAGCTGGCTATGCCAATTTTACACCACCCAGATACAACCCCATGATGTACTAACTTTGCAGTCCCTTGATATCACCAGATCATGGCAAAGGGGGCCAAAACGAGGCCAAGAGTCTGGTCCAACGTTTCTTTTCAGGATGTTTTTAAGATACATCCCAGTATTTAGCCTCCAGTTGCTTCCCAAAAATATAATAGGATTAAGAGGCTTCATTTGGAATAAGTGAGCCACCGAGGGCGGTGTCTGGTGATTAGTTGAGTTTCATAATCCAGACAGCATTTCTCCAAAAATGCTTTAGACAGGAAGAAATAGGTCAAACTAAGTATGGGTGAAAGGGAGAGAAATAAAAGAAACAGTTCATGATGCTTCTGTCATTTTCAAGGCATGATCATTTAGAAATACCTAGTGATAATCTAAAGAATATTAGGGCATTTGAAAGAATAATGCACTTCAGCACAGCTGCTGTTCATTATTATCTTGTCAATGCTTTGACAGGTCTGGTCACTTTTCATCCATCATGAGGCTTGTGAGACTTCCATGTAACACTGGGCTCTCTCAGTCAGGCCTCCCCTTCTTTTTAATTATTTTCAGAAATACTATACAGTGACTAGCAGGGTCCAAAATCGTTGATGCATTTCTACACTATTTCAGAATTAGACAATTAAAGATTCATTACCTTGGGGGAAATTCAGTGCCTTAGTAACATGTCGAGAACTCAGATTCTTTTCTATAAATATTTTTAAAGCACTTTGTTTTGGATAACTTGATACCCTGGGAAGATACTCCACTACTCCACTATCATCTCATCCCTTCTCCAGGAGTATACAACTGTTCAGTTCAATAAGTTGTCCCTACACATGGACCGTTGCATATCCCTGTAACCAGAAGTCCATAGTAAAACAGAAGGGGTAACTACAGGATACAACATTTACACCCTCTGTCTCTCAAAACATGGGGTATTCACACACTGTTGGTCCTCCGCGGTCTGAGCCACGGAGAAGGCACTCCAATGCCTGCGATTAGTGAGTGTGGTTCATGCATTTTAGTGTATATATGTTCCTTGCTCCAAGTCTCTCTCACACATTACTTTTGCCCCAGCAGGAACACTATGGGGGCTCAGTGTGTGGAGTCATGGCCTTTCTTCATATGGGGCCAATATTAATGCTCATTTACTTTTGCTACATACATTCAAAGCCTTTACTACTCCACCTTCTTCCTCCAACTGTTGATTCAATCTAAAAGCCAGATCCTGAAAACACTCAAGATAGTGCAACAGTGGCCTACAAGCTGACCTGATCATGAAATCACCAGACATCTCCAAAAGTGGCTCAAAAATCTTCCCCAAATGCTATGTTATGGTTACGAGAAGAAATGAGAGGTCAAGTGCTGGGAGCTTAGGAGCATTCAAAAAACCCTGTCATGTCTCCTTGAAATCACTCCTCACTCCTCTGGGTACTGATACTTATATTTTTTTTCTACATCATTTATGTGCTTCCATATCTATGCTAAAAACATTTAGAGTCTGAACCTGGTGTTTCATTATAATAAAATACACACCAAAACACAGGTGACTATCATGTACAGCACAGCCTTGCACTTTGCATGGCTCTGTAGTATGGTATGGTAGTACAGTCCTCCTCACACCTCATCAGAACAAGCCCTGAAGGAAGGAGGCAGCCTGCTGGAAACTTCCTACAAGCCCGGGATCCAGCATCAGGCGGTTTCTCCATCTGGATCCTGGGCTTTGGCAGGGAGGGGGTGTGAGTGTCTGGGCTGGGTGGGTGCCCAGCATCTGGGCTCTGGCGGGGAGGGGTGTGGGTGTCTGGGCCCCCTGCTGGGCCGGGGAGGGGATAGAGAAACAGGGACTGGGTTGTCATAGGGGTTTCCTTAACTCTCTGCTGCTGGGGAACATTTTTTGTGTCTGTATTGTTAAAGACAGTTGCTGCAAGGTATTCTGAAATAAATTACAAAACAATTGAAACTGGTGTGATTATATCGTGTTATTCTGACAAACAAAATATGCAGAATTTTAAAATATTCTGCATCAAAAAATTAAAAATTCTGTGCACAATTCCCCCAGGAGTACCACTGGGATGACAGCCTTCCAACACTCTCTTTGGCAAATTCCTCCAAAGACAACAGACTGCTGTGCCTTTTGCAGACCCTCTCTACCATACTACCCTCTCCCAAAGCTATAGTGTGCTGTGAACTTTTAAGAAAAAAGAAAAAAAAAAAAGCTAACGCAGACACAGCAAAAGCATCCATCTCTTCTTTCTTCATATTAACTTTGTCTTTTGTACACAGAAGCTATGTTAAAAAAAAATCCAGCTGTCCCCCCAAGTGTCATTAGAAAGAGCACAAAGTTAGAAATAATTGTTCCTCTTGGGCATACAGCACAGCTATTTGTTTTTTGATAATATTTTATATTACTATTTTGCAACAAAATGTTTTACTTAAAAAAAAAATACTGTATGAGCCACCACAAAACAGCATTGTGTACAAAACATGCCCCTCCTATCTCAGATCAGGTTAAGCATGTTCTGTACAGCATTGAAGACACATACATCTGCTTTAGTTTTCCTGCCAGTTAAAAAGGTAACAAGATCTCCTATAGAATCAAAAAGAATAGGAGTACTTGTGGCACCTTAGAGACTAACAAATTTATTGTATCATAAGCTTTCGTGGGCTACAGCTCACTTCACAAAGACTTATTTTTCTCTCCTGCTGACAACTGATCTCTCCTTATAATGTGTATGGTAACACCCATTGTTTCATGTGTATATATATATCTTCCTTCTGTATTTTCTACTACATGCATCCGATGAAGTGAGCTGTTGCCCACGAAAGCTTATGCTACAATAAATTTGTTAGTCTCTAAGGTGCCACAAGTACTCCTGTTCTTTTTGCGGATACAGACTAACACGGCTATTACTCTGAAACCTATAGAATCAAAGTGTTTCTATTTTCAACCTTGTTTGTTACTTGATGTTTTATAGATAATACCCATGTGGTCTGGCACCTAAAGTAACCTCTCCACCCTAGAATTCTTGGAATTGTGTTTTTCTAGCTCATGGGCTTTTGTGGTATCTTATATGCTTACATCATCACCACCACCTCCACACACGCCTATGCAAAGGTGACAAACGTATTCTCTGAGTTCCAGTACACTGTAAGAGCATAGAAATAATAATGTCTAACAACCATATGCAATGACAGAGAAACCACAGGTTATGAAACTAACATGAAGCAATTTATTGTGGTGATTCATGGTGATTTTTCAGTCACATTAGACACTGAAGTCTCCCCCCCCCCCCCCCCCCCCCCCCCCCCCCCCCCCCCCCCCCCCCCCCCNATCAAATTTCACACTCCATTTTAATGGACCCACATTGCCTTTCATCAGGAGCTAGCTTACAGTCTAATTGAAGGCTCCAGCCATAGCTTGAATTAAGAAACAATTCAAGACCTCTCTATTGTCATGCAAGGTAGCAGATCGGTTAAAGTGGGATGAGGTGGTCAAAATATGCTTTCAGAGGAAAATGAAAGTGATCCACACATCCCTTTTTTCCATCCCTCAAGGTTTAGGGTCACACTGAGGGCTGGCCATGATGTCTTCTAAGTGATGTCTCCTGCACTCATTGAGACCATATAAAAGTGTAAATGAGTTAAAAAAAGAACTAGATAAGTTATGGAGAAGAGGTCCATCAATGGCTATTAGCCAAAATGGTCAGGGATGCAACCGTATGGTCTGGGTGTCTACGCTTCTGACTGCCAGAAGTTGAGAGTGGATGATAGAGGATGGACCTATTGATCATTGCCCTATTCTGTTCATTCCCTCTGAAGCATCTGGAACTGACTACTGTCAGAAGACAGGATACTGGGCTAAATGGACCATTGGTCTGACCCAGCATGGCCGTTCTTATGTGATGCCCAAATGTTTGTGTGTGCATCTACTTCTGCTCCAAGGGAAACTGGTGATGAGTGGTGATGGAAATAGATTTTTCAGCACTATGTCACTGTAGATTTTTTAAAAATTTTAATACAACACAATTACTTTTGAGAACTGACTTGATTAATCTAATTTAATAAGGATACAGTACTTTAAAAACCCAGAAAAACTTTTGTTTCATTGTCTCCCCTTGTACTGCTGTCCATACAACAGATATGCAGATTACACACAGTATCACAGAAACATATATCAATTTCAAAATATTTGCACTAATAAATGAATGCCAATAACATCATCTTAGTATTGCAGTTTTGGTAATCATGTTAGTAACATATTTTCCAGTGATTCCTAGACCACTAAGTAGATTCAGAGATTTTTAAAAAGGTAGATCAGCTTTATCTCTGCCCAGCACTGATCTATCTAAAATATAATATTTCTAAGCCAATATTAAACCAATTTGAAACATCAAGAGATTCTTTGCACTAGTTTTAATTAGAAAAGATATTTTGCTATTTCACAATTCCCTTTTCTTCCCACACAATGTAATCCAGTACTTAAAGTCTGTCCCATACTGTGCTGGATTGCTAAATCCAAACAAGACCCATTGGTGTAATATACAAATGATCCTCTACAAATGGGGGAAAGCCTGCTAAAATACAGCATAAACAGGGATCAGTATCAAAGCAGCACAACATTTTTAGATAATGATGTTTCACCAAATTCAGGGGAACAAAATGAGCAATGTAAACATAAGCTAAACAAACATAACATATCAAAAGGACTTTTTCATGTAAAATATATATGTGTGTGTGTGTTACAAACAACCCTTTAGATCGTGTCCACGGTGATTTTGTAAGTGATTAGAAGCATACCCTCCTTTACCAGTTACAAGTAACACTGTTCAGTTTGTTTCCACACATCAGCTGATCTGCAATCACAACTGTATTTACATGTCCATATCTCTTCTGCTACCCAACCATGTTTGGTTCAGAGCATTCTAGCAAATTTTGGGTAGTTATACCACAGTGCCTCAACAGGACACACATTCACATAGAACAGCACCTGACATATGTGGCAAAGCACACGGGGATGTCTTATTGTACAGAGAACTATGAGGCAGGAGGCCCAACCCAACTGCTTATGCAAATCTGTGGGTTCTTTCCATGCTCCAGTAAAACAGTGCTCTGAACAGATTACAGGAAAACTACACTTTACGGGGAGGGATAGCTCAGTGGTTTAAGCATTGGCCTGCTAAACCCAGGGTTGTGAGTTCAATCCTTGAGGGGGACACTTAGGAATCTGGGGCAAAATCAGTACTTGGCCCTGCTAGTGAAGACAGGGGGCTGGACTCAATGACCCTTTAGAGTCCCTTCCAGTTCTATGAGATAGGTCTCTCTCTCTCTCTCTCTCTCTATATATATATATATATACACACACACACACACCATATGTCAACCCAGACTGCCACTGGTTGCTAACTGAATATAAGCCATGTGGTACTTGAACACAAAATCAATCATATTTAGATTTTGTAACTGGTTACAAACTCAGATAAATTTGTTGTGTGGACAGGGAATTAGATTGCTAAAACACTTCAAAAACTAATTTACTTTTCACTATTTATACTTTGCACTTCTGTCAGACAATGACAATTACTCACTTTTACATCCGTTCATATTATTTCACTTTATTGGTCATGCAGTAACACAAAGCAGCAGTTTTTGGCTCACAAACATGGGGGGGGGGGAAAATGTTTTAAATAAAACAAGAACACTCTCAATTAAAAATATATCATGGAAATATTCTTATCAGTTAATACTTGTCTTACATTTCCATTGGTCTTACTTAGATTTTGCAAAAACTTGTATTTTATAAAACCTAAACGTCAGGACAAATTTGACCTCTTTTTGTTCCTTTAGAGGCAACTTTTTGATCAGTTTATAATAAGTGAGGCTGGTAACGCTGCTATTAAAGTTGCCTGACATCACTTCTTATAAAGACCCAGAATTCAGTTGCTTAACTTTGCCAAACTTTAATTGTTTGGGCTGAAATCCTGAAATGCAGAGTGTCTGCTTCAGACTGAATTATTTTGGAAAACTTCAGTCAAAACAGTTATACTGTGTCTAGGAACAAAGGTAAGGAAAAGTATGTTTTGTCCATATTAAAAAAATCTGGTGAACTTTTCTCTGAACAGCTCTAGTTCTCCCATGAATGAGAGCAGCAACCTGAAATTTGGCAGGGGGGTGGGCCTTTATGTCAGGAATGTGCCTTTTGCCATACCCATAAAATCTTCCCAAATATGGTCAAGTTACAAGCCTTTGGAAAAAAGCACAGTTCTCACATGCTCACAAGTTGACACTTCTTAGCCCTGGTCTACACTACAGGGTTGGGTTGGATTTAGTCATGTTAGGTCGATTTTAAAATGAATGCGTCTACACAACCAACCACGTTCCGTCAACCTAAAGGGCTCTCAAAATCAACTTCCGTACTCCTCCTCAGCAAGGGGAGTAGTGCTAAAATCGACCTTGCTGGGTCGAATTTGGGGTAATGCAGACGCAATTCAACGGTATTGGCCTCCAGGAACTATCCCAGAGTGCTCCAATGTGACCGCTCTGGACAGCACTTTGAACTCCGATGCACTAGCCAGGAACACAGGAAAAGCCCTGGGAAATTTTGAATTTCATTTCCTGTTTGAACAGCATGGCGAGCTCATAACACAGGTGACCATACAGTCCCCCCAGAATCGCAAATGAGCTCCAGCATGGACCGAAAGGGAGACACTGGATCTGATTGCTGTACGGGGAGAAGAATCTGTGCAGGCCGAACTCCGATCAAAAAGAAGAAATGCTAATATATATGCCAAAATCGCACAGGGCGTGGTGGACAGAGACTACAACAGGGACACACAGCAGTGCTGCGTGAAAGTTAAGGAGGTCAGGCAAGCCTACCAAAAGACAAAGGAGGCAAATGGTTGCTTCGGGTCAGAGCCCCATACATGCTGCTTCTATGATCAGCTGCATGGCATTCTAGGAGGGGACCCCACCACTGTCTGTGGACACCTGCTAGGGGGGAGTCTCATGTAGATGGGGAAGAGGAGGAGGAGGAGAATGCACAGCAGGCAAGCGGTGAATCCGTTCTCCCCGGCAGCCAGGACCTTTTCATCACCCTGGAGCCAATACCCTCCCAAGGCGGGATCCCCGACCCTGAAGCCGGAGAAGGCACCTCTGGTGAGTGCACATTTGTAACTACAGGACAGGGTTTAAAAGCAATAGTGTTTAATGTTTGATTTGCCCTGAAGACTTGGGATGCATTCACGGCCAGTACAGCTACTGGAAAAGTCTGTTAACGTGTCTGGGGATGGAGCAGGAATCCTCCAGGGACATCTCCATGGAGCTCTCCTGGAGGTACTCTGAAAGCCTTTGCAGAAGGTTTCTGGGGAGGGCTGCCTTATTTCATCCTCCACGGTAGGACACTTTACCACGCCAAGCCAGTAGCAAGTGGTCTGGAATCACTGCAGCACAAAGCATGACAGCGAATGGTCCTGGGTTTTGGTAGCATTCAAGCAACATTTGGTCTATATCTTTCTGTGTTAGCCTCAGGAGAGTGATATCATTCATGGTCACCTGGTTGAAATAGGGGAATTTTGGTAAGGGAACAGTAAAAGGACCCCGAAAACCGCAGCTCCTCCTTTTAAATGTGAAACCCAACCGGCATTGCTTGCTGTAGGAAAGGAGGGCGCTGCAGTTTGAAACCATTCCCACATGTTATGAAGGCGTTAGAAGCCAAACCTGCGTACCCTTTGGCTTACCATGGCTGCCTGGAATCCGAATTCTGTTGCCCAGCCCTGTGTGATGTGTCACCATACCGGCAGGCACTCAATATAAAAGGCAAAATGCGACCTTGTACCTAAAGCACATGTGCTGTCTGCTGTGAATTGCTTGATTCACTGTGAAAGAGTCTCCCTTTTGTTCTCAGAAATATATCATCTTAAATTCTACTCTCCCTTTTTATCCCCCCACAGGTGTAAATGTGGCCCATTGTGGCAGAGGATGGCCCAAGCAACAGAAGGCTGTCATTCAAACAGTTTTGATTTGTAGTGTGGCTACAATAAGCAATGTGGCCTTGTCCTTCCCTCCTCCACCACCCACCCCACCCGGGCTACCTTGTCAGTTATCTCACTTTTAAAAAAAATTAATATAGAAAGAATGCATGGTTTCAAAACAATAGTTAATTTATTTCCTTTGCCAGCTGTGATCGAAATGGGGAGGGTGGTTGGCTTACAGGGAATTAAAATCAACAGAGGGGGCGGGTTTGTATCAAGGAGAAACACACACAACTGTCACACCGTAGCCTGGCCAGTCATGAAACTGGTTTTCAAAGACGCTCTGATGTGCAGCGCGCCTAGCTGTGCTATTCTAATCGCCCTGGTGTCTGGCTGCTCAAAATCGGCCACCAGGTGATTTGCCTCAACTTCCCACCCCGCCATAAACGTCTCCCCCTTACTCTCACAGATATTGTGGAGCACACAGCAAGCAGCAATAACAATGGGAATGTTGGTTGCGCTGAAGTCTAACCTAGTCAGCAAACAGCGCCAGCGAGCTTTTAAACGTCCAAAGGCACATTCTACCACCATTCTGCACTTGCTCTGCCTATAGTTGAACTGCTCCTTACTACTGTCCAGGCTGCCTGTGTACGGCTTCATGAGCCATGGGAGCAAGGGGTAGGCTAGGTCCCCAAGGATAACTATTGGCATTTCAACATCCCCAATGGTAATTTTCTGGTCTGGGAAGTAAGTCCCTTCTTGCAGCTGCTCAAACAGCCCGGAGTTCCTAAAGATGCGAGCGTCATGCACCTTTCCTGGCCATCCCACATTGATGTCGGTGAAATGTCCCTTGTTATCCACCAGTGCTTCCAGCACCATTGAGAAGAACCCCTTGCAGTTTACATACTGGTTGGCAAAGTGGTCCAGTGCCAAGAGAGATATGCGTTTCATCTATCGCCGCACCACAGTTAGAGAACCCCATTGCAGCAAAGCCATCCAGTATGACCTGCACATTTCCCAGAGTCACTACCCTTGATAACAGAACTTCAGTGATTGCACTGGCTACTTGGATCACAGCAGTCCCCACTCCAAATTGATTCCCAACTGACCAGTAGCAGTCAGGCATTGCAAGCGTCCACAGGGCTATCGCCACTCGCTTCTCAACTGTCAGGGTAGCTCTCATCTTGGTATTCCTGCACTTCAGGGAGGGGGAAAGCAACTCACAAAGTTCCAGGAAAGTGGCCTTACGCATGCGAAAGTTTCGCAGCCACTGGGAATCATCCCATACTTGCAACACTATGCGGTCCCACCAGTCTGTGCTTGTTTGCCGGGCCCAGAATCGGCGTTCCACTGTATCAACCAGCTCCACTGCCGCCATGATGTCCCAATTGCAACAGCCCGTGCTTTCAGGAACATTTTTGTCCATGTCCTCCTCACAATCGTCCTCGTGCTGGCGTCTCTTAGCCAGGTTCTGCACATACTGCAGGATAATGCATGAGGTGTTTACAATGCTCACAACAGCAGCGGTGAGCTGAGCGGGCTCCATGCTTGCCATGCTATGGCGTCTGCACGGGTAACCCAGGAAAAAAGGTGTGAAACGATTGTCTGTCATTGCTTTCACGGAGGGAGGGGAGACTGACGACGTGTACCCAAAACCACCTGCAACAATGTTTTTGCCCCATCGGGCATTGGGAGCTTAACCCAGAATTCCAATGGGCAGTGGACACTGCGGGAACTGTGGGATAGCTTCCCACCGTGCACCACTAGCCACAGTATTGAGGACACACTCCGCCGACTTAATGTACTTAGTGGGGACATACACAATTGACGGTATAAAATCGATTTCTAAAGATCGACGTCTATAAAATCAACCTAATTTCGTAGTGTAGACATACCCTTAGAGTATAGCAGTTAAAGTCTCTGAAGAGTCCATCCTCACTAAGCAATCTCAAGCCTCTCACAGCTCCTACATGTAACTACATGATGCATACACCATCCCCACAGAGCAAATGTATATGCTTCCTTCAGCCCCAAGCTATGGCCTTACCCAGACACTCTCTTTAATGGCTGCTTCCAGCCAGGCACTGGAGGAGAGAGCAGGAAGCCTGGCTCTCCTGTACTCTGAATGCCCCCACTACTGGTGCTCAGGAAGCGTGTAAAAGGAAGCCATCTGATTTTAATACAGAGGGAACAAAAGTCAGGCTGGGGGAGAGAGAAGAGTAGATTTGGAGAAAGAATCTGGCAAGACTGGGACTGGAGGGGAGGGAAGAGAAAATTGGGACTATTGGACTTGGAGACTGGGACTGGGAGCCAGTGATGGGGATAGTTGGTGCTCGGAGTCAGCTGGCTGGGGTGGCACAGTATACTGAGATCCGACAAAGAGTGCAAGGAGAAGTGGACTGGCTGGACAAAGACTGGGTCTGGGACTATGAACCAGTGAGTGGGGAAGAAGGGGACAAGGGAAGGGAGACAAGTCTGACAAGGAGCTGGTTGCAGGGGCAGAACTGGGACTGGCTGGGCAAGAAGCACTGGGACAAGGGGCTGGGGAAGGGATTTGGCAGAAGGGGTGTGAGAGGAGGGAAGAGAGAGACTGTGATTGGATGAGGAGTCTAGCAAGGGAGATAAGGCAGGAATGAAGCAGGGGTCCTGCGGGAAACCTAGTATGTGACCATGTCCCATCTAGTGGCACCGAGACCACTTAGAGAGCGCGATTAATGAGTTTGCTCTACAGCCTTAGCTAACAGCCAGATGGCTTTTAGCTCATGCAGTAGAGGTTCATGCACTAAGTTCCAGAGGTCCCAGGTTTGATCCTGCCCGCCAATAACCGGGGTCTGTCGATGTTACAACCACACAAGTAAAAACTGCATCAGTGCATCAGATCCTAGGTGTCTCATACTGGACACCCAAAATTAGTGAATATTTTCTACCTTAGCTGCACCGTACCTCAGTTCCCCTCTGTAAATTGGAGATAATCCTCTCACCACAGAGCAGTTATGAAAATAAATGAATTACTGTTTGTGAGGCACTCAGATACAATAGTGATGAGCACCACAAAAAAGTCTATGAGGCAATTAATAATTCTATATTCAGAGAGCGGGGTTTGACTAGTGTGCGGTACAAAAGGAATGAGGCCACACACGGAACAATGAGGGGAAAACAAAATATTGAATAGCTGTTCATTAACTGTCCATTCTGTGCACTGACTGAGGCAGGGCTCCTGTGGAAAAAATAGAGAGTCATCGTGTAATTAAAGACTGTATCATAATGCATAGGCAACCTTAATTCTGCCATTTCCTAACTTCCGAGTACTTGACTTTGCAGTTCTTTTAACGTAGTGGGTGGGTGGGTGGGTGAGTGAGAGAGAGAAATAACTATATAATTTAAGAAGAAAAGCAGTATTACCTATATGACTCCAGCAATAAATATATTTATTTTAAACAATGTTTGCTGTAGACTAAAATGTTAAAAGCCCCAAATTTATCCTGAGACCCAAATGTAAATCTCCTATGTATTTTTTTAAACTGCAGTTTAATCACCATTCTATTCACATTTACTGTAGATCTACTCAAACACCAGGGGTGAAATCCTGACCCCAGTGAAGTCAGTGGGAGTTTTGACATTGACTTCAGTGGGTCCGTGGTTTCATCCCAGAACTGTTGTGTGATGTGTGTACCCTTGATCTTCTCTCTCTGGAGCCAAGTTGGTGCAATGCACTATGACTGGAAGTGTTCAGCAATTCAATCAACGTGGCTCCAGAGTTAAGAGACTCCATCTTGAAGTGAAATGGTGTAGAAATTAGCCACAAATAAATGTTGCACTGATTTCTGAACGAATTAATATGTTGCTTTGTGTAGAACAAATACATACAACTGGTTAAATCACATGGTTCCAAGCAAAGGTCTATGCAATAGCTGTTGGCAAACTTCTTGTTAAAATGCACAAGGCCATTCCTTAATTAAGTTCATGTGGCATTTTGTTTTATGAATGGAGGTATCATAATGAATTTAATTTAATAAAGGATTCTTGTCCAAAAAGGACCTCCCCACCCACAAATTAAGTATTTATTGTATTAATTTAACAAGAGTAAAAATTCCAATCCATCCATCCTGCCTGATCTCCTTGGCCCATCCTTGACTTAGATTGTTCTAGACAAGCATATATATCTTGTGTAAAGCACAAAATCAAAGTTTTTAAAATCTATTTCTGCTAAACCAACCAGTTGTTCAAGTCAGGACTGGATTAAAGCACAGACCCTCTGGGCCTATGCCTAGGGTCCCAAACTCAGCTTTCATTGAAAAAATAAAAAGAAAGATTCTAGTCCTCATGGTTAAGGTGACCAGATGCCCCAATTTTATAGGGACAGTCCCGATATTTGGGGCTTTTTCTTATATAGGCCCCTATTACCCCCCACCCTCTGTCCCGATTTTTCATACTTGCTGTCTGGTCACCCTACTCATGGTTGAAAAGAAAAGTTTGGTTAAATGGAGGTCACATTTTCAATGCAGCCATGTCTGCCTGAGCCTGCAGTCACCCTGAAACAATAGCTCCAAGAGGGGTGTTTTAGCCCATCCATCTCAGTGAGGTATTAACGTCAAGACTTCCTGCTCTGGAGAGCCTGCCAAAACCCTGTGTGGCAGGAGAACAGTGCAGTAGGCCTGCCCCACCCACACAGATACACCTCTTTAGCCAGGTTATATATTGGCAGGCCCTCCCAGCTGCTGCCCCTGTGCCTTTTGGGGACAGCTGGGGGTATGGTCAGAGGTGCCACAGGGGCCTCAGTGTCATGATGTATTTAGCGTCCCAGATTGCCTAAAATCTAGCCAAAATACAATGAGAATATGAAGAGATCCTTCAAAGTGCACCTTGAAACCCAGTTACTAACCGCTCCAAGGCAACAGAAATAGGATTCATTAGTTGTTCCCTCTCTTTTCTCTAAAATGTTCTGCTCTGAAGTGTTAGGGTTTGACTGAAACATCCTCAATTGTTTTTTCAGGTCAATACTTTTCAGCTGTGTCTTTGCATTTTTGGTTCAGTTTTCAAGAAAAGAAGCTTTATTACAACCATAACAAAGCCAGCTCCACTCTGGCATTCAGATATTTAAAACAGAGTCCCTCTGAAAAGACAGAGAGGGGAAGTGCAAGTATGTATTATGAGATAGTCAGCACTACCACATAGTGAAATTAATTCATTCACATGTGCTGCATCCAAAATATAGAGGAAAAAGAATATATTAAATCCATGGTTGTTTTCTCCCTTTTAAAAAGCTTAGTTTCAGCAGAAAAACACACCGAGTTTGAGAACCGTGTACCCATTTTCAGAAAATGTTTTTCCTGTCAGCACCAGGACCATCCATTGATTTCTGCACTCAACTCATGCTTCACTTGAAAGCAAGCTTGTATCAGGTACTTAAACCAGATTAATTATCAGATCTCATTAAACCTATTGCAGTGTTCAGTTTAAGATGCAAACTTTTTATAGTAAAGTTAAAAAAACATGCAAAAATACTGTAATTTTGACTGCAGATTTTATGCCTTGATACAATTATTTCATGTGTTATAACAGAATGCACATGACTTTTTGCCTTAACAGTCAAAGGTCATTCCACCGTTTCTGTGGTAAATATAAGATCAAGTTTTCATTTTCTTACCATAATGTTTGACTCAAATCTGTACTGTGTTTAAAGGTGACTATGACCCAGACTGAGTAAACGAACTAAATAGTCACCAAAGATTCAGTTACTCTGCGGAGCAGTTTCTCTAGAGCAGAAGAGGAGGAGGAGATGAGAAGACTGAGCAACATTGAGTAACCATGGGTCACAAGAAACAGTCAATAATATTTTGATTATTTTTAATTCTAACCAGACTTTAAACCCTTTGTGAACAGCAACATCTATAAAAATAGCACACCACTAACAAAGGTCACACACAGCCATCAGCTCCACAACACTGTCAATAGCACAATCACTACCGCCACTTTCCGGTCTTGCAGAATGTTTTCAATGTCATCAACTTTAGCCTCTAGCAGACCAAGGAAGGCAGTTATAGAGCCAAGGAACACTCACATTCCACAAGCATCTCCCTCTCTTTTATACTCGGGGTGGGGCCAACCTTAGTTAATCGTAATTGCCTTGAATCACGACAAGAGAAGAGAGGCAGTGTCTGAGGAAGACAAGAGTATGCCATTTAGCACCCTATATGTTAAATCACATCGGTTAAATTTCCTCTGATAATTACCTGGCAGATTGACTGAACATCCTGGGAATCTTTCCTTTCATGGGAGGAATTAAAAACATAAGAACGGCCATACTGGGTCAGACCAAAGGTCCATCCAGCCCAGTATCCTGTCTACCGACAGTGACCAATGCCAGGTATCCCAGAGGGAGTGAACCTAACAGGTAATGATCAAGTGATCTCCCTCCTGCCATCCATCTCCACCCCCTGACAAACAGACACCATTCCTTACCCATCCTGGCTAATAGCCATTAATGGACTTAACCTGCATTAATGTATCCAGTTCTCTTTTAAACGCTGTTATAGTCCTAGCCTTCACAACCTCCTCAGGCAAGGAGTTCCACAGGTTGACTGTGCGCTGTGTGAAAAAGAACTTCCTTTTATTTCTTTTAAACCTGCTGCCCATTAATTTCATTTGGTGGCCCCTCGTTCTTATATTATGGGAACAAGTAAATAACTTCTCCTTATTCACTTTCTCCACACCACTCATGATTTTATATACCTCTATCATATCCCCCCTTAGTCTCCTCTTTTCCAAGCTGAAAAGTCCTAGCCTCTTTGATCTCTCCTCATATGGGACCCATTCCAAACCCCTAATCATTTTAGTTGCCCATCTCTGAACCTATTCTAATGCCAGTATATCTTTTTTGAGATGAGACCACCACATCTGTACGCAGTATTCAAGATGTGGGCGTACCATGGATTTATATAAGGGCAATAAGATATTCTCCATCTTATTCTCTGTCCCTTTTTTAATGATTCCTAACATCCTGTTTGCTTTTTTGACTGCCGCTGCACACAGCGTGGACGTCTTCAGAGAACTATCCACAATGACTCCAAGATCTCTTTCCTGATTAGCTGTAGTTAAATGGGGCTACCCCATCATATTGTATGTATAGTTGGGGTTATTTTTTCCAATGTGCATTACTTTACATTTATCCACATTAAATTTCATTTGCCATTTTGTTGCCCAATCACTTAGTTTTGTTAGATCTTTTTGAAGTTCTTCACAGTTCTGCTTTGATCTTAACTATCTTGAGCAGTTTATTATCGTCTGCAAACTTTGCCACCTCACTGTTTACCCCTTTCTCCAGATCATTTATGAATAAATTGAATAGGATTGGTCCTAGGACTGACCCTTGGGGAACACCACTAGTTACCCCTCTCCATTCTGAAAATTTACCATTTATTCCTACCCTTTGTTCCCTCTCTTTTAACCAGATCTCAATCCATGAGAGGATCTTCCCTCTTATCCCATGACAACTTAATTTACATAAGAGCCTTTTGTGAGGGACCTTGTCAAAGGCTTTCTGGAAATTTAAGTACACTATGTCCACTGGATCCCCCTTGTCCACGTTTGTTGACCCCTTCAAAGAACTCTAAGAGATTAATAAGACACGATTTCCCTTTACAGAAACCATGTTGACTTTTGCCCAACAATTTATGTTCTTCTATGTGTCTGACAATTTTATTCTTTACTATTGTTTCAGCTAATTTGCCCGGATTAGGTTAATTAGTTCAGAAATTCCCAAGGTTATAAGAAGGAAGCTTGGGAGAAACTGTAGTCTCTATCCATAGAGATGATAGAAAAGGGCCATGCCAGCGTAGAGTGAGCCCTTAGACCTGGTTTCAGGCGTGCTGACCCACAGTTACAATACCTATAAATCAAAATGATCGAACAGATCTCTTTGGACTTTCTGGGAAAGCAAACAGGTTAGCCTTCACTCCATAGACAAACTCATTCTTCAGCTTTTATTACCCAAAAAAAAAAAAAAGTGAGGTAGAACCTTATACATGTAGAGAAATCAGTGGGATTACTCAAGGAGTAAGGCTATCAGTCTAGCCTTAAAGATCTAAGGACACTAAATAAAATGCAATAAAAATTACAGAATGAAAACACAAGCTACAGTATCTAAAAAGTTGTTTACTCTTGAACTTGGTGTAAAAGTTTTTAAAAGGCCATGATGACTTTATATTTTAAAAAACACCAATACTTTAGTAATAAAAGAAGTGGGGGGGAAAGGGATGTTCACTGTTACTGATGTAATCTTCTCTCATGCATAGGAGCACAAAGCCTCTACAAATTCACAGTTCTGATCAGCGCAGCCACAAGCCTGTAACTAACTCTATACAGCTCCACATGGAGCCCCCATATCTCTCAGGTCCGCCCACACAAAGTCAGTTGCAGGATCCAGGCCCAAGTTTTGCACCATTTCCTTAAGGTAAAACAGAGAGCAAAGTATATTTTCCAGTGACTGTCAAAATAGCCAAGAGTGGAAGACCTCTCTCTTGAAGGAACTATATTAATTAGCTGAAAATCATAGTGGTTCCAGAGGGCTTGCTGACGCAAGTCATGCATACCAATCATCGATGCATATTACCATTTTGATAAGGTACTTGGGAATCTTAAATTGTTGTTTGCCTTTGCTGTATGAAGTGGTTAGGCCACAAAACACTGAAAATGCATTTCTTACAATGAATTTTATCCCACATGAAGAGAAACTGTCCCAAATATAGATACATAATAAGCTTAGATATCAGATTGAGGACTTTTAGGAGCCTGTTTTACATACCACTTCCAGATCACTCTTCTATACCTTCCTGCTTTATTTCCTCTCCCCTCTTGTCATTAAATAATTAAGTTATGGTATGGTACTGCAGCCCAAACAGGCCAACAGATATAAAGCACTATATTTGTTTGTGTTTTTCTTACCTTCCTTTGCCTCTTCACACCCCAAAAATCTTTTAGCATCTTTTTATTGATTTTCTTCGTTTATAAATTGAAATATGTTTATTCATGTTTGATTTACATTTTGGGAGAAAAGCAGCAAAAAATGTTTCTGTTTCTCCTAACTAAAGGGTGAAGTAGGGGAAGAGAGTCAGAATATTCAGGACCATCTTAGATCATAAGCTTTTAGGGCAGGGAATGTGTGTTTGCTCATGTTTGTATAGGGTAAGATACAATGAGGTTCCGATCCTCACTGGGATCTCAAAATGCTGCCATAATATTAAATAATTCCCCATACTTCCATCTTGAAGAAAAAACCCAGAGCAGTCTGCAAGCAATTTGATTAAGTGAAGGAGGGCTCCATCTTCGTCAATCCTATGTCCCATTACCAATCCCATGCAAGCTTTATCGAAGGAATTCAGTGAAAAGCTAGATGCCAGTCGTCTCCCAGTCCTTTAAAGCTCTAACATGTGGCTCTCAAAGGCAACTGTATTGAAGAGAAAATGTGTGTCTGATTATGGATTGAAAATGCACTCCCTGAGTTGCGGTCAGTGACTTTTAAACTAAGTGTCTACTGTGAACAGAACCACAGTCTCTCTGGTCTGCTGCCCTTGCCCGAAGGGTAGGAAACTTCATACCTGGTTTCCATTAGATCACATGCTGGCGACTTGTCAGATGCCCTGCAACTACAGTTCTCAGTTTTAAGGTGCCCGTGGCCATACTGGGGTCCACATATGCACCTCAACACCCAGTGCCCCTTGGTAAATAGATGTGACTGTCATGGGAGAAACGTTGGACACCACAGGGCTAGACAGTACATACAGCTATTAATGATGATAGGCAAACCGCAAAAGGCTAATACATCAGATCTGAATAAGCATCAACAAGTTACAACTGAACCATTTGGAAGAGATCCTTCCACACAAGCCATTTGACCCTCCTTACCAACTCCCTCTCCAGCAAAAGACCCTGCAAGCATCCCTACACACACATCCCCCCAACAGGCCGTTGTTCCCTCTACTCGTAGTAAGTTGTCTTCTGGGAAGGAAGTGAAACGCAGCAGGGCATCTTCTCCTCCTCCTCTCCCCTCAAACAACAATATGGCCCACTACCTCACCCAGTGTCTTCAGGCAGTGGTTTCTAATCTTTAGTAATGACTGACTGACCAAATTTATCTTAAATAAAAAAAACAGTACATCTGGCTACTTAAGCTAAAATAATCACGAGAGAGAGAGAGAGAAGGAACCACAGACCAAATGTTTACAATTAATCCACACCAGACAGTTTCTTAGATAAAAAGATAAAGGTAACTCATGTTCCAGCAAGTAAGCTATCATCACAGTGAGCAGAAAGGAATTCCTCCTCCTTTTTACACAGCATTGCGGAATTGCTGAGGTGTCTTATAGGATGGGAGATTTAACTTCTTCTGAGGTACCTGGTAAGGATCCCCTGCTGAACATGTCTTGATGATAATTCTGTACAGCAAATCTTATATTCTGTGAGTTTTGCCATTGCCTGAATTACTGTCTTTCATCACTTTATCCTGAGATCTCTAAATGGGGAAGTCATCTGTCTTTTATCTCTACTTCTCATTTCAGTGGACTAAATACAAAAATAATTAAACTAGGGCATATTTGACTGAAACTACAGCAATGTCTCACTCTTCCCTCCCTACTTCACTCCCATCAGTTTTGCCTATTTTTAGCAGCCATCTTCTCACTGGAAGAGTTCATCAGTCAGATTTTTCTTTCTGCACCTGCTGCTGAAGGGCTGGCAGGAAGGCAAAGCTGGTCTACATTTCCTTCCACTATTTCTGCAGTCACAATGCAGAAACAAATACATGTTCCCTTCAACCAGTGACAAAAAGATTTCCACCAAGAGAATCTCTTCTCAACTTGCAACACCACAAACTGCTGTAATTTCTTTATAGAGAGTAACATAATTTCACAAGTAGTAAATTTTGCTTATCATCATTTACAGAGCTCTGGTCGGCCCCCTAGAAACTCCAAGGGACTATACAGTAAGTCCTCTGCACATAACGTACACCTGAGCATGCAAAGGATTTTAAAACATGGCTGAACCATATAATAGTCACGCATGAATGACAGCATGCAATAGCTTGTTTATCCCTTATGGTAAAAATATTCTCAAACCCAACCAGCATCATATTCAGTCCTTAAATGCATTTCTGCTTCTGCTAAATATGTTATTCTCAGATCAGGCAACTAGCTTTTATTTTTCCCTGCGCCATGTCAAGCCTCAGTTTATGCGAATAGCGTGCAAATGTTCCAAGTTCACAGAGAATGAAACTGCTTCCTGCCATCTGCACTAGAAATGTTACACTCCAGAATAATATTTATTTTTAAACAGCATCTTTTATACTCAATGTATCCCAAAACACTTCACAAAATAGCACTTAAATACTGGTGGCGTAGAGATGAATACAGCAGCCATTTCAGCAATCACTTGCACACACACATATACGCGCGCACACACACCCCTCTTGCATGTTCAAATCTATTTCACTGAGAGGAATGCATTACCCTTTTCATCTAAAAGTCATGCATTCACTTTATAACAAAGGACAGAGCAAGGTTTTCCACCAGAAGAAGAGTTAGAGGACGTTGTTAAAACGCAGTTTAGTACACTGTAGCTCAGTCCTTTGCTCCTAGACCTGCAGAGCTCTAAAGAAGCAGCACAGTTAGCCTATGGCAAGGAGGCAGTGTATTGCGTGTGGTTCAGCAGAGATGCATCAGTTTGAATGACAAGCAGCACTAATGGGCTTTAGAGGGAGCCATTTCCAGCACTCCTTATCCAAAATTATTATTATGAACACTAGGCTTCATGGGTGTATATGGAGGGGGAAGGGTGAAAAGCAACACATTGGTGCCGACCAGGGGGAAACTGGATGGAGAGAGATGCTCAGCTTTCCCTAGCGAAACAAAAGCCAAAAACATGGCTTCCATTCTTGATTTTAATACAGCACAAGAACAATGTTGATCCATAATGTTACAAACAACTTTGATCCAGTGTGTGTGTCCCTCAACAATGATAATTTGTGCAGGAATGCCATTTTATGCAAATACAAGCTCACAGAAACAGGTATGTCACACTGATTCAGAACACTGGTCCAGTTTGTTATTCTGCCTGCAGCAGCAGAGCATGAGAATTAATTTAGAGAAGGGGGGAGGGGGAGAGGAGGGACAAAAAAATGTCACTAAAAATTTCCAAAATAGAAAACACCGAATGAGGAAATTACATCTTATTATTGGTACTATAGGGCACAATCCAATGGGAGTCATTCCCTTTGCTTCAAGGAGCTTTGGATTAAATCCATAATGCTGATATTACAAAGCACCAGTAATAAGCTACGGAACAAACAGATTAATTATTCCATCTTTGCAAGTAGTAAGACTCTGAAAGCTAAGTAAATAAATTCAGACAAAGTCAGACAGGAATTGGTTACAGTTCTGCCATCGACTGCAACCTGTAAAGAGGAAAATCAGGATAAATCAATGGCATATTTTTTTTTTAAATTACACACTCTTCTCACAGAGGGATGAATTTGTCCCATTTCCCTCCCCTCAAATCCACTCTCTCTCTTCTACCCATGTTAGACTTAAGTATGAACAATATACAACAGGCTCCTCCTGGAGAGCCCCTTCTGACGAGGACACAGTCATTGTTCCTGACCTCAGTGTTCTGCTCCCTTGACTTCACACTTCATCTCCTGACACAGTTTCCTGAAGTCTCAGTCATCTTGCTATCCTGGTTTAACTCCTTTCATTTGTAACACAGATGGAGTAGTGATGGTTTAAAGCTACAGTTTTGAGGTCCAAGAAGAAAGCCACTCCAGCCTTTCAAGTTAACCAGGGTGATAACTGGGCAGTGGTTAAACATAAGTAGGAAGCACAGAAGAGGTGCACTAGAGCCGAACTTTATTTCCCCACATTGCTGTCTTCGTTACACCACTCCTTTTTTGGGGATTGGCAATACACAATCCCTGGCTAACAGATCTCTCTACCATGTTGCCCTGCAGGATTCTGTCCTGGTTCCCCAGTCTCTTCTCTCTATTACCTTTCAACCTCCACCTTCTCAAATTCAGCCTTCAGTATCACCACAGTACAATTCTAACAGCGCATGCTGTTGACTTTCAACCTCTTCCTCAGTTTCTGCCTGCTTCAACAGCTGTCTGCAGTTGTACCTATCCAGAACTGGTCTACTTGCTACTAACTAGTCTTCCTCCTGGCCCACATTGCCCTACTTCTGATCCTTCCTGACTCAAAAACTTTCATTCGTTTCTAGTGACAGCACCCTAAGTTTCTGATCTGACCACAAACTCATCTGCCTCCCATGTTCTCAAATCAACCTTTCATTTCCAACATGATACCAACAGTACCTCGACCCCTCCTCTGCCAAACCTCACTCATTTAAGGTCCATTTGTACTCTCAGATGTGCATGTGTGGCTCCCATGATAATCAATAAGGGCTGGATATCAAAAGGGAAGAATTTGGCTGGTAAATGTTTGAACACATACAAGATTGATTTTAGGGAACTTTAGGTTAGATCACAATGTATTTTTTGTAATCTACTTTTTAATGTAACTGCATTTTTACTTCCTACAATTTCGGGGGGGGGGGGGGGGGGGGGGGGGGGNAAAAATAATGTTACTTGAATGGAGAATAAACTGCTCACATGCTCTAATCTGGAAAGGCCCTGTTCACAAAAGGGATCTATCTTAGCACAGCTCTAAGTAAATGACAAAAGAGGAGCCTGTGTCTTTGATTAATTTGGCAGCCAAATTATTCCAATCACTCTACAAAGGCATTTAAAACCCTACACCTATTGCAATTTTTATGCCTATAATTTTTTTCTCCTTTCACTCAGACATTTTTCTTTGAATTATTAAAACTTTTCTCCTGTGGTTACAGTTTGGAAATTTTCTGGCTGCAAGGAAAAAGGGTCTCATAAGAGGAGGCTATAATTAGTAGCAGAAGAGAGAAGGCTGTGGAGAAGAGATGGCTCTGTGGTGACTGTAAAGGGATGCTATTTAATGGAACTGAAATGTTCTACACAAGCCCCAGGAGAAGCAGCAAACAGAATGTATATAGTTAAATAAAATAGGGGGCTCAGCACTTGCTCATTTCAGTATGTGTTTTTAATTAATAAAACTCACGGCAGCCTGCATCCTGTTCATGCTGCAGTATGCAGATGATTTACATGCTGACAGATCCAGCCCCACAAATAGAAACATATACATTGATGTACAGGTCTGTCGCATCTTAGGCGCATTTAACATGCGCGATTTCAGCTTTATGCGGTCGGCAAAAAAAAAGAGAAAGAGAAAAATAACAATTTAAATACTGTTTCTGTAGTGCGGGCGATTCCGCCCGCCATTACACTCAATGTAATTTTGGCTATACGCGATTTTCGCTTTAGGCGCTGACTGCAGAACGTAACCCCAGCATAAGATGAGACAGACCTGTATACAAGTTGTTTTGAAGAAAAGAATAAAATATTAATCTAGTAACTAATAACAAACAAGCAATCCTGATGGCAGGGAAATATCCAGGAGGACCCTAAAGGACCACCTGGCTCAGCTTGATCAGAGTAAACCTCATAATGGAGCAAATCTCAGCAAGATAAACACAGAACTCAAACCAGTTTGAAAAGAAATGGGAAACAACAACTGTATTTCAAAATAAACAACACAGACATGCCTCTAGCCTATGGTTTGATATCAGTTTTATTATTATATAGGTATAGTGCCATCCTCATTTAGATTTAGCTGTTGCTGAAAATGAAAGGAAAGCATATATGTTCTTGTAATATTTACAATAAAAAGTTAAAAAACAAAAGGAAAGAGATCTGAGGCCATTTAGAACCTCAGTAATGGTAGTATAAGACTACTCCTGAGACATGATCATTGGAAAGATTACAAAGGCTGCAGAGGTAACACTACCTTTGGAAATAAGGAGGAAAAGGACGTGATCTGTACCCTTACAGCAGTGATACTCAGACTGAGGCTTGCGAGCCACAAGTGGCTCTTTAATGCGTCTCTCGTGGCTATTTGCAGCACATGATATTAAAACACTGTGATTTAATTATTAATCAATCTAACTTATTAACAAACGATGATGCTTTTAATATGTTATTATCCAACTGTAGTTGATTAAATAATAATACTTGGTCAGTCATTTTGCTGTGAGAATTATATTTTATTTTTATATAATGATATATATACACACACACACACACACACACACAGTAGAACCTCCGTTACGAACACCTTGGGGATGGAGGTTGTTCATAACTCTGAACAAAACGTTATGGTTGTTCTTTCAAAAGTTTACAACTGAACATTGACTTAATACGGCTTTGAAACTTTACTATGCAGAAGAAAAATGCTGCTTTTAACCATCTTAATTTAAATGAAACAAACACAGAAACAGTTTCCCTACCCTGTCAAACCTTTTTTCTTTTTTTTTTTTTTTCTTTTTTTTAAGTAGTTTACATTTAACACAGTACTGTACTTGCCTCTTCTTTTTCCTCTCTCTCTCTCTCTCTCTCTCTCTCTCTTTTTTCTGGCTCTGCTGCTGCCTGCTTGCATACTTCCAGTTCCAAATGAGGTGTGTGGTTGACCGGTCAGTTCATAACTCTGGTGTTCATAACTCTGAGGTTCTACTGTATTAAAACTAAATATTTCCCATCATGCTTCTATCTATCTATCTATCTATAATACTATAGTAAATGAATGAAACAATGAATTCATACTTCTGTGGCTCTTTTGGGTAATGTTGATCGTTAATTTGGCTCCCGAACCACTGAGGTCTCAGTATCACTGCCTTAGAATCTAACAGTGTAGTGGCCAGCCACTGAGTTTTATATAGAGGAAACTATTTATCTTCTCATAAACCACAATATGAGGTACAGAGAAGAGTACAACAAAAAGAAGGGTGAAAACCTGTAATTTTATTGGGTCCATCCAAATGCTTCAACAAGTCATATAGCCTCACAATACTATCCAACCCTATCCCTTTCCCTTATTGGTTATAAAAATGTGTTGGCTTTCTTTTTTTTTCTCTTTTTCTTTTTTTTTTGGGTGGGGGGGCACAAAGGGGGACACAACATTATGCTTTGAGTTGGAAGCCAGATATGCAAACTACTGAAAAAAGCCAGAAAACTTATGTGTGATTATGATCAGAAAGAAATGAAACAAATTATGTTTGTTGCGTATATTCACAGTCTCATCTGCTCACTTTACTGACTAAAATAACTGTTTACTACATTACACTCTTGTTAATCTCCTGTACCCCTTTACTTCATCTGTCCTCTCCTACTTGCTCCCTGTTCCCTTCCTCTGTCCCCTACCCTCCAATACCTAGTTCCAAGTCTTGGTCTGCTCCTTACCCTTACACAGAGGAGTCTACCCTAATTCAAGATGCACAGAGTGTATACTCAGTTTTCCCTTTATGGTGTACAAACCTGCACGCAGCAGAGAGGAGCAACAGGCCAAGTGCACCCTTCTACATAACCTCTGCGAGTGCTAGCACAGCTACGGTTTCGGCAATGCAACAAAATGTTTTGCTGATATTTTAAACTTTGCCATTTGGTGCTCTAGCTACATTTCCTGTGATAGCCCGTACAACTGAGCTATCTTAAAGTAGGTTCATTTTTATACAGCTTTCCCTATTATTTACTATGGCCTCACATTCTTTGTAGCCATTTCACATTTAAAAAAAAAAAAAAAAAAAAACCATAAGAAACTAATCAGTTCCCTTCCATCTTATCGCACCTGTTGATGGTTAAATTTAAAAACAGAGTTAGTGCTAGTACTCTATGGCAGGGGTTCTCAACCTTTTTCTTTCTGAGCCTCCCCTCCCCTCACATGCTATAAAAACTCCATGGCCCACCTGTGCCACAACTGTTTTTCTGCATATCCAGTAGATTACAGGCTGCATTAAATTGATAGTTATACAGCTAAATACGCACACACACATATATAATATTAAAAAAGGATAATATAGGTACAAAAATAAAAAACTGGATAATATTTTTGTTTTACTTGCTCAGTATGAAACTTGGTGCTGGTGCTCACCCACAGGTTGGGTGGCCTGCTGAGGTGAGTCAGGGGTTGGAGGTACCACTCCCGCCCCGTCCCTGCCACCCGGGGCTGAAGCCTGGTTTATTTTGGTGCCCTCCCGCCCCTCCCCCCCGGAAATCTGCTCTCAGCCCCCGACACCATGTCACAAGTATCTTGGATATCTGTGATGGTCAAAGTACCTCTACCCTTATATTTGAAAATGTAATCTCCTGGATATCGATTCTTATCTTGTTTCCACACACACACACACAATACAAATCTTGAACCTCTATCCCATCTTCAAAAGGTGTAGAATTTACATCAGACAGAAGGAAGGTAGGCATGGAACTATTTCCGAGTCCAGTTAAGCCTAACTTAGATCTTTAAAAGGCTCGGTCATTACACTAATTGACTCTATTTCCCCATGTTGAAGTAGCCTCACACTTTCATGTCAACTGTCCGAAATGGGCCATCTTGATTATCACTTCAAAAGTTTTTCTCCCCTGCTGTTAATAGCTTCTCTTAATTAATTAGCCTCTTACAGTTGGTAGGGCTACTTCCACCTTCTCATGTTCTATGTATGTATAAATATCTTCTTACTGTATGTTCCATTCTATGCATCCGAAGAAGTGGGCTGTAGCCCATGAAAGCTTATGCTCAAATAAATTTGTTAGTCTCTAAGGTGCCACAAGTACTCCTGTTCCTTTTTGTAAATATATGCTTCAGGGGAAAAGTTTGCATTCAAGAATTGAGTCAGGGAATGTATTTTTCCCCTCTAAGGATTCTGAAAAGAAAAAATCAGGCCACTTTAAGTTAAAAAGTGGTTCAGATATCTTAACTTGCATTAGCCATTTTAAAAAGTGACAAATGTATTGCTCAAAATGTAGATTAAATTTTTTTTTTAAGTCTTTTATTTTGTGTTTATTTACAATCTATTCCTTCCCCTGAATTTCTGCAATATCTCGTTACTTCTCAGAGGAACGCATGCATGTGTGCATGCATGCATTCTCACATAACTTAAATAACCTGATGGACTGCAATAGCTCCACGGAGTCACTAGAATCTCCTGGTTAGTGATCTGCAAAACAAAAAATTGTCTCTTGATTTGACTGACAAATAGCGGACAGAAACAATAGCAGACACAAAAAAAAAAACAAAAAAAAAAACCCAAAACGGCAAGAACTATTAAGTAAAGAAAAGCCATTTGGAAAAACTCAAAATAAATCAGATTATGATTTATATATATATATAAATAAATCATTATATATATATATATATAAAAATCAGAATTACACACACACACGCAATCATCATAATAATCCTGTTGACTCAGATTCATAATGCTGCTAGACACCAAAAATAATGGACTCAACAGGGACACTGATTTCATGATTCACAACAGCACTTGGTAACACATACACACCAGCCTGCTAACCCTTAGGATATATCTACACAGCAACTAGACACCCACAGTTGGCCCGTGCCAGCCGATTCGGGCTCACAAGGCTGTTTCATTGCTGTGTAGACATCCAGTCTGGGACTGGAGTGGAGTTCTGGGATGTCTGGATGTTTACACTGTAATGAAATAGTCCTGCAGCCTGATCCCTGTAAGCGGAGTTGGCTGGCACAAGCCAGCTGCAAGATTTATTTTGCTGTATAGACATACTCTTAGGCTAGGTCCACACTACCCGCCCGGATCGGCGGGTAGAAATCGATGTAGTGGGGATCGATGTAGCGCGTCTCGTCTGGACGCGATACATCGATCCCCGAACGCGCTCACCTCGACTCCGTAACTCCAGCAGGGCGAGCGGAGTTAGCGGAGTCGACGGGGGAGCCGCGGACTTCGATCCCGCGCTGCGAGGACGCGAGGTAAGCGCGGGTAAATCGAAATAGGATACTTCGACTTCAGCTACGCTATTCTCGTAGCTGAAGTCGCGTATCTTATTTCGATCCCCGCCCCTAGTGTGGACCAGCCCTTAGTGGCCCACTTCAAACCCCTTTTGCATAACCATTCACTCCACTCCATTTCAAGTGGCTACGTACAACAAGCATTATCCCTTATGCCTAATTATCTGTCCCAACTTGTATTTAGCTCAGACACTTTGATTACCCTTCCCAGATCTGAAGAAGAGCTCTGTGTGGTTGAAAGCTTGTACCATCCACCAACAGAAGCTGGTCCAATAAAAGATATTACCTCACCTATCCTGTCTCTCTCATAATAATTAGACTCTAATATTTTCAGTAGAGTGGTTAAAGACAACCTCAACCTTGCCAGCACTTATGCATGTCAGTAACTTTACTCACATAATTATCCCAATGACTTCACTGGGACTATCTGAATGGGGAAGTTATTCCTCTGCATAAGTGTTTGCAGGATCAGGCCCTAAACATGCAGCTAGGGAGGTTTTAAATACATTTAATATGAATACTTTTGCTCTATAAAGAACAACTTCACAAAGGAGATAACTTTCATTTACATCAGAACAAAACAAATCCTATCTCCTTTCAAGTATTTGTCATAGTTTTCCTTGTCATTGTTTCATTACAAAAATATTTGTAAATGTACAAAATTTTCTTTTCCTCTACTTAATCCTGAATTTGTGACAATCATTTCATGAGAATTTATGATGATGTCAAATACAGCATTACAGGCCTTAACATACTCTCAATCCATGAGTGCAACTTCCATGGAGTCAAAGATCCACACACAGAAAAAGGTACAATAGAGCTCTGATTTTATTGCATAATCGCATAAAAAAAGATGATGGGTGGGGCCATAACGAGCTTTTACTTAAATACGTATCTGCAATACTAAGAGAAAATGCAGAAAACACTCTCTACATTTAAATGATCTTACAGCTGCACATTTGTTATGCCTCAATCTTCTTAAATTGCCAGACATAAGCATAAATAAAACAACAATGGAATTCAGCTAAAGTTTCAAAACTAAAACCCACAAAAAGCAAAGAAAAAGTGAAACAGGAAAAATTATGCTGATGAATAAATTTACATTGAGACATACGGTACATGCCGGTTTTCTGTGGTCGAACTTTAGACATTCCTGTTGCAAGATTATTATTAGCACAGTGGTTTTTTACTACACGTAATCATTTTTTCCATCTAGATTTCACCAAAGCTATCTATTAAAGAGAGCAATTTAGCTCTTTTTATGGTAATGCTGTTTTTAGAAATGCCTTTATAAAATAATAGCTTACAAGTTTTGCCATTAGCTTGCTAAACTAAATACACTCAGATTTTGGTCTTTTTTTTTATCCTAGTACTGCAGAGGTGCTAACAGGCCACTTCACTCTGAATGGTCTCTTACAATGTGTGTTAACTACTTATGCTAAACAATCTGTTCTAGGTCCTTGTATTTAGCTGTGGCACTGACCTTTCCCAGACCTGAAGAAGAGCTCTGTGTATCTCAAAAGCTTGTCTCTCTTACCAACAGAAGTTGGTCTAAAAAAGATATTACCTCACCCATCTTGTCCCTCTATTAGCCTACTTGACAGATAAGCAGGGAATAAGTTTAAAGCATCACCACTCCTCACCTACAGTGACACAGTTTGAGTAAACATGACTGCCAATGAATCCAACATCACAGTTACAAGCAGACACACAAATGAAGTTCTTTAACAATCTTTCTTGTGCTTATTTTACAATGTTTAAAGGGATATATTCTACAAAATATACATTGACAAATGCTTAAAATGCAATTTGCATATATTCTGGATTTACATTTTCCCTATTTGTACAACCATAAACTGCAATATCATATTACATGGATGTTACATGCAGTGCATTTTAAAACTTCTTTTGGTAAAACACAGGTTTGTGACAATACATATTTACTCTGTGCTGTATATTTGGTAATGTCTGCTTCCTTGCTCCTGCTGCAGCCCGAGACGGAACATTTACACCACAATTAAACAGCCCCATAGCCCGAGTCCCGCAAGACCCAGTCAGCTGGCACAGGCCAACCATAGGTGTCTAATTGCAGTGTAGACACATCCCAAGAGGTTAAAGCCCTAAGCTCTGGCCTGTGACTGACTCAGATGACTGCAGGTCACATGACGGTAGCCGAAAGATGAGGCTTCTACTGGATGGGCTGCCTGTTCACACAGTGGGATAGACCTGCAGGGAACAGGCTGATCCCGTCAAGGGCAGGACTTCAAAGTAATCATGAGGCTAGTACGTGCACCCCCTAGAAGGAAGGCTATGGAGAACCCTGCACCAAGGATATAAGTGCTACTATCCCTAGAAAGAGGGAGGAATAGTTGGAGCCTGGGAGGGACAACGAAACTATATGTTTACTTTGGGTTACTGCATGATAATCAGACTACCAGAGGGAGAATGTTATTTTAAATACCTGTGTGCAAGTAAGTTTGGCTCAGAAGGAAACAGAGGCTGGGGTGGTTATGTTGCCATGCAGTGGGGTGGCTCATGCTGACCCACACTCTGCAACACTAGGGAATGATGGCATTTGTCACTGTAGGTTCAAAGGTGAAAGGTTCTGCTGGTAGGGTGTTTTGATCAAATCTCTTGTTGTTGTACAGCGGGGATAATCATTTATTTTTTGTCAAGGTCCAAATTTCTTCATCAAGGTATAGTCAAGGTCCAGACTCCAGAGAAAATATTAAAAAAACGATAACAATAAGTAAATAAAAATATTTCAGGGTCCATTAAAAAGCATCTGGAGGTCCCGATTTGACTTGCGGTCTGCCTACTGACTACCTCTGTTGTACAGTCATGGAGAACTGGATTCCCAAGTTAGTCTTTCAAGGTGCATTGGGTCACAATAGCATGCTGAGATAGGTAGCTGAGAAATCAGGTCACTGTAAAGAATGGGATCATGGATTCACACGCTTGACACATGCTTAGGGATAGCCTTGACTCTACCACTACATCCCCAGTTCAAGTCAGTGGTAGCAGAAATTCACTACCATTTGTTCTCAATGTGAAAGTTTGGTCTCAGTCCAGCTCCTGGCGGGAGGTGTCCATGTTATTTAAAAAGGGGAAAAAAACAACCACTATCATAACAAATGGCAGTAATTGGCACTCCAACTGGCAGCCCTTTAAAAAAAATAATTAAGAACTGAATAGCCATGACCACCAGTCAACGTCCAGTTGGAATACTGTGGCGGCATTCCTTGTCTTTTCCGGGGATTACTAGAGCACTTGTCTCCAGGGATGTTAATCCAGTGTCTTTCAAAAGCACCAAATTCACTTGAAAGTTTTAAAAAAAGAAAGATATAGAAGGCCTCAAAGGATTGGTATTATGTAGCTGTAAAATATTATGTATTTTGCTTAACTATAAAAGCCAAAATCATGAGGACTTCAAGAGAAATGTACTTTCCCTTCTCCCCCTCACCTCCCAAGAGAATGACATATGTGGATCATGAATCTAAATAGCTCTAATATGCCCTGCCTTATAATAATTATGCTACAAAGATACCTGTGAAGCTCTAGTATATGTATGTAGTCAGGTGTTAGCAGGGTGAAAAGGAGAGGAGGGGGGGACCCTGTAAACAATACAGTCTCCAACATATGCTTCTCAACTGCTTCCCACTAGATTCTAGACAGGCAATACAACACTTAAAATACGTATTTACATGAAGACAAGTTAGTCAAATGCAATTCTCAATATTAAATTTAAGGAGTCTCTCACCCAAACCAGAACGAACACCTTTTTGCGGCATGCGTTGTGCAGGAGGGAAGACTAGACGATCATATGGGTCCCTTCTGACCTTAAAGTCTATGACTTTATAAAATATTATCGCAAATGCTTTTAGGTGACCTAAATTTAACCCCACATTTTTAAAAAGTGACCTTCACTTTTAATTTTTATTTCATTTGAAACTAAACATTCTAAAACTGCTAGTTATTTTTCACCACTTATACTGTTTGCTTATTTCTGCATTTCATTCATCTTGAACAAATAAAATGGACTGGATGCTTTTCCTTTGACTAGAAAATTTGTCTCTAGTCTTTCTTTCTGGGTCTTGTGTCTTGCCACAACATTGTTATTTGGGTTCACAGGAAAGAAGACTTAAAAAACAAACCTCAATTTTCATACATATATGTTAACGATCTCCCTATGCAATTTATGCCATTGTCTATTCATCCTCACAAAATCAGATGCAACAACAGCTATTCAGAGTATAGGCTTGCTAAAATTCACCATGGTGGCATTTAGTATTACAATCCCTGATGTCTTTTCTTGCCCGTCTTATTTGTCGTCACACTGTAAAATTTCCATTGTAACTGCTGTGTATTGTGAGATATTTGGAAGAAGATGAAATTATTATAATCATGCAAAAGATTTGCATAGTTCCACTGGAGTCAATGGAACTTTACCTGTGAGACTAAGTTTGTACATGGGAGTAACCCTTTTGTAGTGAGAATTGTTAAACTCCATAGTTCTGTCATATACCTCCAAAATCATATGCCACTTCTACATCATCTTACACAAATAGGAAAAAAAACATCACACAGTTCATAATCTAATAATTTTTAAAGATGACATCACCCAAAGAATATCAGTTATAGCCTTACAGATGTAGTGGTTCCACCTATACCATTCCTTTCAACACTTATCTTATACAAAAATCCAACTTGTCCTTGACTAGATGGTAAGGAACCATCCTGCAAAGTCAGGGAGTGAATGTGACGTCAAAACAGGTCTTTTCTACCTTTAGTTTCCAGGTGTCTATGATATTTCCTGGAAATACTGTTATTGAATCTCAAGAGTTATAACTTCTCCCACAGAGGGGAAAAAAGAAAAGAAAAGAAAAAAGAAAAAGACAAGTCTGTGCTGTACTAGGGCCTCTGTAAATCCAAAATTGTGGGGGTTGGGCCTTTTTTTGTGTTTGTTTTTTAAAGAAGGCATTTGTACCTGAAGGCTTCCAAGCACCTTAAAATAATTTACCTGAAGAACAAGAATTTCTCATGGCAACATGGCTTAATAGTAAAACAAATGCTGGACCTAGTATAAAAGATCCCCAACCCAAAACACATGAATAATCAACCTATCCACCCACACATAAACAAGTTAAAGAGGAAATATTTGGAGCCTGGAAGGAAGCCAGAAATGAACTCAGACATATATCGAAAGGAAGAGAATTACAAAGTCACAGCTCCACAGTGATAAAGGCACTCCTCCCAACCTTTCAAGATTGCATTAGGAGAGAGTCACCACCTATATGCCTGCCAATCAATAGCACATGCTGTGATGAATACTAGCACAAGAGACTATCCTCCAAATACATTGGTCCCACAGATTCAATCCATTTGCACAATGCACAGTTCAGATAGAAGACACTGTCCAAAGGAAGTTGTGATGAAGGCCTTCTGGCACAGGAGCATGAGAGTAAGATACCACTATACTGAAAACTTACCCCAAAAATGGTGAATTCTGCTCTAATTGAGTTCTTCCTCTCCTTTCCTCTGCCTCTGGCTTAGAGCCTCAAGCAGTGAAACACAAAACAAATTCTTAGTTTCACTCTTACTGGATAAAAAAATATAAGTTTAGAATCCTCTATTGCAAATTCCAACAACAAATGTAGTTTTATTCCTTTATATAATCAACTATATGCTTCAAAATGGAACTTGTTTTCTTCAGGAAAAAACAAAACAAGAGAAAGCAAAGGATAGTTTAAAAAAAAGACTGCTTGGTAAGCTAATTTCCATTTTATACATTGAACTGTCTCCACAACAAACCAATGTAGTGGTGGTATTAGTACTGTATAATCAATTATTTAATGTATAACATATGTAATAAAGATACTTAGGAACCAACAATAGGAAACATTAAAAATGAATACATTTAAGTATCATCCATAAATTAAGTTAGCAGTCTGTTGTGATGCTGCCAATAAGTCACTGACAAATAAACTAATAAGCCACTTCTTCAAAATACTACTCTTTACAAATAACTTATCACAATAGGCAATACTATGAAACAAACTAGAATAGATGTACTGAACTGGAGATACATGACATTGTACGTATATCCCTTGCATAATTTAAACATACATTTAAAAAAACTGCACTTATAAGCCAACAAAGTATTAAAGCTTTCCTTTTATGATGTCCGTCTTGCTATTAAGAAGGGGGTGGGAGGGAAATACAAGACAAATACTTTCATATTTTATGTCAAAAATTGAAGCATTTTTGCCCATTTAATTCTTTTGCACTTGATCCTAAGGCAGTGGTGCCCAAACTTTTCCTATTGCACCTCCCCTTACCAGTAATGGAATCTGTCCGTGCCCCCAATCCATTGGAGGAAAGTTGACTCAGCAGAGGAGCGTGGGCTGAAGGCGGAGATGGGGACAGAACTGGGGGGGGGAAGGGACGCTGGGGCTAGAGGCAGAGCTGGCCTGGGGGCAGAGAGGGCAGAGCTGGGTTGGAACAGGAGCAGGGGACGGAGTGGAGCTGTGGGCAGAGTGGAGCTGGGGGCAGGGGCAGAGCAGAGCTCCCTCCCCACCGCCCATGGGGGTTGGCCCAGGCCCCCCCACGAATGTTCCTCCGCACCCCACGGGGGGGGGGGGGAGGTATGCTCCACAGTTTGGGAACCATTGACCTAAGGCAGGGGACGGCAACCTTTCAGAAGTGGTGTGCCGAGTCTTCATTTATTCACTCTAATTTAAGGTTTCGTGTGCCGGTAATACATTTTAACGTTTTTAGATGGTCTCTTTCCCTAAGTCTATAATATAAAACTAAACTGTTGTTGTATGTAAAGTAAATAAGGTTTATAAAATGTTTAAGAAGCTTCATTTAAAATTAAATTAAAATGCAGAGCCCCCCCAGACTGGTGGCCAGGACCCGGGCAGTGTGAGTGCCACTGAAAATCAGCTCGCGTGCCGCCTTCGGCACACGTGCCATAGGTTGCCTACCCCTTCCCTAAGGTAACGAGTTTAATGATTTTTTCCTCGAGGCGTCAAAGAGCAGGGCTATTGACTTTTATTTCCAAGAACTAAGTGGCAATTAAGAGGCATTGTAGCCAACTGCCTCTCAAGAATTAATCTATATTTAATGAGGGTTTTTTTTTAATCTTAGAAATCTTATCAGAATGCAGCAATTTAATGGCAACACTCCACCAAGTACACAAAAGGACTTGAAGGGCTCCGCTGGCCAATTAAGCAGATAACCTTCCAAGTGTGGACACTGTTGTATTTCTCAGTCTGCAGATAACTTCAGCCCCTCTGGAGATGCCATAGCTTTCAGAAGCAATTACTGAGCAAAATTAACAAGGTCGTGGTCAGTTTCACTACCGTTATTCAGAACTTTGTGAGCAGCAATAAAATCAACAAGAATCAAGTAAAGTCAAGAGCACAATATCAGAGGCAGATACAAGGAGCTTTATGGGAGGCTGTGGGGTTGGGAGAGGGGATGCTGGAGGAGTGACAAAGACCCTTCTCCACCACCGAGCAGCAGCCAGAAGCCTGGGGCAAAGATAATAGAGTGGGTAAAAACTATTGGGATGCTCTGGGGGTATGCGGGAAGGAAAGAATACATTCTCTCTCCTCTCTAGCTGATAGGGGCTGTGGGAGCTTTATAGTTATAAGCGACACCTACATGCCCAGCACCTCTCCAGTGAACCCGTACAAGTCTCTGGCTGTTTGTTTAAGACTTGTAAAAGTTTAATAAAGGCAGAAAAAGGGAAGAGAAAATTTGGTGGCTAACAAACAAGCAGACACAGCTGTCCAAGTAACCTCTTCTGGTCTCCTGGCATTTAAACCTAAGTACCTTAAGGTTCCATTTCACATCTGCGATTTAGCATACACAACATCATCTTTGAAATTCAACTGATTTGCAGTATTTAGAGGCTTATTTTCTGCTTTAATACAAAGAGGGAGTCAATGGAGCTTGGCAGCTCTTCTGACCTCAGGCATCAGTGCAGTTATGCATAGTTTCTGCCCTCTGTTTCACTGATTCTAAAAACCTGGATTTATATAGCAACTTTACACAACTCCAGTGGCACTTGTAGACCCTTTATTTGCAAACCAGCTAGAAGTCTGCTAACAGTACTTGCAAGTCACCTGGAGTATTGACAAGGATGAAGATAGTCTAGTATAGCATACAATTTACCAGTGCTGCACCACTAGGTCTCACACACACAGTTGCATTTGTAAATTAAAACCAGCAAGCATGGGTTTTCACCACAGTTTCCTGCTTTCTGCATCTCCATTTGCTATCAGCAACATCTAACTGTCTCAGCTGCTGCTGCATTTTTAAGTACAGTTTGTTACACTGAAAGCATGGTTTGACTCGGAATTCAATGTTTTTCTTAACTTCCATCTGCTTCCGAATGACATTTCTCAACACCAAAACAAAGAGGAACAAATTTAGCACACATCACCTGTATTACCCAGAAGTTCAATGTCCACACACATTTTATCTTTTGCAGACTCAGCACAAACATACAACAACAACAAAATTTTACAGATTAAAAATAGAAGTTCAATCAACTTCCCTTGCCACAGAATTCTCGTCCTCTTCTTTTCCTGTACCTCCTTAAAAAAAAATAAAAAAATCTGTATCTGAAGGATATGGAGTACTAGGGGCAGATACAGGGAGGGGAAAACTCTCCTTATTTGTATTTATACCTCTCACCTGCCAAACCTGAGAGGCAAGAAATGTAAAAGGATAAGAGATATTTCTTAAATATGATTTAAAAAATCAGTTTAATGAATCATTGTTTATAGTAACAGAAGTGAGTTGACAGCAGAATCTGGAATTAGGTCTTGCATGAGGAACAGCTAATGTATTTTCACATATTTAGACAAACTTTTCCCACGTCATCTTTCACTAGACCAGATATACATCTTGACAATAGACAAAGAAACATGGAAGAGGGAAAACAATATCTTAAGTACCTGTATAGTTGCTCCATTGAACAGAAGGTCATTTATGACAAATATGCCCCTGTACTCTCCCTATAAAACTTATAGCATTTGTTTTTAATAGCTGTTTTGCATGTTTTAAGTACATTTGGTTTGCAAATTCAAGAGCAGGAAGTACCCTTCCTGTAGCTTCATAGTGTAAGTCCCTTGATGAATAAGGCTACTGAAGTTGTAAATATACACACCGTCACCCGCTTTCCTTCCCCCTTTCTTTCTCACATCTGTCTTTCTATTCTCCGTCTCTTCATTAGAATATTCTCTTATAATCTGCATTTTTAGTCTTTTCTTGTCTCTCACTCTGTGGAGATGAAAACTTCATTCTGGTTACAGGTACTTCAAAAAGTACTTCCAGTACCACTGGCTCTTACCCCATATTCAGTTTTTAATTTCCTCCACCACTCTCTCCCAAACAATGATTTAATATCAGAGGGGTAGCCATGTTAGTCTGGATCTGTAAAAGCAGCAAAGAATCCTGTGGCACCTTATAGACTAACAGACGTTTTGCAGCATGCGCTTTCGTGGGTGAATACCCACTTCTTCGGATGCAAGTAGTGGAAATTTCCAGGGGCAGGTATATATATGCAAACCAGAAGCAAGCTAGAGATAACGAGGTTAGTTCAATCAGGGAGGATGAGGCCCTGTTCTAGCAGTAGAGATGTGAAAACCAAGAGAGAAGAAACTGGTTCTGTAGTTGGCAAGCCATTCACAGTCTTTCTTTAATCCTGAGCTGATGGTGTCAAATTTGCAGATGAAGTGAAGCTCAGCAGTTTAATAATCAAAGAGTCTGATAAAGATGGTGCTGTAGTCATCATGAACAGGTCTGACTACCAAAAGGAGGCTGCCAGACAACTCTCCAATACCAAATTCTACTGGCCACTTCCCTCAGATCCCACTGAGGAATACACTAAGAAACTGCATCATCTACTCAGGACGCTCCCTACACTAACACCAGAACAAATCAACATAGCCTTAGAGCCCCGACCAGGGTTATTCTATCTACTACCCAAGATCCACAAACCCGGAAATCCTGGACGCCCCATCATCTCGGGCATTGGCACTCTCACTGAAGGACTGTCTGGATATGTGGACTCTCTACTCAGACCCTACGCCACCAGCACTCCCAGCTATCTCCGTGACACCACTGATTTCCTGAGGAAACTACAATGCATTGGTGACCTTCCAGAAAACACCATCCTAGCCACCATGGATGTAGAGGCTCTCTACACAAACATCCCACACACAGATGGAATACAAGCTGTCAGGAACAGTATCCCTGATGATGCCACAGCACAACTGGTTGCTGAGCTCTGTGCCTTTATCCTCACACACAACTATTTCAAATTTGATGACAATATATATCTCCAGATCAGTGGCACCGCTATGGGCACCCGCATGGCCCCACAATATGCCAGTATTTTTATGGCCGACCTGGAACAACGCTTCCTCAGCTCCCGTCCACTCACGCCCCTTCTCTACCTATGCTACATTGATGACATCTTCATCATCTGGAGCCATGGGAAGGAGACTCTGGAAAAAGTCCACCAAGATTTCAACAGCTTCCACCCCACCATTAACCTCAGCCTGGACCGATCTACACAGGAGGTCCACTTTCTAGACACCACAGTGCAAATAAGTGATGGTCACATTAACACCACCCTATACTGAAAACCTTCCGACCGCTATGCCTAGCTTCATGCCTCCAGCTTCCATCCCGGGCACACCACAAGATCCATTGTCTACAGCCAAGCACTGAGGTACAACCGCATCTGCTCTAACCCCTCAGACAGAGACCAACACCTACAAAATCTCCACCAAGCATTCTCAAAACTACAGTACCCGCACGAGGAAATAAGGAAACAGATCAACAGAGCCAGACGTGTACCCAGAAGCCTCCTACTACAAGACAAACCCAAGAAAGAAACCAACAGGACTCCACTGGCCATCACATACAGTCCCCAGCTAAAACCCCTCCAACGCATCATCAGGGATCTACAACCCATCCTGGACAATGATCCCACACTTTCACAAACCTTGGGTGGCAGGCCAGTCCTCGCCCACAGACAACCTGCCAACCTGAAGCACATTCTCACCAGTAACTGCACACCGCACCATAGTAACTCTAGCTCAGGAACCAATCCACGCAACAAACCTCGATGCCAACTCTGCCCACATATCTACACCAGCGACACCATCACAGGACCTAACCAGATCAGCCACACCATCACTGGCTCATTCACCTGCACATCCACCAATGTAATATACGCCATCATATGCCAGCAATGCCCCTCTGCTATGTACATCGGCCAAACTGGACAGTCTCTAAGGAAAAGGATAAATGGACACAAATCAGATATTAGGAATGGCAATATACAAAAACCTGTAGGAGAACACTTCAACCTCCCTGGCCACACAATAGCAGATCTTAAGGTGGCCATCCTAAAGCAAAAAAACTTCAGGACCAGACTTCAAAGAGAAACTGCTGAGCTTCAGTTCATCTGCAAATTTGACACCATCAGCTCAGGCCTAAACAAAGACTGTGCATGGCTTGCCAACTACAGAACCAGTTTCTCCTCCCTTGGTTTTCACACCTCTACTGCTAGAACAGGGCCTCAACCTCCCTGATTGAACTAACCTCGTTATCTCTAGCTTGCTTCTTGTTGGCATATATATACCTGCCCCTGGAAATTTCCACTACTTGCATCCGAAGAAGTGGGTATTCACCCATGAAAGCTCATGCTGCAAAACGTCTGTTAGTCTATAAGGTGCCACAGGATTCTTTGCTGCTTTTAATGATTTAATATATTTCATTCTCTTTACCCCCGAATCATCCTTCTTCTCTCTTGACAATCTTCTACCCCCTTCCAATGGCACTTCTGGAATCCACAATTACTAGTTAATTTTTATGATTTAAGCAACTTTGATTGCCTAATCCCCCAAGTTTTAGATGTCTGTAAAGTTCCTGATGAGCCTGGGATGCTCTCATAACCTTATTAAACAGCAAACCAATTATAGGAAATGCACATTTTCCATTATAATCCATATTTTATCCCTCCAACCCAATCTACATGTTTATCTACCTCAGGACTTGTCTAAAATGTAATAACCAGAACTGCTCATCCTCCTGTTGCTCTAGACCAGCATTTCTCATATGCAGCATGCTGGCTGCATGCGGCCACAGCCTCCTGGGTGGTCATGGGGGGTGGCAAAGCTGCAGCCCCCTCCCCCAGGGCCGCCAGCAGTGGTTAGACCCTGCCCACCTCTGGAGACACAAAAGCTGGAGGAGCAGGCAGCCAGTGAGTTCCCCACCTTCCCAGGGCTGGTGGGGTCAGGATTCAGCCCTTGGGTGGTGGGTGGCAGGCTCCAGCCACGGGGCTTCAGGCTCCATTCCCCTGCCGTACAGTGGCGGGCTCTGCCCCAAGTCACCCCCTGCCCCTCCAATGCCCCTGGCCCCTGCTGCCTCCATATCCATCTCCCCATCCAGGGCTTGCCGGGGTTGAGTAAGTCTGCTGTGAAAAGTGATATTTGTATGTTTGTTAACATCATTTTTCACAGCAGACTTAGTAACTAGCACGTCTTTTTCAAAAAAAGCAACCAAAAAAAGCAAAAGACAAAAAAAAGGACAAGAACATACAAAGCACCTTATTTGTGTTTCTAGTCTGTTTAGGTCCAGTAAAGAATAGAGACAACTGTACATTATTTTTATTATTGAGTCTGGAAAAAAAATCCTATGTAAATAAATTACAATGATTTGGACATATATATGTGCATATTTATTTATTTTTCCTAAAGTTAATTAAGCATTTTAGGAAAAATTGTCAAAGCGGCCACCAGCAATACAGGTTTCATGGCCACGCAATCCATGTAATCACAGACTCAGTGCCCATGCTACTACCCCTCCCACAGCTAAACTATGAAAACCTTCCATAACTGGCAATGTGCAACTGGCACCGAACCCACCTTTAATGCCTGCAGGGAGTGCAGTCCTGTGTGCCTGCTCCTCGTCCTTCTTTGGCACAAAAGAATAGCTGCAGTTCCCTGTACTGGAGGCCTGACACAGCCCCTCCACTCACAGGTGAAATGTAACCTTTATGCAGGTATATGAACATACATGTAAAATGTTTCACTGTGAAGAGCTACTATTTTCACCTCTGAGAGCAACTATTTTGACATTCTGAAGCAGGGTAGGATGCCACATACCAGAAACAGCAAGAGACACTGAAAAAGTAGTGATCATTTTGAACACAGCTCCCAATAACAAGTTACACCTACTTGATATTGTTGTGAACATCCTTAGGAATCTTAAGGAATTCAAGAGAGACGCAATGAAAATGAGTGAGTACATGTATGTATGTGATTATTATATACTAGTATTAATTTTATTTGCCAGGGTTATCATGCTTGACAAGCTTTCCCAAAATGATTATGTCCATGCTGAATTGTAATTCTATCAAGTTTAAGGAAAATTATGGATAAAACAAATTGAAGCAGCAGGTGAGGTTACGCATTTTTGAGATTCTCACACAGTATTTTTTTTTTTTTTTTTTTAAG
This sequence comes from Platysternon megacephalum, assembly GCA_003942145.1. Lineage (NCBI taxonomy): Eukaryota > Metazoa > Chordata > Testudines > Platysternidae > Platysternon > Platysternon megacephalum. Next base: position 7,867,437 of record QXTE01000043.1, read on the forward strand.
AATGTGTGTCAGAAACCTTTTCTATTACAGTTGTATCCTATCTAACTGGAATAGGGAAGGTTCCGCAAAGGAAAAGCAAATTTGACTCAGTGTTCTGGTTGACTATGTGAAAGAGCACGTGTGTAATGTGGTTTTCAGTTCTTTTGAAAACAGCTTTAGATGCTGATTGAGCAAAAACTGCAGTTTTATTGATACTGCATGTAATGTATATGTTTACATAGGCCTTAAGTTCTTTTTTATTGAGAAAAATGGTAAAATTTTGAGATCATTTGACTAGATGCACATGTTTGCAATTATTTAGAAAGTACAGGATGTAACAAAACTTAGATACAATAGAACCTCTAAGTTTAATAAAAAAAAGCTTCCACAAAATAGTTTCTTCCTCCTTTAACCAAACGTAGAACTTCCTACCCACTATTCAAAAAAATGACACTTTGACAAGGACTACAAGGAACAATATTCAATCCTGCATCAGTAACAGATGCTGTATGTGTTTGAAGTCCAACATGCAATGGCTCTGCACAGCTAGAAACAGGACCTTTATACCATTGGAAAGGGGAGATTCTCTCGGCCCCTGAAGGGCTGCAATATCAGTCTTGAAAATCCCAATATTAGTGTCTAGAAAAGCTACTTTAGTAATTTATTCTGGTTATTATGCCTCCCTTTGATGCCTACAGAGCTAGGTTCATAGTAACTATCGCCCCAAAGCTACATCAGGATCTGCAAACAAGGACCCCTGAACCAAGTAGACTCAGTATAGGCATATGGGTCCCCACTTGCAGGTCCCAGTACAAGATCAGGGTGGATGCTCTTACGGGAGATGGGGAACAAAGAAGAGCTCCCCCACAAAATATTAAGAACACTTGAAAACATTCCTAAAATAGTATTTCTGCACCATATTTGGCACATTCTAGAAATGTGAACAGGAGATGTGGTATAAAGATTTTAAAGACATTTGTTTGGAAAAAATATGCATAACTTACTCATGGCTTAACTATTTGTGAATAACGCATCTATCCCAAGCATATGCTGATAAAGCAGGGATGGGCAAACTTTCTGGCCCGAGGGCCACATCTGGATGGGGATATTGTATGCAGGGCCATGAATGTAGGTCTGGGGCAGGGCGTTGGGGTGCAGGAGGGAGTGCGGGGTGTGGGAGGGGGTGCGGTGTGCAGGAGGCAACTCAGGGCAGGGGGTTGGGGTGCAGGAGGGATGTGTGAGGGGGCTCAGGGCACAGGAGGGGTGTGGCAGGGGGGCTCAAGGCAGGGGGTTAGGGTGCAGGGTGCAAGAGGTATTCGGGGTGTGGGCTCCAGCCCAGCACCGCTTACCTTGAGCAGCTCCGTGGTGGCAGCGGTGCGCAGCAGGGCTAAGGCAGGCTCCCTGCCTGCCCTGGCCCCGCGCTGCTCCCGGAAGTGGCCTGCATGTCCGGCAGTGGCTCCTGGGGGTGGGGACCACCCCAGAAGCTCCTATTGGCCACGGTTCCCAGCCAATAGTAGGGGGGGGGGGATCGGTGCCTGAAGGCGAGGACAGCACACAGAGCACACAGCCCCCTTACCCTCCCCCAGGGGCCACAGGGACAGGTGGGAGGGATAGCTCAATGGTTTGAGCATTGGCCTACTAAACCCAGGGTTGTGAGTTCAATCCTTGAGGGGGCCATGTAGGGATCTGGGGCAAAAAATCTGTCTGGGGATTGGTCCTGCTTTGAGCAGGGGGTTGGACTAGATGACCTCCTGAGGTCCCTTCCAACCCTGATATTCTATGATTCTATGACATGGTGCCGGCCGCTTTCGGGAGTGGTGTGGGGCCAGGGCAGGCAGGGAGCCTGCCTTAGCCCTGCTGCGCCATGGGGCTGGCAATCCCGCGGGCCGGATTGAAAGCCCTGATGGGCCGGATCCGGGTCGTAGTTTGCCCTCCCCTGTGATAAAGCCTTTACATCACACCATAATGCACTCTAGCTATCTATAAATAGATACACTGTATATGAGAGAAAAGATATTACAAACAACATGAGTCATACAAGGAACTGAGTTTTGGAGGACAGCTTTGTCCTACACGTTAATTTTGTTTTCAGACCATGGGGTTGCAATAACCACTGCAGAGCAGGGAAAACGTGTCTATTTATCTTTAATTTTAATGATATCATAACTACACCAGATATCCACACAAATGCATTCTCTATTTTGTAATGCAACATGATTAAAAAAAATACAAATAGCAGCATGATTTAAAAAGACTGCCTTTCAGTCAAACAACAATACAAGATAGTAAGTACAATACACAAGAACTGTTTCACTTTGTACTCACTCTTACAAAGTTGTCAGGGAACAAACCTCTTCTGCCTTTGAGCTGTCCTTCCCACCAGCCTCCAGTCTCTTTCTTGATATTGGTGATTATGTCACCTACTGTGATTGTCAGCTCATCATCATGTTGAGCCTTGTAGTCAAATTCCACTATCGCCTCCACTAAAAAAGAAACAGCCACATGTTACAGAGAGTTAGAGACAGTATTTATTTTCAGTCAGGTTGATTAAAGTTTTCATGGCTTCAGAGATAAAAAGAAAAACCAACCAACCAATCCGGTAACAGCTGCTCAGCAACAGGAATAGCATCAGATTAACCTTGAAGACTTCATACAACAGCAGCATATTAGGGACAAGGGCTGGTGGGGGGAGATCCTTTGAGAAGCCCTTTATAACTGGTTGACAGACAGCAATTTGTATCAGTTTATTTTATATTTATCTTTTAATTTAAAAAAAAAATCAATTTGTGTCGCTGCAGCAGTATCCATTCAGATGTAAGCATTACAAACTGGTGTCTACTTCTGGGAAAAGATTATGGTTTTTCTCCTTGTTACTTTACAAATACTTGCTTTATTTCAGTACCATTCTGAAATGGTGTTCAAATCCATACCATTCAAAACCATAGCCATTTACTCAGTTTGCCAGACACATCATTGCTACCCCCAGAAGCATTTATTAAAATTTCTGCATGATGCTAAATTTCACTAGAATAATCTTTCTATAAGTATGATGTATTCAGAAATGCAGAGCTCAGCCTGGCAAAGCTTTGCTATGTATATATACTCTCTTAGGATTTCACTGAGGAGGAAAAATTGATGTTCACTTGCAAAATGATTATGCATCAGAGGATGTGAAATTCAAATATTACTATTGCTCCAAATGTCAACTATCAAACACAAACTTGTTGCTGCTCCTCTACCAGTATTTCATCATGCCAGGTAGTATGCCTTATTCCCTTCCCAGAAGAATAAAAGCCCCATAAACCCAAACCCCTCAGATTCTCTCATATAATATTATAAGTATCTATATCAATATCGTGTATATCTAGATCTCTCACTGGAAGGACCTAGGGAATTCATAATGGCAGGAATAAGCTCTATTGGAAATGGGTAAAGTTTCTCCCCCCACCCCTGTACCATATCACCGAGCTCTTCCTCTGTCAGTGTGGAATTGAGATCTACAGTAAATTTCCTGGTGCTTTGTCTAGTCTAATTTTAAAAATCTCAGCCATAGGGCTTTCATCACTTCCCTCAAGAGAGAAATCTAAATCTAACAGATATCACCATCAGGAAGTTTTTCTGATTATTGGCCTCAGTTTTACTTTTGTTTATTTCATTCCATTACTTCTTGTTATAGCCCCTTGCATCACTCCCATACATTTCTCTAGTAGGGAATGGAAAATCTTTTTTCTAAATACTTCATATTTTACTTACTGTGGCAAAATATTTTTTTTAAAAGAAGCCAATATCAGAGGCAAGCCGTGCAGAAGGAATTAATAACTTTTCTGCTACTATGAAGATGATGCTCAATGGTAGAGTGAAATATTTGTTAGTTTGTTTGCTTGTGTTTGTTTGTTTTTGGCGCACTAGAACAACATTTTCCCCCAGATGCTGTTCTCACTTATTTTCACCCCTGAAACAACCCTCCTAACCAAAATTACTGTATTCTTATCTCTAGAAGCTCTCCCAGCAGCTACCAAAAGAAGAGTGGATGCCAGAATCTCCGGAATAGCTGCATTTAGAAAGCCCCATCTCCTGTGATGGGAAATCATGCCCTAAAGACATGCTGTAGAACATTTACCCTTTAAGAGGTTGACGCAGCAAGAACAGAAACACCCACATTCATCTCCTTTCTGTGCAGATAACTGTGTGTGTCGTGTAAGACATCATGAGAGTGAACTCTCAGGGAATCACGGCAGCTGGCACAGCTAAAGGAACATATACCATTAAACCAGGAACAGGGTGTTGTTGCCCCCTGCTGGAGGCCCTGCCACCTTGACACCATCACCCTCAGCTGGCCTTTTTGGAGGAAAAGAGGAGTGCATTCATTCTTTCAAGAGCTGCCTAGAGAGGCCATCCAGGATCAGCTGCTTGCAGAACCAACAAGAACTGTCCTCCACCATCAAGAAGGGTGATGAGCAGGCACAATCCAATCAGGGCCCAGCAGGGGGCAACACCACCCTGTTACTGGATGCTTCTTCCAGGAGCCAGTTCTGGGTGAAGTTGGAACGGGGATGAAGAATGTCTCCAGTCTTAACCCAAGAAACCCAGCTTGGTCGGAGACCACACTCTGACCACACTTTATTGTAATTGGACCAGTGAAGAAGTTAATTTAGATTATGAAATTTAAAGCCCAGGTGGTCCATCTTGAGTTAAATATCAATTTACAATTGTAAAATGAAGGCGAGCGAAACCCCACAGGCCCAGACAAGACCGTGACACCACCACAGATAGTAAGACAATCCCAATAACATTCCACCTAACCTATAAAGGGATAGTACATTATATCGAACTAGGTTGGTAAGAGAGTATTGTTATTCCGCCCATCCCAAAGAAGTCTCACACACACACACACACACGTATACATATATTTTCTTGTTTCTTGGGCAATATTAACACAGACAGAGATATCACTTAGCTATGGCTAGAAGAGCATGATTGCTTTTGGCCAAGGGCTTAAGGCCATAACACATCTTGAACTTCTGAATGTCCTGGAGATCTTTCATCAAAACATACTACAGTCTCATCTCACATTAGATAATTAAAGATTTCTAGTCCTATCAAGACTTAGACATCACAGCCACCATTTTGCATCATAATTAAGGCTGCGAGTTTGTCACAGAGGTCACGGATTCCGTGACTTTCCGTGACCTCGGTGACTTCTGCAGCAGCCGGTGCGTCTGGCTCAGGCAGCCCCTGTGCCAGGAGCAGGGCAGTCTCAGGCCCCCGCCCCGCAGAGTTTGGCTGTGTGAGGAGAAAGGGGGTTGGGGCACCAGACGGGGTGAAGCATGCTCTGGGAACCGCGGCAAATGGGAGCTGCGGGGGCAGTGCCTACAGGCGGAGGCAGCGCGCAGAGTGACTGGCCACTCCCCTGCCTAGGACCTTAGCCAGGGAGATGTCAGTGTTTCCAGGCAGCCCCCGGGTAAGTGCCGCTCAGAGCCCAACCCTCCCCGCCTGCCAGCCCCAACCCTCCCCGCCAGCACCAGCGGCGGTCCCAGGCCATGTGCCGCCACCCCACCCCCCCAGGCAGCCACCCCCCCAAGTTTTATTCACTGGTATTTTTAGTAAAAGTCATGGACAGGTCACAGGCCGTGAATTTTTGTTTACTGTCTGTGACCTGTCCATGACTTTTACCAAAAAATACTCATGACTAAAACAGCTTTAATCATAATGAATCCAAAATACCCACAAGTGAGATCATGGGCATCTTAAAGAAGCTAGAGATGGAAGAAACCATTTTAATGCATAATGGTGAATTTGTCAAACACAAATAATGCTCATTCTGCATTGGGGGCTAAAGTCTAAAGGACAATTCTGTTCAACAGATAGTTTACATTTGGTTGCCAGCTTTGGTCCACCCATGAGACCACAGATTATGAGCATGCCATTGCTAGCCTTCCAGGAGAACCATTAAGATAGGGAATTTATCAGTCATGGCGCCTTTTCAGGGATCCAGGAAGAAAGATCTGCTGGTGAGAACCTCTGGCCCTTGTATGGGGACCACAAAACAAAAGAAACATGTACACACAGAGACCAACAATACACCGCTGAGGCCATATGGGGCCCACTGCCTGTAAAACAAATAGCAAGACCTGTAGCATATGTGAGATGAAGTCCAATACCACTTCTTACAAGAAATGTATTTTCAATCAGAGCTTGAATCAGACACCTAACTAAGGGCCCTACTAATTTTCCATATTGTTCATAGATGCACATATCCCCTTGTGGTGGGCTGAGTGGTCGGTTAGTTTGGAAGCATATCCATGCTGCAGCCCTGGCAAGATCGCTAGAACTCAGGCGGCTTCAGGATTTAAGCACTGAGGCAAGTCACTATTGTAGGCCTTAAATAATTTTTTCAGCCTTCGGTCCAGGCAATGCATTTTCCTCTTTGAGGGCAGGAGCTTACATGGCCCAAACCCTTCTTTTAAAAAGCCTACTTCTGTAATATGGCCCAACTGCCTCCAGGTCTGACAGCTTGTAAAGTCCCTTTGGTAGGTGTCAGGTCCTTCTGCTCTCTTCCAAGGAAACCTATTAGCCTCCATCCTCATCTTGCTGAAAGTGGAGTACCTAACTCTGCCATAGCCGCCCCCCTCAGTTACTATGAATGAACCTTTCCAAAAATGGGGGGAGAAAAGACAGGAAGGGATCAGAGCTCTAGGCTCACTTCCAGTACCGACTCTTCAAATTACACAGCCTCCCCATTCCCTGGCTGCTGCAAGAAGAAGAGTGAAGGAAACGGATCAATACTGTACAACTCTCCTAGTCTTTATTTTTGAACCCTCTTTCTCTATAAATAATTCCAGTACCTGGCTCTGACGCTGCGTCCGCAGCTCTCCCAAGGAGCAGTGTAAAATTGATATGACTTCATTTTATTCTGTATTTTATTCCGAATAGCACCAGTAAAATTGACCATACTGCTGTTAATTGGACTTTGCAGCTGCTTGGGGAAGCTATAAGTTGCTGCTGCAGAGGAACTGGAACTGCTACATATATCTTTGCAACCGTAAGTGCTAGGAACAATTTTTTTAAACGGAAGTTAAATTAAACACAGATGTATGTGCTCTTTCCCCAGGAAACTTCCCACTCACTGATACTTCTTAATTTCTGCATCCTATCAGGAAACTCCAAAGTTATTTCTTAAATGTGTGTGACCTGATGATGGTATACAAAACAGCAGCTGGCACAGCAAGGGAGAAATTTCACAGAAGCTGGATAATTGTATGCATTTTTCAAAAAAAGCTAAGAAATCCGTAGCTCCGGGAGGGGGGGGGGGGGCAATAGGGTAAATCTAAGGAATGTGAAAATCATTGTGACAAACTAATAAAAAAGACAATTTTGAAAAAAAGACACCCAAGTTCCCATGTATCAAAAATAGCACATAAAAGCCTAAAGGTGCTTTATAATTTATAGGACTGAGTTTCAGTAATTAAATCAAGTTCATTTTTAAAAACATACTAAAGGATTTGCACATCCATATTTCAAAACATGTCTTGAATAATACATTCTGCCAACTTTTTTTTTTGCGGGGGGGGGGGGGGGGGGGGGGGGGGGGGGGGGAGAGTGTGAATTTTGGCCTAGATCCTCACAAGTATTTAGGTGCCTAACTTTCATTGATTTCAAGTGGAGATCTCCTGTGCTAGATCTCTCTGGAACAGATGCTTGCATCCTAAATTGCACTGTGGTTTAGGAGAGGAGAAACGCATCTCATGGACAATGAGATCAAACTAATTTCTCTTGTAAGCTCTGCTTATGCATTAAATGGCCTACACCTGCTCCCACTGAAGGCAAGAGGAAAACTCTCAGTGACACCAGGGAGTACAGGATCTGGCCCTAGATCACTGGACTACTTAACTTTTCAGCAACTTTTACTTCAAAACAACGTACATGATGCCTCAATAATGTCAAACACGTATCTCTAACCCTGACAAGTTATAACCATTTTTTTTCACTAAGATGCAATGCACACTCTCCTTAGCACTCCTTCACTGACATGAGGAGACGAAATCCAGCACCAAAGCAATTCAACCTATTTTGATCTGAAAACTGAATGTTCGTTCCTATGCCAACATGATCAGCTATGCATGACATTATAAAACCGTCAATCCAAATTGTAACAAAAATCCCATGAGACAGAATCAAAACCAATTATCAACATCCCTGTTAGAGACTGACACAGTGAACTCAGGTTTCAGAGTGGTAGCCATGTTAGTCTGTATCAGCAAAAACAACGAGTCCTTGTGGCACTTTAGAGACTAACAAATTTATTTGGGCATAAACTTTTGTGGGCTAAAACCCACTTCATCAGATGCATGGAGTGAAAAATTCAGCAAGCAGTATATATATGAAAAGATGGGAGTTGCCTTACCAAGTGGGGGGTCAGTGCTAATGAGGCCAATTCAATTAATGGTGGAAATGGCCTATTCTCAACAGTTGATTACTTTTGTAGTGCTAATGAGGCCAATGCAATCAAGGTGGACGTCGCCCATTTCCAACAGTTGACAAGAAGGTGTGAGTATCAGCAGAGGGGAAATTACTTTTTACTACTACCCTGTCAGGGACAGAGGTTTTTGTTTTTTTATTTACTACTTTGGGTTTATGAAACAAAATTTTTAATGTCTATTACATACACACCAGGAGTCTTTCACATAAATGTAAGATACATCTAGCTGAAGAATGTGGAGTGACAGAAGAAGATAGGGTTGATTAAATTATTGCCATCACACACACACACACAACCTCCAGATATTTACAGGAACTTGAGAAAACAGACTTTTGTTGGTAATTACACAACAATTTCCCCTCATTGGTTATGGCTACTTACTAGTTCCTGTCACTATTTATTGCCATTATTGAACAGAAACAATTCCCTCCCCCCAAAAAAAGACCTAGTTAGAGTAAAAGGAACTTTAACAACATGACAAAAATTCAGAGAAGCGATGACAATCAGAGTTAATGCTATCTTAACCCACACCACTGTGTCTTATCAAGAATATCACAGATTGTTACTATGTAGCAAGAACTATGTTAATTAATATCACCAACTTTTTGGAGACATCTGAAGCGTCTAGGCACAAGGGAAGTGTTATTAAAGTCTTTGGCACTATTCCACTGAAGTAACAGAAGCCATATGGTCATACAACCTTCTGTTCCAACATGATTTCTCACACCACAATTATCGTCACCTGAAACTAGAGCGTGCAGTTAATGTGGCAATCGAAAGGTTTAGAGTTTCTTTATGACAAGCAGGAAATTTAAAGTTCAATTTGTGCATCACGTAGGTATCATGTAAATTGATAAACACGTACGCTGTACAATATAACCAGAAAATCAGAACTGAAAGAGGGATAATAATGGCTTTCAAAATCTCAAACTAAAACTGGAAGGTAACATTTGAGTTACGTAAATGCAGGAAAAAACAATTAGCTGTAATTTGTATTTTTGTAACTAATCACAACAGTGAAATTATTAGCATGGAACTAAAAATTTGGAGCAGAAATAATTGCAATTTTCACCATTCTGCTTTTCATGTAACATTATCTATACATCTCAGTAAGAGGACACAATGATTCTTACAGGATTAGTATTTTTTTAAATATTAAGTAATTTTTACTAGTTATCATGTACTGTCCAATTATTTAAAAATCAATTTCCTTGAATATGTATTTTTGGTATACAATATTTCTATTATAGCATGGTTATAAACAGAAACTTCATTTATGCAGTTGCACAGTAGTTAAAAGTCTGTCAACCCTTTACAATAAATACAGTTTATAAAAAAAAGAACAGGGTACTTGTGGCACCTTAGAGACTAACAAATTTATTTGAGCATAAGCTTTCGTGGGCTACAGCCCACTTCTTCGGATGCATAGAATGGAACATACAGTAAGAAGATATTTATACATACAGAGAACATGAGAAGGTGGAAGTAGCCATACCAACTGTAAGAGGCTAATTAATTAAGAGAAGCTATTAACAGCAGGGGAGAAAAACTTTTGAAGTGATAATCATGATGGCCCATTTCGGACAGTTGACACGAAAGTGTGAGGCTGCTTCAACATGGGGAAATAGATTCAATTAGTGTAATGACCGAGCCATTCCCAGTCTCTGTTCAAACCTAAGTTGATTGTATCTAGTTTGCATATCAATTCAAGTTCAGCAGCTTCTCGTTGGAGTCTGTTTTTGAAGCTTTTTTGTTGCAAAATTGCCACCTTAACGTCTGTCACTGAGTGATTAGGGAGGTTGAAGTGTTCTCCTACTGGTTTTTGAATGTTATGATTCCTGATGTCAGATTTGTGTCCGTTTATTCTTTTGCGAAGAGACTGTCCGGTTTGGCCAATGTACATGGCAGAGGGGCATTGCTGGCACATGATGGCATATATCACATTGGTAGATGTGCAGGTGAACGAGCCCCTGATGGCATGGCTGATATGATTAGGTCCTGTGATGGTGTCACTTGAATAGATATGTGGACAGAGTTGGCAGCGGGGTTTGTTGCAAGGGTAGGTTCCTGGGTTAGTGTTTTTGTTGTATGGTGTGTGGTTGCTGGTAAGTATTTGCTTCAGGTTGGGGAGGATGGGACTTCTTCTTTCCATGCATGGCATCTGGGGCCGGGTCAGACCCACCCCCAGATTTCTCCCCTAGCTGCAGGAATCTCTGCAAACTCCCACCCCATTTACTGCACCCATCACTCCTCAGCTGCAGGGGGAGGGATCCCTGTACAGGGAGCTGTGTGACAGATTTTCATTACCAATCTGCCTGGGCCCACAGTTGATCAGGCTGGGACCACAGAATCTTTTTGGGGAGGAGATGACGAGGCACACCATGTGTCTGAATTTTAAAGCTTTATTGATAAAATAATAAAATAAATAGCAGAGAGTGCTGGGACTGTTCCTATGTCACTCAGGGGAAGAAAGAAAGCGTTAATGCCCCCAGGCCCTAACCCACTTTCATACTCACACCCGTACTAACCAGACTGGCCAAGTCTGGTTGTAACGTCAGAAGAAGAGAAGAGGAAAGGTGGACGGGAGTGCTGTCCTGGGCCCAGGGCGTCCAAAAATCTGCTGTGCTCTCCAAGTTGCCCCAGCTCTCAAGAGGGTTTTAAGTCCTGGGCTTCTTTGGGGAGGGGGCCATTGGGGTGTGACAGCTGCTCCCCCATCCACCCAACCCCCATCCATCCAGACCCCCTCATACCCAGACCCTGCTGCTGAGCCAAATCCCCCTGCACTCAGAACCCCATTTGATGAACCTCACTCACCTTGCACCACCCCAACGAGCCACCCGCTCCCAGATCCCCACGCTGCTGAGCCCCAACCAGCTGCACCTGGATACCCACCCCACTGAGCCACACTCCCCCAGCAGCTGGACCCCCCACAACTGAGTCTCCACCCCCAGACCCTCTTCTGAGTTCTATTCCTCCCACCCCCAGACCCCCCACCCCCACTGAGCCCCAACCACCTTCACCTGGACCCCCCTGCAGAGTCCCAGAACCCTCCAACAAGCCCCTGTGCATCCAGATCCCCCCCACACCCAGATCCCCCACTGAGCCACCCGTACCCAGGTTGCCCCACACAGAACCCTCTCAACCCACACCTAGATCCCCCCACACTAAGCCCCTCCACACTTGGATCCTGCCTTGCTGAGCCTGCCTGACCACAGCTGGTGCATCTGGCACGGAGGGACAGGGCCCTGGAGTGTTCCTGGGGCAGGCCCAGTCCTTGCATTGTGTCAGGGTTAGGTGCAGCCTCACCACTGAGTCTGTGTCTGGGGGAAACGGGGGAGGGAGGAAGTGGCACAGTGATCTCCCACCTCTGTGCAGCCAGTGGCCTGTGCTCCCGAATGCCATGCTGGAGCCTCCACATTTATTTGACAAATACAATTTGCAGAATTTAGTAGAATATTAAAATACTGTATGCAGAATTTTTAATATTTTGGCACAGAATGCCCTCAGGAGTATACCATGAGTAGTCCCATTGACTTCAGCAGAGAGAGATTAGATGAAGAGCTGGTTGGGAATTTTCTAATGGAATAATTGCAGTTTCCACCCAATCAAAATCAATTTTTTTGATTTTCTGTCAATACATTTGAAATGAAATATTTTGTTTCAGGTCAGTTCAATGCCATTTCAGGACAAATGTTGAAGTGTTGGAGTTTCCCACAGGATGGAAATTCTGAATTACGCATTGCTCTGGTTACTTGATTTCCTTTGGGACTACTCACAGTAATAAGCATTACACCTGGTAGTAAATATTTGCATGATTCAGCTCCAAAAGAAATATAAAGTAAGAATAAACGATAAACCTACATTACTGTACATCTATAAGTGTAGCTGCCTTCCTAATGTAAGGATCTTCAGCTACCATTGTACATTCATAGTTTAGTTTTAAGAACACTGAACTTGGGGACTGACAAAGGTCACAATCCTTATTAACCTGAATACATCTATTACATGGGAGGGCAAGCAGTCTCTATCCTAACCATACAAGTCATGATGTGCACTGGTTGTTTTACATTATATTCACCAACCAAAAGCCAGCTCCCTTAATAAGCATGCAGTGCATAGAAATTCACTGGTTTCACAGTCCAGGGCAGGAGAACTGTCTCAGCACAGTCCACTCATGCTACTTTTCTCCAGATGTTGTCACTTCTAGTATTAAAAAAATTGATGACACCTTCACAACTTATGCTGATGTCCATGATCTTTGATGGTTATTCATACAAGACCTCACTGATGCGACAAATTTCTCTCTCTTGAACAGGAGTTCTACTCCTTGGGGAATTCTGGGCCATTGCACATGCGCAGAATTCATGTCCCCTGCAGATTTCTTTGCTTCCCTGCAGAAAAATGATTTCTGACAGGGAAGCCGCAAGAGCGGTCATGCACCCTCCCGAGCAGCACAGGCATGTCGTTTCGGGAGCCTGGAGCAGCTGGTGGAGAGATAAATCACCGCGGGGGATAGAGATGGGTCTGGGGACACCTCAGCCAGTGGCTCCTACCCTGCACTGTGCTGTGCTCAGCTGCTAGTCCCAGCTAGGCTAGGGGCAGGGAAGGGCAGGACTTCCTCTTCCCCTGCAAGGAGTGGCTGGGACCTGGTCAGACCCACCCCCAGAAACCTCCTCAGCTAAGCATCACCCTTCCCCCTCACCTCAGTCGCAGATGGGAGGAGTCACTACAGGGAGCTGTTCCCCCTTCTGCCCAACCCACAGGCATCCGGACCTCCACTACCCAGCCCCCCACCCCACCAAGCCTCACCCCTTGCATCCAGAGCCCCCATGCACCCAGACCACCCCACCAAACCCCACTCCCCTTGACCCCCTCACTGAGCCCCCCACACTCAGAACCTCTGCTGAGCCCCAACCATCTTCACCTGGACCCCCTTGCAGAGTCCCATTCCCCCTGCACCCACCCCAATGAGCCTCTGTGCATCCAGAGCTCCCTGCACTCGGACTCCCACATCGAGCAGCCTGCACCCAGATTGCCCCACACAGAATCCTCTCGCCCCACACCTGGATCCCCCCAGATTAAGCCCCTCTACACTCAGATCCTGCTGAGCTGAGCCTGCTTGTCCTATACCTGGATCAGGGGTCAGGGCTGGGTGTGCGAGACACTGTCCCTCTTGCTTGCTATCTTGGTGTACCTGGTGCAGAGGGGCAGGATCCCGGGGGGTTTCTGGGGCAGTCCTGGCCCTTGCACTGTGTCAGGGTTGGGTGCAGCTTCACTGCCGAGTCCATGTCCCAGGAGGGAGTGGGCCGCAGGGTGGTCTCCCACCTCTGTGTAGCCAATGGCCTGTATTCCCCATTGCCATGCTGGAGCCTCCACATTTATTTATTTACAAATAAAATATACAAAATTTTGCAGAATTTTAAAATATGTGCAGAATTTTTATTTTTTTGTCAGAGAATTCCCTCGGGAGTAGAGTTCTGAAGGGGGATCCCACCAGAGAGACTTATGTGAAGACTATAGCAATACTATAGAAGAGACTTGGGGAAAACTGAAATATAAGTGGTGTGCGGGGAGAAGAAAATCTGTACAAAGATTTATCTGAATGATAGAAAAAATATTAGTACAGAACCATTTCAACTGTATAATGCCTGTAATGCTATCAACCAAATCTGCAACTGCCTAAATTTTTTAAACTAAGGGCTGGATGAAAGTTGACAGGTACAGAGGAGAACACAACTCAGGAGAAGACATCCCTTAGGGATGAATTTATTAAAAGAGGAACTCTATATCCTAGTAAAAAGGATAGGAAAGTACAGGTCGGAGCTAGTGAGGAACAGTCAAATATAAACGAGGCCCATTTAAAAGTAACATGAAGACAAAACTGAATATTGACAAAATGTGAGAGTGCTTACATAGAAATACTAGAAATCTAAATACTAAGATGGGTGAACTCGAGTACCTGGCATTAAATGAGGACATTGATAAATAAGGATTGCAGAAACTTGGTGAAATGAGGATAATCCAAGTGACATGGTAATACCAAGAGTACAATACACCTAGGAATGACACAGTAGGTCACACTGATGGGGGAAGTGGCACTATATGTGAATCAAAAAGGTAAAAATCTTAAATGAATCAAACTGTACCACAAAATCTCTATGGATAGAGATTCCATGCTTGAACAATAAGAGTATAGGAGGAGGAATATGCTACCAACCACCGGAGCAGGATGGTGACATTAACTGTAAAATGCTCAGAGAGATTAGAGAGGCCACCAAGGCAGAAAACACAATAGTAATTGAGAATTTCAACTATCCCCATATTGACTGGGTACATATCACCTCAGGAAGGGTTGGAGAGAGAAAATTTTTAGACACCATAAATTACTGCTTCTTGGAACAGCTTGTCCTGGAACCCAAAAGGGGAGAGGCAATTCCTGATTTAGTCCTAAGTGGAGCACAGGATCTGGTCCAGGCGGAGAATATAGCTGAATCGCTCAGTAATAGCACCTATAATGTAACTAAATTTAACATCCTTGTAGGAGGGGGAAAATGCCAAAAACAAACAAACAAAAAAACAAAAACACCCTACTCCACAGTAGCATTTAAACTTCAATACCAGGAACTACACAAAAATGAGGAAGCTAGCTAAACAGACATTAAAAGGAACAGTCACAAGGTGAAAGTGAAATGCTTGCAAACTGCATGGAGACTATTTAAAAACATCATAATACAGGCTCAAACTCAATGTATACCACAACTCAAAATAAACAGCAAGAGGACCAAAAAAAAAAAAAAAAAGTCACGATGGCTAAAAGCAGAGTACAAGAGAGAGGCAAAAAGGCATCCTTTAAAAACTGGAAGTCAAATCCTAATGAGGATGATACAAAGGAGCATAAACTCTGACAAGTCCAGCATAAGAAGGTAGACCATGAAAGAATTTGAAGAACTAGCTAAGGACACAAAAACTAACAGCAATTTTTTTTAAAGTACATCACAAGCAGGAAGCCTGCCAAGAAGTCAGCAGGGCCACTGGATGACTGAAGGAGCACAAGGAGCGCTCAGAAAAACCAGGGCACTGTGGAGAAGCAGTCTTCACTACAGAGAATGCAACGTAGTCTCCCACACCTGAGCCATTCTTTTTAGGTAACAAATCCGAGGAACTGTCCCAGAGTTAGGTGTCAACTGAGGAGGGTTTTAGAACAAATTGGTAAATTAAACAGTAACAAGTCACCAGGACCAGATGGTATTCGCCCAAGAGTTCTGAAGAAACTCAACTATTAACTGTGGCATATAACTTATCGCTTAAATCAGCCTCCATACTAGACAAATGGAGGATACCTAAAAGTAACACTGTGTGACACTTAGTACCTCAGAATAGCATCCTGGAAACCCCATATTCATCACTGTCATAGGATTATGATGGGTTTTGTACAAAGTATGCCTTGTGAGGTATCATTTAAGAAGTCTTGGTTTGCTGAACATTAATATCCTTTTGAAGTGTGTGTACTACCATTGTAAGTGAAGTACAAAGTTTTGGTATATGTGGTATTGAAATATGTTGTGAGGCTGGGAGACATCCACAGCCAGCCTTTCAGTAGCAACAAAGGAGCAACTATCACTGGCCAGACAGGAGTTGGTGGGCCATCAAAAAGATTCCACTCTCTCAGGAACTCCTCACAGAGGTCATGTACACAATTGGGGCTGCTTAACCCCTATGCCACAGCAAGGATCATTCTAGAACCTGGAGAGAAAGTATAAATGAGGGTCGATGACATCACCACTTGGCCTCTCTTCTCCCCCATCTCAACACCTGGAAAATCATTTAGAAGACAAAGACTTTGAACTGGGGAGATTGGTCCCAGGCTGAAAGGAAATACAGCCTGTGTATTAACTACTGTGAGCTGTCTGTAATATGTATTAGGGCGAGAAGAGCTGTTTGATTCAAATCTTGCTTAGTCTGTTAAAGTTAGAATTTAGACTGTGTTTCTATTTTTATTTCTTATGTAACCAACTTTGATCTCTGTGCCTTCTACTTATCATATCAAATCTATCTTTCTGTAGTTAATAAATCTGCTTTATATTTTACCTAAAACAGTGTGGTTTTGGTTGAAGTGCTTGGGGAATCTTAGCTCAGGTTAACAAGGGCTGCTGCACATCCATCAATCTTTGTTGGAGTGGCAAATTAATTAATGAGCTTGCACTATCCAAGGTAGTCTTGAGCAGTGTAAAATGGTATATTTCTGGGGCGTAAGGCTGGGTTGATTTGCTATTGCCTCCCTGTATGATTCATGAGTGGCTTAGAGAGCATTCATGCAAATTAGCGGAGTTAGTCTCCACATGCTGATAGATGAGTGATCACTGGGCCTGGAGGGATGTTGCTGTTTGTCACTGGCATAGCATTGTGAGAGATAGCCCAGGCTGGAGAGTTAAGGAGGCACAGAAGTCCCACAGTTCCAGGTTGTACTGGGGATCCCATCACACACTGATTTTTAAGAGAGACTCTAGAGGCGATCCTGGCAATTACACACCTGTAAACCTAACTTCATACCAGGCAAATTGATTTAAACTATAGTAAAGAACACAACTGTCAGACACATAGAGGAACATGATATGTTGAGGAAGAGCCAACATGGCTTTTGTAAAAGAAAATCATATTTCACCAATCTATGAGAATTCTCTGCAGGAGTCAACAAGCATGTGGACAAGGATGATCCAGTCAATACAGTGTACTTCGACTTTCAGAAAGCTTTTGACAAGGTCCCTCACCAAAGGGCTCTTAAGCAGTCATGGGTCAGTAACTGGTTAAAAGATAGGAAACAGGAATAGTAATTAAATGGTCAGTTTTCACCATGGAAAGAGGTAAATAGCAGGGTCCCTAAAGGATCTCTACTGGGACCTGTGCTGTTCAACAAATTTATGAATGATCTGGAAAAGGGGGTGAGCGGTGAGGTGGCAAAATGTGCAGACAATACAAAATTACTCAAGATAGTAAAGTCCTAAGCAAATTGTGAAGAGTTACAAAGGGATCTCACAAAACTGGGTGACTGGGCAACAAAATGACAGATGAAATTAAGTGCTAATAAAGGGAAAGTAATGCACAGTGGAAGATACAATTCCAACTATACATACAAAATGATGGGGCCTAAATTAGCTGTTACCACTCAAGATCTTGGAGTCATGGTGGATAGTTCTCTGAAATCATCAGCTCGATGTGCAGCAGCAATTTAAAAAAGCTAACAATGTTAGGAACCATTAGTAAAAGGATAGACATTAAAACAGAAAATATCATAATGTCACTATAGAAATCCATGGCATGCCCAACACCTGGAATACTGCGTGCAGTTCTGGTCGTCCTATCTCAAACAAGACATATTAGAATTGGAAAAGGTACAAAAAAAGGCAATAAAAATTATTAGGGGCATGGAACATCTTACATATGAGAGATTTAAAAGACTGGGACCGTTCATCTTGGAAAAGAGATGAGTAAGGGGGGATATGATAGAGATCTACAAAATCATGAACTGTGTGGATAAAGTGAATAAGCAAGTGTTATTTACTCCTTCACATAACACCAGAACTAAAGATCACTCGATTAAATTAATAGACAGCAGGTTTAAAACAAACACAAGGAAGTACTTCTTCGCATAATGCACAACCAACCTTTGGAACTCATTGCCAGGGGATGTTGTGAAGGCCAAAAGTATAACTGGGTTCAAAAAAGAATGAGGATGTCCTGGAGGACAGATCCATCAACAGCTATTAGCGAAGACGGTCAGGGACGCAACCCCCTGCTCTGGATGTGCCCTAAGCAGGGACTGACTGCAAGAAAAATCAGGCACTGACCACTGTCAGAGACAGAATATTGAGCTAGATGGACCATAAGTCAGACCCAGTATGGCCGTTCTTATCATCTTTACTCGTATATCCAAGATAAGTCAGAAGGATTTTGTGTAGTATTCTCTCTCTCTCGCACACACACACCACCCTCCCCAGTGAAAGGAGTCATTCAAGCATGTACCACCAAAAGGAGAATTGTAGGAAGTGAGTGGTGTGCATGCACATTGCCTCCTACTGTCTTGAATCAGAGTTGTTCAAGTGCTTGTATTTGCCCCCCCTACCCAGTGACTGGCCCAGAAAGATAATTTTGGCCCAAATGGCTCTGACAGATAACCAAGTTCAGCTTTTGCTGAAACAATAAATGCTCCTGTGCTTTTGTTGACAGAATGCCTAGAGCAGGGGTCCCCAACGCGTCTAAGTGCGCCCACGTACTGGTCGGCTTTTTTTTGGCGCCCGCCAGACGAAAAAGGTTGGGGACCACTGGCCTAGAGTGTGTCCCTCATACCATATATGAGCCCTAGCTGAAGACTGTCTGAATGTATTCAATTCTACCTATCTAATAGGAAAGGAAGAGAGATGGTTTTGGTTTTCTTGGGGTAGGGAGAGGGTTAGGTATTGTTGTTTTGATTTTTTTAAACAGGAACACAACATTACCTAGTGGAATTCGCCCTGCAGAGCAGGAAATTCCTTGTAGGATAGGTAGAATATTTTACGATTCCAGGATTGTAGTCAGCCACAGATTTATTACAATCATAATCCGTCATACAGGTCTAGGATTTCCAATTATGCAAATAAGGAATATTATGCAAATTAGTTTAAACATACAGGATACTCCATGTGCTGTGAACTGTGAAGTATCTCACGAGGCTCCCACAGTAAGCAAAGTTTCAGACACACGCACTTAACATTTGTTAAACATTACCTTGTTGAATGGGCTTTATCACAGCAGTTTTTTCGCCACCAGACCATTGTATTTGTCACAGACATATCAATACAAAATTAAAGACAATATGTTCAATAGCATGTGACCACCAGACTGGTCAATGCAAAATTTTAAGAAGAAGATAGGAAACAGGACAAAGCCACAGTAGTTCTAACCTGTAGCAGTTAGAACCATATTGCTATAGGCTTCTTTTTAGTCCACATTAGATCTAACAGCATTTGCCAGATTTGCCATGCCAAATCCCTTAACCCTTTAGAGAGACACACCCTCACTCTAGCATTCATCTGGCTGGCAGTCTGAACAATCCCTGTGTTCCATGAGTTAATTCATCCTTTCACACAGGGGAAAACAGCTGCTCCAGTAAGTGGCCCTTCTGTCTAGTGCACCGACATCTAGGACCAGGCTGCTGCCAGTGACAGGCCTTGATTTTTGATTCAGCGGCAAAACAAATTGAAGTGCATCTTCCAAATACAGCAGGTGCTTCAAGCTTTACTGCCTCCATAAGCCAGCTTTCCATACAGGTCTGTCGCATCTTAGGCGCATTTAACATGTGCGATTTCAGCTTTACGCAGTCGGCAAAAACAAAACAAAAAAAGAGAAAAATAACAATTTAAATACTGTTTCTGTAGTGCGGGCGATTCTGCCCGCCATTACACTCAACGTAATTTTGACTATACGCGGTTTTCGCTTTAGGCGCTGACCACGGAACGTAACCCCAGCGTAAGATGAGACAGACCTGTACTTTGTAATTCATATTTAATTTGAGAAATATTTCAGTTGACCCAGTGTGCATTAACCTGTAATTCTGCAGTGTGAGTTATATAGCCACTTATTCTGAACCTCTCCAAGCCTTCAAGAACCTTTAGAAGGAAAATCCTTTATAAAGTTTTCTTCTTTTAAACATCTTTTTTCCTCAGATGTATTACCACATTCCACTAGTTGCACAGAGGAAGCAGGAGAAGACAGACCAGTTGCAAAGGGAAATACTCACCTAAGGGTAAAATCATGGCCCCAGTGAAGTCAAGAGTTTTCCCATTGACTTCAATAGAGCCAGGATTCCAATGCTGGAGTTTTAAAATTTTGCTAGCACCTGAAGAGGAATATCTGCATGTTTAGAACTGAAAACAATACTGAAAATAAAATAGTTCATAACTAACCCTTAAATGCAAAGATTAAACTAAATAACTCTGATGTGACCTGGAATAAATGTATTCATATATAACCCGCTGGGAACACTACTTATGTGCTGTCCAACTCCCTTCCCGAGCAACTTGAAGTTATTGAAGGACATAAGTTACACAAAAAAATGTGCTTTTCCTTTAGATAGATTTTTTGAGGAGCAAGAGAGTTGCATTGTTATTCAAGGCATCATCATAATAATTTTTTGCTAAAAGCAGAAATACACCAGCTCATGAAGAGAAGAAAAAAACAAAAAAACAAAATTAAGAAAGTTTATACCTTGAAAGTAGACACTATTTAGCAATATTAGTCTATTGTAACTATCCAATGGTTCTAATTCCACTGTATTGTCTATTTTTTAGCACTTTGTGTGAACTGTACTTTCAATATTATAACAAAAATGTGTGTGGATGGAGATCGATTCCCCCTAGCATTGAGGTCAGATGTCAAATCTAAAGACCTTACTGCAAAGCTAGGAAAAATTATCCCTTGAATAACAGGAGCAACGGCACAGGAGACAAAAAACAGTTGAAAAAGAGGGGAGTGCGTGTGTGTGTGTGTGTGTATCCCCGTCCATCCATCCTTGATAGGAGCTTAGGTAAGAAGGCTATGACAGCTACAGAGGCAGCAGTTGTAGCAAACCAAGGAACGGAGGAGACAATAAAGATGTGGAAGCTGCAGGAGGCTCAGGTGATCTTCAGTGGGATTCCTCCTTTAGGGACAGGTAGAGACCGAAAGATGAGACAAGATTACGATGATCAATAGATGGCTCAGGCAGTGGTGCTATAAGGAGGGCTTTGGGATGTTTGACCCTTGGGAGGCATTCATGGATGGAGGACTGTTCTCATGGGAGGACTCCACATGAGTAGGGAGAGAAATAAACTTCTGGGATGGAGGTTGGTACAACTCATAAAAAAAACTTTAAACTAGGAACTCCAGAGAGCCAGTCAGAAGATGCTCACATAATCTCCACACCCGATTCTAATATGGAGCATGAGGAAAATCAAGGAAGAGGCTACAGCAATAGAGAAAGAAACAATTGAGGGTAGGAGAATGAACATCAAGAGGAAAAAGATAATGCCCATACCAATGGCATTAACAGGCAGGCAGGCAGGCAGGCAACACTGGCAGTAGAATGACTATACCAATCGAGCAAGGAATCTGGGCAAAGCCAAGCAGAAACAACTAAATAACAACCAATATCAGAAGCCTGGGTAACAAAATGGAGGAACTAGACCTGGAAGATGGTGTGGACTGCACCCTTAGCAAGTTTGCAGATGACACTAAACTGGGAGGAGTGGTTGATACGCTGGAGGGTAGGGATAGGATACAGAGGGACCTAGACAAATTAGAGGATTGGGCCAAAAGAAATATGATGAGGTTCAACAAGGACAAGTGCAGAGTCCTGCATTTAGGACGAAAGAATCCCATGCACTGCTATAGACTAGGGACCGAATGGCTGGGCAGCAGTTCTGCAGAAAAGGACCTAGGGGTTACGGTGGACGAAAAGCTGAATATGAGTCAACAGTGTGCCCTTGTTGCCAAGAAGGCTAATGGCATTTTGGGTTGTATAAGTAGGGGCATTTCCAGCAGATCGAGGGATGTGATCATTCCCCTCTACTCAGCACTGGTGAGGCCTCATTTGGAGTACTGTGTCCAGTTTTGGGCCCCACACTACAAGAAGGATGTGGATAAATTGGAGAGAGTCCAGCGGAGGGCAACAAAAATGATTAGGGGGCTGGAGCACATGACTTACGAGGAGAGGCTGAGGGAACTGGGATTGTTTAGTCTGCAGAAGAGAAGAATGAGGGGCGATTTGATAGCTGCTTTCAACTACCTGAAAGGGGGTTCCAAAGAGGATGGATCTAGACTGTTCTCAGTGATAGAAGATGACAGAACAAGGAGTAATGGTCTCAAGTTGCAGAGGGGGAGGTTTAGGTTGGACATTAGGAAAAACTTTTTCACTAGTAGGGTGGTGAAGAACTGGAATGGGTTACCTAGGGAGGTAGTGGAATCTCCTTCCTTAGAGGTTTTTAAGGTCAGGCTTGACAAAGCCCTGGCTGGGCTGATTTAGTTGGGTTTGGTCCTGCTTTGAGCAGGGGGTTGGACTAGATGACCTCCTGAGGTCCCTTCCAACCCTGAGATTCTATGATTCTATGATTCTATGATTAATCCAGGAAGTGAAACCAGATATTATAGTGGTGCCAGAAACATGGTGGAATAGTAGTCATGACTGCAGTACAGGTATTGAAAAGTATGTGCTGTTCAGGAAAGACAGAATAAAAGTAAAGGTGCGGCAGACTGTAAAGAAATTAGAAGTGACGGAATGGATACAACAGAATCTGTTTGGGTCAAAATCTCTTTGGGGAAGAAAGTTAGCAGAGGCTCCACTGGGTTAGTGCTTGGGATATGTTACAGACCCCCAGGACCCCATCTGGATATGGAGAGACCTGTTTTATATTTTTAATGAAATAAATACTACTTGGAATTGTGTGATTATGGGAGACTTCAATTTCCCAGATATAGACTGGAGGACAAGTGCTACTAATAATGGTTGGGCCTAGATATTCCTGGATGTGATAGCTGACAGATTTCTTCATCAGATAGTCACCGAACCAACAAGAGATTTTAGATTTAGTTTTGGTGAGTAGCAAGGACCTCATAAGAGAGAGTTGTAGAGGACAACTTTGGTTTGAGTGATCATGAGCCAATTCAGTTTAAACTAAATGGAAGGATAAACAAAAACAGATCTGCAATAGGGTACTTGATTTCAAAAGAGCAAACTTTAAAAAAATTAAGGGGAATTAGTTAGGAAAGTGGACTGGACTGAAGAACTGAAGGATCTGAATGTGGAGGAGGCTTGGAATTACTTTAACTTTAAGTTGCAGAAACTATCAGAAGCAAGGGGGGAAAAATCCGTAGGGAAGGATTGCAGACTAGATAAACAAGCATCTCAAACAGGTTATTAAGAGAAAGCAGAAAGCATACAAGGAATGGAAGATGGGATGGATCAGCAAGAAAAGCTACCTCTTAGAGGTCAGAAAGTGTAGGGAGCAAGTGAGAACTGCCCAAAGCCCAAGAGAGTTGGTCCTTGCAAAGCAAATTAAAACTAATAGCAAAAGGTTCTCTAGCCATATAAATAAAAAGATGACAAGGAAAGAGGAGGGGAGATATGATATGCTCCCTATAAATACATACCAGGAAGGGAGATGAGGGGAGATATGATATGCTCCCTATAAATACATACCAGGAAGGGATAAATACCAGGAAGGGAGAGGCACTTAACTTAAGCACCAATGCTGACACACAAACAAACAGATATAAACTGGCCATTAATAAGTTTAGGCTTGAAATTAGGCGAAGGTTTCTAACCATCAGAGGAGCGAAGTTCTGGAACAGCCTTACAAGGGCAGCAGTGTGGGCAAAACACCTACCTGATTTCATGACTGAGCTTGATAAGGTTATGTAGGGGATGGTATGATGAGACTGCCTACAATGGCATGTGGCCCATCTGCAACTGCTAGTAGCAAAGATCTCCAACAGCCAGAGACGGGACACTAGATGGGGAGGGCTCTGAGTTACTATAGAGAATTCTATCCCAGCAGCCTGGCCGGTGGGGGTCTTGCTGACATGCTCAGGGTCTAACTGATCGCCATATTTGGGGTCGGGAAGGAATTTTCCCCCAAAGTCAGATGAGCAGAGATTCTGGGGGGTTTTCACATTCCTCTGCAGCATGGGGCCTGAGTGTCACTTGCAAGTTTAAACAAGTGTAAATGGTGGATGCTCTGTAACTTGAAGTCTTTAAAACATGATTTGAGGACTTCAGTAACTCAGACAGAGGTTAGGGATCTATTACACGAGGGAGGGGACGAGATTCTGTGGCCTGCGATGTGCAGGAAGTCAGACTAGATGACCACCATGATCCCTTCTGGCCTTAAAGTCTACGAGTCTACATCAGTGGTTTTCAACCTTTTTTCATTTGCAGACCCCTAAAAAATTTCAAATGGAGTTACAGACCACTTTGGAAATATTAGACAGTCTGCAGACCCCAGGAGTCTGCAACCCACAGGTTCAAAAAAAGCACTGGTCTACATCATACAGCAAAACTCAACTCCTAGCAGTTTGAAAGGAGTTGATGTTCAACCATTCATTCATTATCTCCAAACTTATATAACTGTATGATAATTAAACACAAAAGCTAGTCCTTAAAAATTCCTACAACAGCAGTACTTACCCAGCCACATTACACATCCCTTCTGTTTCTGTTTTACTTGTTGAATGTGCACTTAGCTACTATATGCAAAAATTACAGCGACTTCTTTCAAAAAAATAAATCATAAAAATCAACTTTCTTCCTTTTCTGCAGTTTTCTTTTTCTTGAGAGCTGTGATGTCAGTTTTGCCTACAGCATTTACAATTTCACTCTCCCAGTTTTCCAACAGCAACCTGACAGCAGCAGCCCGTCGGCCTGTCGGATTGGGCACAGAGGATGTACAGTGCGATATCACAAAGAGGCAAGGCTTCATCAGGCCCAACTTCAAAAAAAAAAAAAAAAATCTTAGCTGATGCTTACTGGGTATGCTCAGAACTGAGTTTTCAATAATTTATAGCTTTCTAATCCAATTATTTCTCCTTGTCTCAAAAGACAATGTACATCTTCTTAAGCACTCTTGACATGTCCATTTTCAACTTCCTGTCTTTTCTGAGTTATATGAAAAAGTGACAAATTTTATTTTTCATTTGCAAAAGGAAAAGCGCAATTTTTCAGCCTCATCTCTCTCAAATGGTTGAACAGTCTGTCTGTCCAGTTTTCTAAAATATTTTTAAATCACTTTTTTGCTGAAACCAAGCATAGGTATCTTCTACCATCAAATATATTAAGAAGGATGAATTCAAACTGGAACGGGTACAAAGAAGGGCCACTAGGATGATCCGAGGAATGGAAAGCCTGTCGTATGAAAGGAGACTTGAGGAGCTGTTTGTTTACCTTAACCAAAAGAAGGCTGAGGGGAGATATGATTGCTCTCTTTAAATATATCAGAGGGATAAATACCAGGGAGGGAGAGGAATTATTTCAGCTCAGTACTAATGTGGACATGAGAACAAATGGATATAAACTGGCCGTCGGGAAGTTTAGGCTTGAAATTAGAAGAAGGTTTCTAACCATCAGAGGAGTGAAGTTCTGGAACAGCCTTCCGAGGGAAACAGTGGGGGCGAAAGACCTCTCTGGCTTTAAGATTAAGCTTGATAAGTTTATGGAGGGGATGGTTTGATGGGATAACGTGATCTTAGTCAATAGGTCAATAACGTGCCATCACTGGTAATTAGTACCAATGGTCAATGATGGGATATTAAAAGTTACTACAGAGAACTTTTTCCTGAGTGTCTGGCTGGAGAGTCTTGCCCGCATGCTCGGGGTTCAGCTGATCGCCATATTTGGGGTCGGGAAGGAATTTTCCTCCAGGGTAGATTGGCAGAGGCCCTGGAGGTTTTTCGCCTTCCTCCGCAGCATGGGGCAGGGGT
>QXTE01000043.1:7895868-7954021 GCA_003942145.1 Platysternon megacephalum
GAAAGACCTCTCTGGCTTTAAGATTAAGCTTGATAAGTTTATGGAGGGGATGGTTTGATGGGATAACGTGATCTTAGTCAATAGGTCAATAACGTGCCATCACTGGTAATTAGTACCAATGGTCAATGATGGGATATTAAAAGTTACTACAGAGAACTTTTTCCTGAGTGTCTGGCTGGAGAGTCTTGCCCGCATGCTCGGGGTTCAGCTGATCGCCATATTTGGGGTCGGGAAGGAATTTTCCTCCAGGGTAGATTGGCAGAGGCCCTGGAGGTTTTTCACCTTCCTCCGCAGCATGGGGCAGGGGTCGCTTGCTGGAGGATTCTCTGCAACTTGAAGTCTTTAAATCATGATTTGGGGACTTCAACAGCTGAGTCAAGGGAGAGAATTATTCCAGGAGTGTGTGGGTCAGCTTTTGTGGCCTGCATCATGGGGGAGGTCAGACTAGATGATCATAATGGTCCCTTCTGACCTTAAAGTCTATGAGTCTATGAGTCTATATTGTTTTGAGAAGTTATGAACTGATGAAAACAGGGGTGTTAGAATTTGACACTGGTCTGGCAATCTTAACTATCACACTATCAATTACCGGATATTAAAATTACAATCCTGTTTGTGCTGAAGTGTCTATAAGGACCTAGACTTGCTGTTAAATAGAAAGAAAATCTGCAACTTTCTTGGCTCCCCCCACATGCAAGTATATATGTGTTCAACAGATTAGAAATATTCAGTGCAGTGCCTGCCCCAATCTGGAAGTACTCAGTAGGCTTTCATTACAGGCCAGATACAAACAATTACTACCAGGATTCCACATCCCAGAACTGCACATACACTTGATTTTCAGGCATTGCGCATGCTATTTTGGTGCAGAAGCTGGACTAACTTTTTATTTAGTCTTGAGCTACAGCAGAGCAGGACAATATTTAGTTTTAATCTCACCCTTATGAACCAATGCAACAGTAAAATACCCTAACATTCAGCTCTCTCTGCTATCCTTCAAACTACAGTGACATCATAATGGACAAACATAAGGAAGCCAGGGCAGAATACTAACTAAACATAACCTGTTTAATTATGGAGGTGGGAGCGGATGAAGGGTCCAAGTACCTGGAAAAAGATTTTTAATCAAACAACCATGGAGATATACCTATCTCATAGAGCTGGAAGGGACCCCCAAGGGTCATCGAGTCCAGCCCCCTGCCTTCACTAGCAGGACCAATTTTGCCCCAGATCCCTAAGTGGCCCCCTCAAGGATTGAACTCACAACCCTGCGTTTAGCAGGCCAATGCTCAAACCACTGAGCTATCCCTCCCCCCAACCATGCCTACTCGTATGAGATTCTACTTTTAATCATTAAAAGAAAAATAAGAAGCTGCATCTCTTGTGCTCTTCATGGCTTTCTGTTATTAGTACTACTAGCTTGTTCTTTGCTTATTCAGACTTGAAAGAATATTGATGTACAAAAAGGAAATGCTCTTTTAGCTACTGGATACAGGGACTCACCTACTCATAGATTCCAGCTCAGTCTTGGGCAAATAAACCCAAACCATCACATCAGATAGTATGTTGAATCTGAGGACTAAAAATCTTTCCAAATGACAGTTTTAGAATTCAAGAGGCAATCTTGAAGGACGAAGTTCTAGATCGGGGTCGGCAACCTTTCAGAAATGGTGTGCCGAGTCTTCATTTATTCACTAATTTATGGTTTCGCGTGCCAGTAATACATTGTAACCTTTTTAGAAGGTCTCTTTCTATAAGTCTATAATATATAACTAAACTATTGTTGTATATAAAGTAAATAAGGTTTCAAAATGTTTAAGAAGCTTCATTTAAAACTAAATTAAAATGCAGAGCCCTCTGGACCGGTGGCCAGGACCCGGGCAGTGTCAGTGCCACTGAAAATCGGCTTCTGTGCCGCCTTCGGAATGCGTTCCATAGGTTGCCTACCCCTGTTCTAGATGGTATCTTTACTGCCTCTAGTCTTCCCGTTCAAATCAATATTTACAGGTAATTTTGGCTGGCTATTAAGAAAAAAGGAAAATTGGTGGTAAATATTTTTTTAAATAGTATTTATAACAAAAGAACTTATGTGCCACAGCCATTAACTTTGCTCTGAAGCAATGTCAGATAGGCCTACCTGAGATGACTCAGCAAAACAGGACTCTTCCATTATGGAATTTATTTTTTAAATAAAGTCTCTAGCCTACCAAAAAGGGGCACTGCTTTATGGTTAACAGTCCTCATGCCGAGAGAAGACAACATGGATCTAATGGAACTTTGTTTGTGGGGGTGGCGACTCCCCAGGAGGCTAAATCCACCTGGGGAAACAATCTGCTTACTTTCCTATAGAGCCCCCATGTCTTCTGCTTAAAGCTTGAGGACTGTTGCCCAGAAGAGTGAGCTCTTGCTCAGAGGCAAATGGATGGAGTCCCCAAGAGAGAAGCATTGCAGTCCTTTTCCTTAGAAAGATAGCCTTGAAAACATACTGATGCAAATCACAGTAGATCTGAAAGCTTGTCACCAATTTTAATTATGAGCAAGAATAGCCTGAACCCTGTCGACACCATAGCTTCCACCAGTGGAGTTGCTCCAGCAGAGAGTTATAACTAAGGCTATGTTTTAGTCATGGGTATTTTTAGTAAAAGTCATAGACAGATCACAGGCAGTAAACAAAAATTCACGGCCCTTGACCTGTCCATGACTTTTACTATATACCCCTAATTAAAACTTGGGCCAGGGTGCTTGGGGAGGGGGGAGGAGTCGGGGGCGCCGTGGGTGCTGGGGGAGGTGGCCCAGGACCCCAGTGGTGCCGGTGGGAGGTAGGGTTGGCGAGGCTGGCAAGGGCTCCCTACCCAGCTCCGCATCCTTCCAGCTCCTAGGCGGCAGAGGGGCCAGGGGGCTTCTCCACACGCTGCTCCCATCCCTCCACAAGCCACAGCTGTGCAGCTCCCATTGGCCAGAAACTGCAGCCAATGGGAGCTGCAGGGGCGGGGCCTGCAGAGTGCAGTAGGGGTCCTGAGGTAAGCGCCCCTCCTCCCTGCACACTTCAACCCCCTGCCCCTAGCCCTGAGCCCCCTCCCACACACCCAAACTGCTGCTGCTGGCTCAGGGCAGCCCCTGAACCAGCACCAGCTGCTGCAGAAGTCACGGAAAGTCACGGAATCCGTGACCTCCATGACAAACTCACAGCCTTAGTTATAACTACAGAATCTGCAAGTTTAGAGAAAGCCAGTGTGTTAGTTAGAACTGAGTACTCAGTCAAAGGCACAAACATTAGCCAACTTGTAGAGAGAGGGAAGGGGCTCACTGCTGCAGCGATGGGATGCGACACAATACAGTAACTCCTCACTTAAAGTCGTCCCAGTTAACGTTGTTTCATTGCTGATCAATTAGGGAACATGCTCGTTTAAAGTTGTGCAATGCTCCCTTCTAACGTCGTTTGGCAGCCGCCTGCTTTGTCCACTGCTTGCAGGAAGAGGAGCCCGTTGGAGCTAGCTGGTGGGGGCTTGGAATCAGGGTGGACCGGCAGCCCCCTTATCAGCTCCCCGCTCCCCTAAGTTCCCTGTGCTGCAGCTGCCCAGCAGGCTAGCAATTGCCGGCATTCAGCTGTCCCTCCCCCCACTGCCATGTGCTGCTCCCGCCCTCTGCCTTGGAGCTGCTCCCGCCCTCTGCCTTGGAGCTGCTCCCGCCCTCTGCCTTGGAGCTGCTCCCAGAGACTCCTGCTTGCTGTATGGGGGAAGTGGGGGGCGAATGTCAGGGTGTCCCCCTCTCTCCTGCTCCTGCACCCCGCTTACCCCATTTCCATAGAGCAGGGGGTACACACGACAGGGTTCAAGATGGAGGGAGCTTCCAGGCAGCAGCTGCGGTCTCAGCAAGCTGATCTAATTAACAAGGCAGTGTACTTAAGACTGGGGTCAGCTACTTAAAGGGGAAATGTGCATCTCTCTCTCTCACACACACATGGTGTGTGTCTCTCTGTCTGCTATGCTCTCTCCCCTCCCTCCATGCCTGCTGCCTTGTAGAGTGAGGCTGCATTAACAACGAGTTAACCCTTGAGGGCTCAGCCAAATGCTAGTTCATCATTTAACAGTAAGGCATTCCCCAGGAAATATCCCACCCTCTGACTCCCCCACCTCAACCCAGCTTCACAATCATCATCGCTGTGTACCAGTATTAAATTGTTTGTTTAAAACTTATACGGTGTGTGTGTATGTTTTTATATATATATATATATATATATAGTCTTTTGTCTGGTGAAAAAAATTTCCCTGGAACCTAACTCCCTCATTCACATTAAATCTTATGGGGAAATTGGATTCGCTTAGCATTGTTTCGCTTAAAGTCACATTTTTCAGGAACATAACTACAACGTTAAGTGAGGAGTTACTGTACACAAGGTAGTGACACTGTGGAGTTCTGTAGAACCAGAGTATGCGCAAGATGAGGCTATGCAGCCCTATTATACTGCAAGGCATGTCAGGAATGTTATCCAGATCCATTCACAGCTTCCATCCTACCGACTGGGGCAGAGTCCCAGGTGCTGATAGAGAGGGCATCTGTCCTGAGCAGTGTCTTTTCTTAGTCTCTGGCCTGGAATAGTCTCCAAAGACCATATTCTCCAAAGACCAGGGTTATGGGTAACTTCTGCTAGTTGCAGAGGCTGAAGGCTATAGCGGATAAACAGAGCTCTGACTAACCCCTCATTATCCACTCTGCTTCTCCATTCCCTAAGCTTCTGCTTAGATTTTACTACCAATCCCCTTGAGCAAAAGGTTTCTGGCCTTCAAATGACGTGGAAAAATAACTAGAGACCTTTTGAGTCTTCAACAGATACTTTCTAAGAATGAGGCACTTCTTGTTGCTTGGTTAATTGGAGCCAAAACCAGTGCTCTAGTCAAACGGCATTGGGGGACATCTTTATCTTTAACTGGGTCTGTGGGTGAGGGGAAAGCAGTGGATGTGTTATTCCTTGACTTTAGCAAAGCTTTTGATACAGTCTCCCACAGTATTCTTGCCGGCAAGTTAAAGAAGTATGGGCTGGATGAATGGACTATAAGGTGGATAGAAAGCTGGCTAGATCGTCGGGCTCAACGGGTAGTGATCAACGGCTCCATGTCTAGTTGGCAGCCAGTTTCAAGTGGAGTGCCCCAAGGGTCGGTCCTGGGGCCGGTTTTGTTCAATATCTTCATTAATGATCTGGAAGATGGCGTGGACTGCACTCTCAGCAAATTTGCAGATGACACTAAACTGGGAGGAGTGGTAGATACGCTGGAGGGTAGGGATAGGATACAGAGGGACCTAGACAAATTAGAGGATTGGGCCAAAAGAAACCTGATGAGGTTCAACAAGGACAAGTGCAGAGTCCTGCACTTAGGACGGAAGAATCCCATGCACTGTTACAGACTAGGGACCGAGTGGCTAGGCAGCAGTTCTGCAGAAAAGGACCTAGGGGTTACGGTGGACGAGAAGCTGGATATGAGTCAACAGTGTGCCCTTGTTGCCAAGAAGGCTAACGGCATTTTGGGCTGTATAAGTAGGGGCATTGCCAGCAGATCGAGGGACGTGATCGTTCCCCTCTATTCGACATTGGTGAGGCCTCACCTGGAGTACTGTGTCCAGTTTTGGGCCCCACACTACAAGAAGGATGTGGAAAAATTGGAAAGAGTCCAGCGGAGGGCAACAAAAATGATTAGGGGGCTGGAGCACATGAGTTATGAGGAGAGGCTGAGGGAACTGGGATTGTTTAGTCTGCAGAAGAGAAGAATGAGGGGGGATTTGATAGCTGCTTTCAACTACCTGAAAGGGGGTTCCAAAGAGGATGGATCTAGACTGTTCTCAGTGGTACCAGATGACAGAACAAGGAGTAATGGTCTCAAGTTGCAGTGGGGGAGGTTTAGATTGGATATTAGGAAAAACTTTTTCACTAGGAGGGTGGTGAAGCACTGGAATGGGTTACCTAGGGAGGTGGTGGAATCTCCTTCCTTAGAGGTTTTTAAGGTCAGGCTTGACAAAGCCCTGGCTGGGATGATTTAGTTGGGATTAGGTCCTGCTTTGAGCAGGGGGTTGGACTAGATCAGGGGTCTCAAACTCAAATGACCACGAGGGCGACATGAGGACTAGGACATTGGGCCGAGGGCCGCAGTTACTGACACCTCCCCCCCCCCGCCCTCGGCCCTGCCCCCACTCCACCCCTTCCATGAGGCCCCGCCCCTGCCCCGCCTCTTCCCACCCCTTCCCTGCCCCCATTCCAACCCCTTCCCCGAAATCCCCACCCCAACTCTGCCCCCTCCCTGCCCCCAGGCGGCGCAGGAGGGGCGTGGGGTGCGCCGGGGGTTTAGGGCAGGGAGTTGGCGTGAGGGGTGCAGGGGGGGTTCAGGGTGCAGGGTGCGGCAGGGGGCTCAGGGCAGGGGGTTGGGGTGTGGCGGGGTGCAGGGTGCAGCAGGGGGCTCAGGGCAGGGGGTCGGGTGCAGGAGGGGTGCAGGGCAGGAGGTTGGGGTGCAGGGGGGGTGTGGGGGGGGCTCAGGGCAGGGGTGTGGCGTGTGTTCAGGGCAGGGGGTTGGGGTGCGGGAGGGGTGTGGTGGGGGTTCAGGGCAGGGGGGCAGGGTGCAGCAGGGGGCTCCAGGCGGGGGGTCGGGGTGCAGGAGGGGTGCAGCAGGGGGCTATGGGCAGGGGGGCGGGGGGGGGGTCAGGGCAGGGGTGTGGCGTGTGTTCAGGGCAGGGGGTTGGGGTGCAGGAGGGGTGCAGGGCAGGAGGTTGGGGTGCAGGGTGCAGCAGGGGGCTCTGGGCAGGGGTGCGGTGGGGGGTTCAGGGCAGGGGTGCAGGGTGCAGCAGGGGGCTCCAGGCAGGGGGTCGGGGTGCAGGAGGAGTGCGGGGGGCGGGCTCCAGCCCGACCCGCACCGGGGGCAGGGCAGGCTCCCTGCCTGCCTGCCCTGCCGCCGCGCCGCACCAGGAATCGGCTGGAACCTGGGGAAGGAGGGCCGCAGGGGTGTGTGTGGCTGTTGCTTCAGGCACTGCCCCCAGCAGCTCCCATTGGCCACAGTTCCCCATTCCTGGCCAATGGGAACTGCTGGGGGCGGTGCCTGAAGCAACAGCCACACACACCCCTGCGCCCCTCCTTCCCCAGGTTCCAGCCGATTCCCCGCGCGGGGGCAGGCAGGCGCTCTAGGTAAACGTTGGGGGAGGGTGGGGGGCCGTGAGGAGCTCGCAGGCCACATGCAATAACCCTGCGGGCCGCATGTTTGAGACCCCTGGACTAGATGACCTCCTGAGGTCCCTTCCAACCCTGATATTCTATGATTCTATCTGGAGTCACTGTTCCTAGTAGGCATGTATTTAAGTGAGACCCTCATTTTCTGGCTTTGCAGGGAGAGACTGTCAGGTCTTGCAGAAAAATGGTAAATGGCATAAAAACTGTAGCTAGAAATTTAACTTAAAAGTAACATCCCAATTAACAGTTTTACATTCTGCAAATTGGCGAATGTTTGTGCTTCAGCTATAAGCTCTGCAGGCTCTCAAGGGGCTAGTTCCACCAGGAAACAGCAACTAGCCCATCATGCAGCAAGTCCCACGAAGCAGGACAACTCAAAAGACCGACTGAATAATATGCATTTCCTATGCAGTTCAACATTCATTTTCAAGATGCTGGTCCTGATCTTTAAAATGTTAAATGGGCAGCTAGACCAAAGCTATCTAAGAGACTGCCTCTGCCTGCCCCAGCAGCTATGATCATTGATCACCAGGAACCCTGTAGCTTTCCCCAGGGTGAAGCCCACAGGGGCAGAGGACCAGGAATTCTTAGTAGAAGTCAGGACAGTCTACAAGCAAGTCATAATGCAAAACCTGCAACTTCACAAAAGCCTTTTCCCAATTGTGACAGGTTGGATCACAGAAACCCCCTTGGGAGCTGCCGCCCGATGTGCAAAGACTACTTCTATTCCTGTTTTCCCTGCCATCTCAGTGGCTTCAGCAGCCTGTCTTGCTGAAGCCAGACACACCTGTCTGCTCCAACACAGACCCAGAGTCTGAATTACCTGCCCCAAAGCTGCAGGTTTACCTGAAAACAGCTCACAGAAGTGTGCTTGTCTTTAGCACTCAGATGCCCAACTCCCAATGGGGTCTAAACCCAGATAAATCCGTTTTACCCTGTATAAAGCTTATACAGGGTAAACTCATAAATTGTTCGCCCTCTATAACACCGATAGAGAGATATGCACAGTTGTTTGCTCCCCCAGGTATTAATACATACTCTGAGTTAATTAATAAGTAAAAAGTGATTTTATTTAAATACAGAAAGTAGGATTTAAGTGATTCCAAGTAGTAACAGACAGAACAAAGTAAGTTACCCAGCAAAATAAAATAAAATGCGCAAATCTATGTCTAATCAAACTGAATACAGATAATCTCACCCTCAGAGATGCTTCAGTAAGTTTTTTCTCAGACTGGACACCTTCCAGGCCTGGGCACAATTCTTTCCCCTGGTACAGCTCTTGTTCNTCTAATTGCACTAAATACAGATAAGATCCTCACCAGTTCCAAAATGTTCCCTTTTACAGGCTAATCTTCTTTTAGCCTGGGTCCAGCAGTTACTCACACCCCCTGTAGTTACTGTCCTTGGTTCCAATTTCCTTCGAGTACCCTGGGGGAGTGGAGAGGCTCCTTCTTTAGCCAGCTGAAGACAAAATGGAGGGGTCTCCCCCGGGTTTAAATAGACTGTCTCTTGTGGGTGGAGACCCCCTCCTCACCCTCTGTAGAATCCAGTCACAAAATGGAGATTCGGAATCACATGGGCAGGTCACATGCCCATGCATGACTCAGGACTTGCAGGTAGCAGCCATTACCCACATGCTACCTTGAAAGTCCTCAGGTAGACTTCTTATGTGGATTGGAGTCTTCCAAGCTCTTTTGTCTGTTAAGTGCCCCCTGACTGAACACCTAATTTGCACATTCCTTTCCCAATAAGTGATCCAACGTTCTAACTAAGGCCACTTAGAAATCAAGCAATTATATAGCCCATGTTCATAACTTTGAACACACAAATGGTGCCTGCATACAACTAGGATGAACATAACCAGTAGATCATAACCTTTACATAGATACGTTACATGGCCTATGTAGCAAAACCCTATTCCAGTTATATCATACATACATTTATGAGACTTTCCCCCCATAAAGCCTTATGGGGTACACTGTCACACCAATAATGGAGCAAAAGAATGACCCAGCAACATTCTTCTGAAACACAACCACCTACGTGATCCTACTCAGGTAGTGGCTAACAAACGAGAAGGAGAGAGTTCAGGTCTCTTGACTGGCAGAGTTAAATATGACCTATTTACATACATGACACCCCTGCAGTACCACCGTGGCTGGGGAGGGGGATATCAGCATAATGCCAAGGAAGAGAAGCCAACTGAGGCTACAAGTACTCCTCCCACAATCTCTGATTGCATAGGAATAGTGGTTCAGACATACAGTTGCTGAATCCTGTACCATGTGTCTTCAGAGACCTGGAAAACAGGCTGATAACTCCTCTAGAGCAGGTTCCTGTGCACCCAATACTTGGGAGTCACAACTGGATCATGCAGGTGCTATCGGAGGGAGACTTCTGAGGGTAAAACAGGAGAGATGAAATGATGGAGAAAAGATGAAGGGTGGATGGAAGGAAGGGTGAGCTTAAAGAGACAGAGGATTCAGAGAAGAAATAAGGGAGCACACTCAGAGGTGTCTGAGAAGGAGAAAGTGAGGATTGGGTGCACAGGAGAGGAAGGAAGGCATCTGTGTGTTTAAGGAAGAGAGGGGGAAAAGGAGGAGTGACTCCCCAAGGTAAAAAGGTGTGCAGACATGCATATAGGAGGCCAATGGTGAAAAACTGTTGCTTGTGTCAGGGGAATGGTGTAGGGATATTAAAGAAGGTACTAACAGTGATTCTCCCAAGTGACAGTGACCCCCCCACAATTTGTCCCCCACACTTTAAAATCCAACAGTTTCACCTAGTACAAAAATCTCTTGGGTCTTCTGTTAAAACTTGTAAGCTACTGTCAGTAGAAACCATTGATTGTATCTGTCCTGGGTATTACTATGTAAAACTTACAAACAAGTTAATTGACTTTGTTCTTGAAGTGAACACTATGTTACCACTCCTGCTGTGAGCTATAAGCCGTTAAGTGACCTTCACTTCATTGTAACAGCAACGGCTCCTAGGAACAGACCCCCACCCTCTGTGATTAAAGGGCCGGGAGTCTCAAATGAATTAGCACACACCCCGAAAGTGGTGGAGACAGTATGTTGATGAATGCTTGATGTACATGAATGGTTAGGGAGGTGCTAGCCTAGAAAGGGAGTATCCATCGGCCGAAGAATGTGTCAAGTGGACCACCAGACAACCCCCGGAGGGTAAACTGGGATCCACCCCATCACCTGGAAGGATGAGAAACACAAACTTTGGACAGTGTGGAGCCACCAGGAATGTGCCATCTGCTGATTGAGTCAGCAACAGCAGGATGAAACAGCTCCCATAGACTAACATAGGAATTAATTCCTATAAGAATGGTCTCTCAAGACTGAGGACTTTGAGTCTCTGGTTCTGCTGCCAACCTCCAGGAGCATCAGGTGCGCACCTGACACGGACTCGGCTCCACTCTTGTGTACAGGATACCTGGCCAGTATTCTGTCACAAGCAACTTCTAGGCTGGTAACTATAACACCTATACAGAACTTGAATGAATGATTGTGTGAATGAATATATATATATATATATGGGTGTATAAGGAATAAGTAGTGATAGGAATAAGTAGTTAAACAACGTTGTTTACTGTTATCTTTTGTTTTATTATGGTATTTACAATAAATGTGACAAATGTCTTGTCCCCTTTAATAAGATCCTGCTGGTTTTTATTGGTCTAATATAATTGGTATAACAATGGGCCATGGTAACAAGAAGAACAGTCTATCCAAGCTTGTTTTAGTAAAGCTTTATTCCCTGCATAAAGTAACAAAACTATAATGTGCTGAAGAACAAAATGCTAGTCTCACCTCTGCCTAGGAACTGCCTGGAATCAGCAACCTCAGAAAGTACCAGATGGCAGTCCAGGACTCTCTAGCTGGCATCTCTGCAAGCCATTTATCCCAATTTTCCATGGACTTTAGCCAAAACCTCAATTATCAGACTAACAGGAAGTCCTGTTTATGGCTACTTCACATTAAAAACTTGCAGTCTTTACAAAAATACATGGCACGTTAACAATGAATCCATCTGAACAATTCTGACATGCATGAGACAACAAGAGAACAAAGAATTTTCAAGTTGATCTAAGTGGCTAGGCAAAGTAAAACCGACAAAAGTATGTCAACCGTAACTATTTGCAATAGTTTAATATAGTCAACTGTAGATGCAAGAGAGTGATCACGGCTATTTCATGGTACTGGAGACTTCTCCAGTTTGATGGCAGATCTTGATTCAGAGCAGGAGAGGAAGCAAACCACTGCAGTCTACTATAAGCAGACTAAACTTAAAGGGTTGTAACAGAAGAGGCAGCAGCAACTGTGTTTCTCTCATCCGGATTTTTAATTCATTGTCTTTCTGTTGCACAAATAAGAACTGTTCTCTCACTTGCAATATAGAAAGCTGTGTCCAAGGTATGCTCTTTCATCATGCAAAGGACATAATGTGTCAACCCTGCAACCTCATCAAACACAAGCAAGGAAGAGGAAGTGAAGGGTAGTTCTCTCCCATATTAGACCTTCAGTTGGATATATATATCAGATCATAATACAAACACCAGGTTAAATCTCTTCTATAGCTGAATGGGAGGGTATGAGAATCAGAGACTAATTAGGGAAAGCTGGTGAGACTTAAATTGACCAGCTAATATCCACCCAAGTTCTCAAGGACTCTGGACCCACATTGCTTAATGAAAGAAATGTGACTCTGTATTTTGAATACATTTTATTAAATCATTAAACAAAAATAAAATCAAGAAACATCACCACTACTGCTAGTAATACTGAACTCAAAATGAAAGCAATACAACTATGAAATCACAGTCAAATCAACAGGTTAATCTCAATATTGGATTAGAATTACATCATCAAATGAGTTAAACCCTGTAAAATCAACACAACAAATAACTGATCTTTATAAATTCTAAGACGGGATCTAAGAAGATGGCTGTCCATTTGGTTATGAATTCCAGCTAAAGAACTCTACCCAAGTCAATCGAATCTATAATTTGGCTGGTTTGATGCCGAATCCAAATTATTATCTAATATCATAACCACAAACTCAGAGCCAATTATAAAGCTTCTTCCACAGATTTCAATAAATTCTTGTGTGGTGGTCAATCCTTTCCTCACTCCATGTCCCTTCCCTCCCCTCTGAGATATCAAACAGGTTTAAAAAAAAAAAAAAGCCTTAAAGGAACAATGATAAGCTTAACAACTTTTGTTTGGCAGTTTACAGCTAACAGCTTTCAGTTTCTTAGGACTCTTAAACAAACACATTTTAATGAGTACATTTCAGAGACTATGTGTAGGGCTGCTTAAACCTGGGGAAACTTTCTTTCCTGTGCTTTCCCCGTGTAGTCTGTACAGGTACTCTTACACACAGCCATATTTTCATACGTTACAATTAGGGAATAAAAGGGGCTGGGACACCTCCCAGGTAATAAAAACAAAAGACAAACCTAGAAAAGGGGAAAAAATATTAAGATAACGGGTTCACAAACTCTTCAACTCTCATTGTCTTCTGGACTCTCATGGAGTACAAGCTAGAACTGCAGTCAAGGAGCCAGACAGTGATGCTGTTGGTTCAGAGCTTCTCACTAGAAGGCCTCCTTTGGGTGCAGGGAGAAACTAGTCAAAGACTGAAGTGGGCTGGTTGTTGATGTCATGACTTTCTCTCCCCACCATTTCAGAGGTTCTGAAATGGTCCTCGTCCCCTCCCCTGGTAGCTTGTAGACCAAACAGGGAGGCTTCTTATGGTTTGCAAGCTTTGCCTCCCTCCAAGGGATTCAGACAAATCAGGTGTGAGGCTTACCTTGAAGTCATGCAACTTGATCCAATCAGGTTAAGATTAGATCATCCTTAGCTTGTGTCCATTTGGAAAAGTCCTGCTTATGCCAACAGCTTTTAAAATATTTGGTGTTTGCATACCACAGAGACTGTGACTATTTCCTCCCTCACAAAAAAATTAAAAAGAGAGAATACCAGACCACTTTTGAGGAAGCTGGCATGGCCTTCTCAGCCTTATCTTGAGATTATGTCACCAATTTACAGAAAGTTTGGCAAAAAAATCCTATAAAACAACTGATTAAAAAGACCATAGCAACAACCAGCCACTTAACATTCATCCATCAGCAAAATAAAACATAAATGTGAATATCTTATGACCAGATGTCACCATTCTCCTTGCAAAACAATTTAGTAATTTTTATATTTAGAAACTAGGGCACAAGTCAAACAGCTAATCTTTTAAAGTTTTAATCTTGATAAAGTTACTTTAAAACCTCAGGATGAAACCCATTTAATAAATAATAATAAAGATTTCTATAAAGTCTATTTCCATTATGCTGTTTCACTCACAGGGGCTAAAGTCCCAGCAACTCACTAAGAGCTAATATGAACACCACAGAAAGGACTAATAGAAATGAGGAGGAAAATACTTACAGAAATTAAATGAAAAGACAAAGGGTTTACCACAATCCAGTGGTTTAATTCATTCCAAGGCCTTGAGTATAAATAATATTCCCCACTGTACAAGTCCCTAATGGATAAAAATCCAGTCAAGTTATCAGTGTGTTAAATGACCCTAGCCAGTGGCAAAGCAGGCATAGCAATTGCATACTAGATTACACATTAGACTCAAACTGGAGTTGAAGCTTTATGCAATCACAGGAAGTTGGTTTTGCACTGTATATTTAGTTCAAAAAGAGAAGATTTTGAACTACGTGTGTATTTATATTCTAATTCTTTTGTTAACCTTATATGAATATTTTACAAGTTTGTCTATATGGAAATAGAGTAAAGCATGCAAAAAGAATAATGCTGCCATTGGCAACTGGATACAGTATAAAATAAAGAGTTACTAGAATGAAAAGTTCAGTAGAAGTTTTCATTTGGATTTTTTTTACGGTATATAAAATACAAGTCCTATGCACTGCCCACTACAAACTCCTTCAGTGAATAAAAGTATAGGTTTATTCTTTTGAGATATCAGTATTTCATTGGTGGCTAAGAAACATCATACAAACTAGTAAACAAGATTTCTTGAACTCTAAGTAAACAGAGGACAAACAAAAACAAAACAAACCACTTGAACAGTAGGCTCCATCTATCATAGCGAACCACCACAGTAACTAGACATGAATTTTGTCACCTCTACAAGCTGATTATATAACTATGGTCCTAATTCTGCCCTGACTTGCAAACCATGCAACCAGTTCCCATTGACATTTTTAACCCATCTCTCTACATGGAATAATAAAGGAACCAGCTCCAAAGGGAGTTGCTTATCCAACACATACTAGGACTAATCTAATTGGACGCAGCTACATTGTAATTAACGTTGAAACCACTCCACCAGAAGTAAATTTGGTGCACACTGGAGGACAGAGTGAGAAGGAGACAACAAAAGGGAAAGGAAAAAATGCCAACATTTTCTCTCTTATTTGAAATATTTCTAGTAAAATTCAAGGGAAGAGCTCAAAATGCAGTTTTCTACACTGAGATTATAAATAAGTGGAGACCAGGAATAATTTCTCAAATGAAATAGCAGTTTTCTATTTTATGTCTTCCCTGTACCTAGAGAAAGGAATTTTAGCATAGCTGATCAATAGTTCTAGATATTTCCTCATCATAAAACAGATATTAACAGAAGCACAATTCTAAGTGACACAGTGGAAAAGGAACTGCTTTACAAACTAATTTGTCAGAAATACACGGTCATCTTATTTCATCATCATGGGCATTTTTTTTTAACCGAGTCAAACTCAGATTTGAAGGGAAGAAAAGTTGAGACACCAATATTTGTTTTGCCTTACAGACTTTATGTAGCTACTGCTACTTGAATTCCCCAAGACTTCAATTTCCACAGATCCCCATCTGTTATCATTCTTAGGGAGGAAAGAGAACACACACACACACTGTATTTACTAATAAAATTCATGACTACCAAACTGCAATATTGTATATTCTCTCTCACACATTCACAGATTTAAAGCCTTTAACTTTTTCCCACTGCATATGAAGCAGACACTCACCAATTACTTTCACACAAGTTGAAGCAATTATCTGATTTCCTCCCCCCCGTACTGTATTGCTTTTTTTAATAGGACATTCACAGTATGGAATGCACAAAGCCTGCTTTCATGTTTCCCAAAAAATACCTTTTCTTGGTTCAGCTTTTGGACTCTAATTTTGGACACACAGTGATAGGATCTCTATAAAAAACCATGATATAGTAAACAGTGATCTAAAAATTTCTATTGTCCCTATTGCAGTTATCTCTAATTTCTCCCTCCCTCCCCACACCCAACAGGGCACAAATGCACCTTAACATTTGAGAAATGAAAGTTCAGCTGCTGATTATATACAACTGTAACTCCTCCTTTCCCCTCCCTACACCTGGCCCCCATTAAGTCGTGGCAGTCAGAGTCAGTGTATTAGTCACAAGGTCAATGATGATCTGCTATATGAATTCTGGCACACCTGTTAGAAATGTTACCTTGCTTAACTCAGATATTTGTCAAAAAGCTTCTTGATAATAATCAGGAAATAACTATTACAAAATAAGTAATTTGAACAATGTTTAAATGCCTTCTAAAATAATAATTGTTAGCAAAAATCTTACACTTCATGAACAGTATAGGAAGAAGTATACGATCACCACTGGTAATAAGAGGTAGTAAGAGAAGGTTGTTTATTGTTGGCAAAAAGGAGAAAAAATATTTTAATTATGGCATAATTTTTCTTCCCATTCTGAATAGAGAAGGACACCTCATGATGTCTGGAAGGTCTAAATGGAACAGTAACCACCACACCATGATTTCACAGCTATGCATCTTTGTCAGGCATATGGACCAGTAAGAACGCAGTTGTTTTACCCCCAGCACATCTGCAAATTATCCTCTTCTTTCTCACTTACTGACTTTGAAGCAACAGTTAATAGACAACCCTGTGATAACAGTGGAGGAGGGAGGGAGAAGCAAAGCGATACTCATGGAGGGTACATCCTGGCATTAAAAAAAGTTGTGCAACTAGAAATCATTCTCAAAATAATACGTATGTGGTCCCAAATGATTAGCTAAAAATGCACAATTTTATATCTTAATTTCAGAATTTCGAGGTATGTCTTGTATTGTTTAAAATATAATCTGAAGGCACGCAACCTGGAACAGGCTTTTGTGAGAAGGTTTGTCATTTCCTGACTTCTGGGAGGAAAGAGAAGCGAGTTATTTTGCAGCTTTTGTGTAATACTTCCAGTAGACCTATGAACTTAACCTTTAATACATCACCATGCTGAATATAATTTATGAAAATGTCACATGCAATGAAAGGAGTTCACAAGTGGTGTACCAAATGCAATGTACCAAACAACTAGAAATATGTTTTTGAACAGCTCTAGTTCACCTGGACTTGTCAACAGCCAATCTCACAATGACTTCAATGGAAGCAAGACAGGGCTCTAGATAAGAAGAAAACAGTACTAGAAATTAGGAAGCGGACAAAGCATTAAAAAATGTTATGGGAGATTTTAATATAAAAATACTATAGGCGGTGCAGGTAGTTAAGGTTGCTCACACTTCCCATTAATAGGACTGTGACAAAGTCGGGTTTTCCTCCTTATGTTGTACGTGAACCTATGTGAGTCTTACTGTTTTGCATGAATACTGTGTGTACCTCAGTTTCCTGTGTATTACACCAGTGCTTAGGTGGTGGGAATAAGGATGTGTGACTTTTGCTGAGAACCTCAGGGGCAGGTGAGGCAGCTCCAGCTGCCTGCACGTAAGCGATGATGCCCTTCATAACCTGAGAACCAGGAGGGGGATGCAACCAGGTGACACTTTGCCTAGGAAGCGAGACAAAAGACCACAGGAGGAGCAACAGGACAGGGGCCAGAGAGCTGGAAGCAAGTCAGTCTCAGCTGCCTTGAGGCCCACGGGGAAGCCCAAAGCTCTGGGCTTCCCTCCCCCAAAGATGGACTTTACTGAATGTTCCTAATTTCTATGCTAGCAAGCTGTGTTCTACGCTGTGTTCCTGTCGACTAATAAACCCTTCTGTTTTACACGCTGGCTGAGAGGCATGGATGACTGTGAAGTTGGGGTGCAGGGCCCTTTGATTTCATCCCATCCAGGCAGACTTGTTGCGGGAAGTGCACGGTGAGAACAGGGGTGCTGAATGCTCCGGGGTCAGACCCAGAAAGACCAAAGTCATGTAGGCTTCTTGCCATGGCAACAGGTCCAAGAGAGGAGTCATGTTAAACCAGAGTCCTGATTGGCTTCACTCGGAGCATTTCCAGAACATTAGCATAGGCGCCGATTTCTTCTGGTGCTGATGGGTGCTCGACCCCCCTCTGTCCCTGTTCCCGCNTGTTGATGAATGCTTGATGTACATGAATGGTTAGGGAGGTGCTAGCCTAGAAAGGGAGTATCCATCGGCCGAAGAATGTGTCAAGTGGACCACCAGACAACCCCCGGAGGGTAAACTGGGATCCACCCCATCACCTGGAAGGATGAGAAACACAAACTTTGGACAGTGTGGAGCCACCAGGAATGTGCCATCTGCTGATTGAGTCAGCAACAGCAGGATGAAACAGCTCCCATAGACTAACATAGGAATTAATTCCTATAAGAATGGTCTCTCAAGACTGAGGACTTTGAGTCTCTGGTTCTGCTGCCAACCTCCAGGAGCATCAGGTGCGCACCTGACACGGACTCGGCTCCACTCTTGTGTACAGGATACCTGGCCAGTATTCTGTCACAAGCAACTTCTAGGCTGGTAACTATAACACCTATACAGAACTTGAATGAATGATTGTGTGAATGAATATATATGGGTGTATAAGGAATAAGTAGTGATAGGAATAAGTAGTTAAACAACGTTGTTTACTGTTATCTTTTGTTTTATTATGGTATTTACAATAAATGTGACAAATGTCTTGTCCCCTTTAATAAGCTCCTGCTGGTTTTTATTGGTCTAATATAATTGGTATAACAATGGGCCATGGTAACAAGAAGAACAGTCTATCCAAGCTTGTTTTAGTAAAGCTTTATTCCCTGCATAAAGTAACAAAACTATAATGTGCTGAAGAACAAAATGCTAGTCTCACCTCTGCCTAGGAACTGCCTGGAATCAGCAACCTCAGAAAGTACCAGATGGCAGTCCAGGACTCTCTAGCTGGCATCTCTGCAAGC
This sequence comes from Platysternon megacephalum, assembly GCA_003942145.1. Classification (NCBI taxonomy): domain Eukaryota; kingdom Metazoa; phylum Chordata; order Testudines; family Platysternidae; genus Platysternon; species Platysternon megacephalum. The sequence continues at coordinate 7,914,276 of QXTE01000043.1, forward strand.
CATTTATCCCAATTTTCCATGGACTTTAGCCAAAACCTCAATTATCAGACTAACAGGAAGTCCTGTTTATGGCTACTTCACATTAAAAACTTGCAGTCTTTACAAAAATACATGGCACGTTAACAATGAATCCATCTGAACAATTCTGACATGCATGAGACAACAAGAGAACAAAGAATTTTCAAGTTGATCTAAGTGGCTAGGCAAAGTAAAACCGACAAAAGTATGTCAACCGTAACTATTTGCAATAGTTTAATATAGTCAACTGTAGATGCAAGAGAGTGATCACGGCTATTTCATGGTACTGGAGACTTCTCCAGTTTGATGGCAGATCTTGATTCAGAGCAGGAGAGGAAGCAAACCACTGCAGTCTACTATAAGCAGACTAAACTTAAAGGGTTGTAACAGAAGAGGCAGCAGCAACTGTGTTTCTCTCATCCGGATTTTTAATTCATTGTCTTTCTGTTGCACAAATAAGAACTGTTCTCTCACTTGCAATATAGAAAGCTGTGTCCAAGGTATGCTCTTTCATCATGCAAAGGACATAATGTGTCAACCCTGCAACCTCATCAAACACAAGCAAGGAAGAGGAAGTGAAGGGTAGTTCTCTCCCATATTAGACCTTCAGTTGGATATATATATCAGATCATAATACAAACACCAGGTTAAATCTCTTCTATAGCTGAATGGGAGGGTATGAGAATCAGAGACTAATTAGGGAAAGCTGGTGAGACTTAAATTGACCAGCTAATATCCACCCAAGTTCTCAAGGACTCTGGACCCACATTGCTTAATGAAAGAAATGTGACTCTGTATTTTGAATACATTTTATTAAATCATTAAACAAAAATAAAATCAAGAAACATCACCACTACTGCTAGTAATACTGAACTCAAAATGAAAGCAATACAACTATGAAATCACAGTCAAATCAACAGGTTAATCTCAATATTGGATTAGAATTACATCATCAAATGAGTTAAACCCTGTAAAATCAACACAACAAATAACTGATCTTTATAAATTCTAAGACGGGATCTAAGAAGATGGCTGTCCATTTGGTTATGAATTCCAGCTAAAGAACTCTACCCAAGTCAATCGAATCTATAATTTGGCTGGTTTGATGCCGAATCCAAATTATTATCTAATATCATAACCACAAACTCAGAGCCAATTATAAAGCTTCTTCCACAGATTTCAATAAATTCTTGTGTGGTGGTCAATCCTTTCCTCACTCCATGTCCCTTCCCTCCCCTCTGAGATATCAAACAGGTTTAAAAAAAAAAAAAAGCCTTAAAGGAACAATGATAAGCTTAACAACTTTTGTTTGGCAGTTTACAGCTAACAGCTTTCAGTTTCTTAGGACTCTTAAACAAACACATTTTAATGAGTACATTTCAGAGACTATGTGTAGGGCTGCTTAAACCTGGGGAAACTTTCTTTCCTGTGCTTTCCCCGTGTAGTCTGTACAGGTACTCTTACACACAGCCATATTTTCATACGTTACAATTAGGGAATAAAAGGGGCTGGGACACCTCCCAGGTAATAAAAACAAAAGACAAACCTAGAAAAGGGGAAAAAATATTAAGATAACGGGTTCACAAACTCTTCAACTCTCATTGTCTTCTGGACTCTCATGGAGTACAAGCTAGAACTGCAGTCAAGGAGCCAGACAGTGATGCTGTTGGTTCAGAGCTTCTCACTAGAAGGCCTCCTTTGGGTGCAGGGAGAAACTAGTCAAAGACTGAAGTGGGCTGGTTGTTGATGTCATGACTTTCTCTCCCCACCATTTCAGAGGTTCTGAAATGGTCCTCGTCCCCTCCCCTGGTAGCTTGTAGACCAAACAGGGAGGCTTCTTATGGTTTGCAAGCTTTGCCTCCCTCCAAGGGATTCAGACAAATCAGGTGTGAGGCTTACCTTGAAGTCATGCAACTTGATCCAATCAGGTTAAGATTAGATCATCCTTAGCTTGTGTCCATTTGGAAAAGTCCTGCTTATGCCAACAGCTTTTAAAATATTTGGTGTTTGCATACCACAGAGACTGTGACTATTTCCTCCCTCACAAAAAAATTAAAAAGAGAGAATACCAGACCACTTTTGAGGAAGCTGGCATGGCCTTCTCAGCCTTATCTTGAGATTATGTCACCAATTTACAGAAAGTTTGGCAAAAAAATCCTATAAAACAACTGATTAAAAAGACCATAGCAACAACCAGCCACTTAACATTCATCCATCAGCAAAATAAAACATAAATGTGAATATCTTATGACCAGATGTCACCATTCTCCTTGCAAAACAATTTAGTAATTTTTATATTTAGAAACTAGGGCACAAGTCAAACAGCTAATCTTTTAAAGTTTTAATCTTGATAAAGTTACTTTAAAACCTCAGGATGAAACCCATTTAATAAATAATAATAAAGATTTCTATAAAGTCTATTTCCATTATGCTGTTTCACTCACAGGGGCTAAAGTCCCAGCAACTCACTAAGAGCTAATATGAACACCACAGAAAGGACTAATAGAAATGAGGAGGAAAATACTTACAGAAATTAAATGAAAAGACAAAGGGTTTACCACAATCCAGTGGTTTAATTCATTCCAAGGCCTTGAGTATAAATAATATTCCCCACTGTACAAGTCCCTAATGGATAAAAATCCAGTCAAGTTATCAGTGTGTTAAATGACCCTAGCCAGTGGCAAAGCAGGCATAGCAATTGCATACTAGATTACACATTAGACTCAAACTGGAGTTGAAGCTTTATGCAATCACAGGAAGTTGGTTTTGCACTGTATATTTAGTTCAAAAAGAGAAGATTTTGAACTACGTGTGTATTTATATTCTAATTCTTTTGTTAACCTTATATGAATATTTTACAAGTTTGTCTATATGGAAATAGAGTAAAGCATGCAAAAAGAATAATGCTGCCATTGGCAACTGGATACAGTATAAAATAAAGAGTTACTAGAATGAAAAGTTCAGTAGAAGTTTTCATTTGGATTTTTTTTACGGTATATAAAATACAAGTCCTATGCACTGCCCACTACAAACTCCTTCAGTGAATAAAAGTATAGGTTTATTCTTTTGAGATATCAGTATTTCATTGGTGGCTAAGAAACATCATACAAACTAGTAAACAAGATTTCTTGAACTCTAAGTAAACAGAGGACAAACAAAAACAAAACAAACCACTTGAACAGTAGGCTCCATCTATCATAGCGAACCACCACAGTAACTAGACATGAATTTTGTCACCTCTACAAGCTGATTATATAACTATGGTCCTAATTCTGCCCTGACTTGCAAACCATGCAACCAGTTCCCATTGACATTTTTAACCCATCTCTCTACATGGAATAATAAAGGAACCAGCTCCAAAGGGAGTTGCTTATCCAACACATACTAGGACTAATCTAATTGGACGCAGCTACATTGTAATTAACGTTGAAACCACTCCACCAGAAGTAAATTTGGTGCACACTGGAGGACAGAGTGAGAAGGAGACAACAAAAGGGAAAGGAAAAAATGCCAACATTTTCTCTCTTATTTGAAATATTTCTAGTAAAATTCAAGGGAAGAGCTCAAAATGCAGTTTTCTACACTGAGATTATAAATAAGTGGAGACCAGGAATAATTTCTCAAATGAAATAGCAGTTTTCTATTTTATGTCTTCCCTGTACCTAGAGAAAGGAATTTTAGCATAGCTGATCAATAGTTCTAGATATTTCCTCATCATAAAACAGATATTAACAGAAGCACAATTCTAAGTGACACAGTGGAAAAGGAACTGCTTTACAAACTAATTTGTCAGAAATACACGGTCATCTTATTTCATCATCATGGGCATTTTTTTTTAACCGAGTCAAACTCAGATTTGAAGGGAAGAAAAGTTGAGACACCAATATTTGTTTTGCCTTACAGACTTTATGTAGCTACTGCTACTTGAATTCCCCAAGACTTCAATTTCCACAGATCCCCATCTGTTATCATTCTTAGGGAGGAAAGAGAACACACACACACACTGTATTTACTAATAAAATTCATGACTACCAAACTGCAATATTGTATATTCTCTCTCACACATTCACAGATTTAAAGCCTTTAACTTTTTCCCACTGCATATGAAGCAGACACTCACCAATTACTTTCACACAAGTTGAAGCAATTATCTGATTTCCTCCCCCCCGTACTGTATTGCTTTTTTTAATAGGACATTCACAGTATGGAATGCACAAAGCCTGCTTTCATGTTTCCCAAAAAATACCTTTTCTTGGTTCAGCTTTTGGACTCTAATTTTGGACACACAGTGATAGGATCTCTATAAAAAACCATGATATAGTAAACAGTGATCTAAAAATTTCTATTGTCCCTATTGCAGTTATCTCTAATTTCTCCCTCCCTCCCCACACCCAACAGGGCACAAATGCACCTTAACATTTGAGAAATGAAAGTTCAGCTGCTGATTATATACAACTGTAACTCCTCCTTTCCCCTCCCTACACCTGGCCCCCATTAAGTCGTGGCAGTCAGAGTCAGTGTATTAGTCACAAGGTCAATGATGATCTGCTATATGAATTCTGGCACACCTGTTAGAAATGTTACCTTGCTTAACTCAGATATTTGTCAAAAAGCTTCTTGATAATAATCAGGAAATAACTATTACAAAATAAGTAATTTGAACAATGTTTAAATGCCTTCTAAAATAATAATTGTTAGCAAAAATCTTACACTTCATGAACAGTATAGGAAGAAGTATACGATCACCACTGGTAATAAGAGGTAGTAAGAGAAGGTTGTTTATTGTTGGCAAAAAGGAGAAAAAATATTTTAATTATGGCATAATTTTTCTTCCCATTCTGAATAGAGAAGGACACCTCATGATGTCTGGAAGGTCTAAATGGAACAGTAACCACCACACCATGATTTCACAGCTATGCATCTTTGTCAGGCATATGGACCAGTAAGAACGCAGTTGTTTTACCCCCAGCACATCTGCAAATTATCCTCTTCTTTCTCACTTACTGACTTTGAAGCAACAGTTAATAGACAACCCTGTGATAACAGTGGAGGAGGGAGGGAGAAGCAAAGCGATACTCATGGAGGGTACATCCTGGCATTAAAAAAAGTTGTGCAACTAGAAATCATTCTCAAAATAATACGTATGTGGTCCCAAATGATTAGCTAAAAATGCACAATTTTATATCTTAATTTCAGAATTTCGAGGTATGTCTTGTATTGTTTAAAATATAATCTGAAGGCACGCAACCTGGAACAGGCTTTTGTGAGAAGGTTTGTCATTTCCTGACTTCTGGGAGGAAAGAGAAGCGAGTTATTTTGCAGCTTTTGTGTAATACTTCCAGTAGACCTATGAACTTAACCTTTAATACATCACCATGCTGAATATAATTTATGAAAATGTCACATGCAATGAAAGGAGTTCACAAGTGGTGTACCAAATGCAATGTACCAAACAACTAGAAATATGTTTTTGAACAGCTCTAGTTCACCTGGACTTGTCAACAGCCAATCTCACAATGACTTCAATGGAAGCAAGACAGGGCTCTAGATAAGAAGAAAACAGTACTAGAAATTAGGAAGCGGACAAAGCATTAAAAAATGTTATGGGAGATTTTAATATAAAAATACTATAGGCGGTGCAGGTAGTTAAGGTTGCTCACACTTCCCATTAATAGGACTGTGACAAAGTCGGGTTTTCCTCCTTATGTTGTACGTGAACCTATGTGAGTCTTACTGTTTTGCATGAATACTGTGTGTACCTCAGTTTCCTGTGTATTACACCAGTGCTTAGGTGGTGGGAATAAGGATGTGTGACTTTTGCTGAGAACCTCAGGGGCAGGTGAGGCAGCTCCAGCTGCCTGCACGTAAGCGATGATGCCCTTCATAACCTGAGAACCAGGAGGGGGATGCAACCAGGTGACACTTTGCCTAGGAAGCGAGACAAAAGACCACAGGAGGAGCAACAGGACAGGGGCCAGAGAGCTGGAAGCAAGTCAGTCTCAGCTGCCTTGAGGCCCACGGGGAAGCCCAAAGCTCTGGGCTTCCCTCCCCCAAAGATGGACTTTACTGAATGTTCCTAATTTCTATGCTAGCAAGCTGTGTTCTACGCTGTGTTCCTGTCGACTAATAAACCCTTCTGTTTTACACGCTGGCTGAGAGGCATGGATGACTGTGAAGTTGGGGTGCAGGGCCCTTTGATTTCATCCCATCCAGGCAGACTTGTTGCGGGAAGTGCACGGTGAGAACAGGGGTGCTGAATGCTCCGGGGTCAGACCCAGAAAGACCAAAGTCATGTAGGCTTCTTGCCATGGCAACAGGTCCAAGAGAGGAGTCATGTTAAACCAGAGTCCTGATTGGCTTCACTCGGAGCATTTCCAGAACATTAGCATAGGCGCCGATTTCTTCTGGTGCTGATGGGTGCTCGACCCCCCTCTGTCCCTGTTCCCGCCCCAACTCCACCCCGGCCCAACCCCCTCCCGCCCCTATTCCAACCCCTTCCCCAAAGACCCCGCCCCAACTCCACCCCCTCCCTGCCCCTATTCAACTCCTTCCCCAAATCCCTGCCCCGGCCCCGCCTCTTCCCCACCTCCTCCCCTGAGCGCGCCACGTTCCAGTTCCTCCCAGAACTTGCTGTTCGGCTCCTGCAAGCACTGGGAGAAAGGGAGGGAGGAGCGGAGACGCGGTGCGCTGGGAAGAGGCGGAGGAGGTGGGGAGGCGGGGAGCTTGGCTGCCAGTGGGTGCAGAGCACCCACTAATTTTTCCCCATGGGTGCTCCAGCCCCGGAGCACCCATGGAGTTGGCACCTATGAGCATTAGCCCTGTAACTCCGTGACAACTGGTGGCAGGGGTGGTACCAACTGCACCCTGTGGACAGAGCATCCTGCAGTAAGTGACTGGGGAGCAGTAAAACAAAGGGGGATTAGCGAGAGACAGGCGTGCTGAAGGCTGAGTGAGGTGCAGTTCCAGGAGGCGGAGCAGCCTACAGCTTAATCCCCAAGAGAAATTGTGACCCCTGAGAAGGGCTGCCACACTGAAGGGAACTCCTCCCAGCAGGGCCGGCTCCAGCGTTTTTGCTGCCCCAAGTGGCAAAAAAAAAAAAAAAAAAAAAAAAAAAAAAGCCATGATCAGCAGCACTTCGATGGCAGCTCTTCATTCTTCGGCGGCAGGTCCTTCCCTCCGAGAGGGACTGAGGGACCCGCCGCCGAATTGCTGCTGAAGAGCTGGAAGTGCCGCCCCTCTCCGTTGGCCACCCCAAGCACCTGCTTGCTGCGCTGGTGCCTGGAGCTGGCCCTGCCTCCCAGGGACTTTGGGGAGCCGAGAGAGCACAGGCCAGTGAGTCTGTGACAACTTGGGAACAGCGAAGAGATGGCCTATAACTAAGGCTGTGAGTCTGTCATGGAGGTCACGGATTCCGTGACTTTCCATGACCTCCGCAGTGGCTGGTGCTGGCCTAGGGGCTGCCCGAGCCAGGCAGCCCCAGGGCCAGCAGCAGCAGTTTGGGTGTGCAGGAGGGGGCTCAGGGCTAGGGGTATCTGCTTAGGGGGGGGCAGCCCCCCTGCAGTTCCTAGGCAGCAGAGAGGGTCTCCGCACTGCGCGCTGCCAGTGCCCGCAGGCCCCGCCCCCGCAGCTCCCATTGGCTGCGGCTCCCGGCCAATGGGAGCTGTAGCAGCCAGCACTTGTGGCCTAGGAGCTGCAGGGACGTGGAGCCGGGTAGGGAGCCCCGCCAACCCCCCGCCCCCCGAGCAACAGTGGGAGTCCTGACCGTGCGCCGTGGCCCCCCTCTCCCTCAGCACCAGCAGGGGTCCCGGGTCACCTCTACCCCCTCCCCCAGTACCTGCGGTGCGCCCAGACCGCCGCCCAAGTTTTAGTCACAGTAGGTATTTTTAGTAAAAGTCATGGACAGGTCACATGCCCATGAACTTTTGTTTCTGGGCCGTGATCTGTCTGTGACTTTTACTAAAAATATCCATGACTAAAACAAAGCCTTACCTATAACCATCTCCTTAAGAAGCACATTGAAGAGCTATGCAGAGTTGGAAAGCTCACCAAGGTGCAGCTAATTTCTCAGCTGGAAGAGGATGATCGCTCTAAGGAGCTGGTTCCTGACCCAGTTGGGGCCATGAGTCTGGGAGCAGGCGGGCATCCCCAAGACCAGCGTTCCCAACCAGCAAGGGGTCTCTACTAGGTTCCCCGTTAGTGGATCTGATCTGAGACGGATGGAATTGGAACTGAGATTGAAGGAGTTGGAGGACCGTGAGAGACAGGGAAGGCATGAGGCAGAACAGCAGGAGGGACATTAGCAGCATGAACTGGGATGGCTGAGCTGAGAGGCAGGGGACCCGTCCAGGGTTGAATGGGGATGGACCACAGGTTGCCAATTCTGCAGGGAACTTCGACACTAAATTACTGCCCCAGGTTAAGGAGGGAGGAGATGTAGATACCTGTCTCACGGCCTTTGGGAAGGCAGGCAATTGGAACCTGGCTGACCCTGCAGAAAGGCTCCGGTGTCTAGCCCCCTTTCTGGGTCCCAAGGCCAGAGCTGTTTAGCCAGATGGGCGGGGTGGCAGACTGGCTCCCACTCCTGGCCCCAGCATATATGTCTGTATGTACTCTCTTGGGCTCAGGCTCCTCGGACCTCCAGTGGGAGCGGAAGGTGGTGGACAATGGGGAGACATTCCTGGGGTGGTGAGATCCTGGGACAGAGAGAACTGTTGTCAGGCTCCGGGTGGTGCAGCCTCACCAGATGCTGCAGGGCTGTGTGACCTGGGTGAAGGTCCGAGGGATGAAGCCACTTGCCCTGCCTATGGCTCAGATCCCTGTGCAGATGAGGTCGGGTTGGCTAGTAGTTGGGGCTCTCGAAGATATCAGCTTTGACGTGGATGATGGGGGGGAAAATGACTGTCTCTCTTTGGGACAGGATCCAGGCCCTGCTCCTGTAACGGCCAAGGATTCAAGTTTGAATCCAGGGAACCAATCGGCTAAGACTGAAGTGGTCAGTGTAAATGCAAATGTCCTGGCTGACAGGGAGGAGGAGTTGCTAAGCTCAGGTACCCTGACTGTCTGTATCCAGACCCCTGGAGCTAAGTGGGACAGAGAGATGCTCCTCACCCCCTGTCCACAGGGGGAGGTGGCTCACACTGGCTCTGAAGATGTTGTGACCAAAGCAGCAGGCTCACTGCCTGCCCTCACTGGGACAACAGGGGTGCAGCTGAGCCCGGGGGGGATCGGAGATCCCAGCTGAGTGTGGGGAACCACAGCCAGGACAGGATGGCTGCCAACCAGGGCTGCCTTGTCCAGAGGTGCAGGAGGCCCCAGGGAAGGGGGAAGCAGCTAAAAGGGCGCTGCTGGTGACAGAGATGCCTGGTCAGAGGGTGACCAAGATGAAGATGGTGGCTTTTCATCAAGAGAGCCAAAATCCCAGCATTCCAGTCTGGGGGGCTGTGACCACAGGCAGCGAGAGGGAACTGGTTTCACTCCCCTCTCCAGCTGCTGAATTCCAGACCGAGCTGCGGAAGGACCCCTCCTTAGAGAAGCTGAGGGAACTTGCTGGCCACAGCACGGCGAAACCCCTTGGGGAAGGCTTCTGGGAAAGATTCCTGTGGGAGAAGAGATTCCTGTACTGGGAATGGGCTTCCCCAGGGGAAGTGGAACTATGGGGGAATCAGAAGACAGCTAGTGGTCCCCCAGAAGTACTGCCGCAGGCTACAGTACCTGGCCTGCAATGTGCCTTTCTCGGGACAACAGGGAATCCTGTGCCCCAGGCAGAGGCTGCTACAGAACCTTTACTGGCCCAGTCTTCGATAACATCCAGTAGTACTGCAGGTCCTGGGACCCCTGCCAGACAGTGGGGAAGGCCCGGCACAAAGGGAAAGCAGTCTTGAGATGCCTGCCCATCAAAGGAGACTTTTCAGAAGGTGGCCATGCACATAGTGAGGCCCCTCAGCAAGGCAACCCGGGCAAAAAAGAAATACATTCTGGTGGGGGTAGATTTCGCAACCCGTTACCCAAAGGCAGTGGCTCTGTCCTCTATCGAGGCAGCCACTGTGGCAGATGAGCTGCTGACCATTCTCATCTGCCGGGAGCTCCTTACAGACCCGGGGTCCAATTTCATATTAGTCCTGCTCCTGTGCTTGTGGGAGAAGTGTGGGGTCCAGCGCACCTGGGCCTCAGCATATCATCCTCAGTCCAGTGGGCTGGTAGAGAGATTTAATGGAACCCTGAAGACGATGCTGAAGACTTTCATGGGCCAGCATCTGCAGGACTGGGACAAGTATTTAACTCACCTGCTATTCACATAAAGTGAAGAGCCCCAGGAATCCATGGGGTTCTCTCCTTTGCAGTTGCTGTATGGGAGGAGAGTGAGGGGACCCCTGGACTTGGTGAGGGACGAATGGGAGAGGAAGGCCTGTCCTGATGGAGAATCAGTGATGGAGTATATGTACTGACTTCCCGGGAAAAGCTCATTGAGCTCATGAGTCTGGCCAGGGAGAACTTAGCCAGGGCCCAAGGGAAGCAGAAAGTCTGATACAACTGCTCAGCCTATGGCATGGGGGACCAGGTGATGTTTCTCATCCCAGTGAGGAAGAATAAGCTACAAGCTGCCTGGGACAGGCCCTTTAAGGTCATCACACAGCTGAATGGGGTGAAATATGTGGTGGAACTGTCCAACCTGAGCCACCGAGGGTACCATGTCAACATGATAAATCCGTACTGTGACAGGGAGAGGCTGGTACTGGCTGAGTGTGGACAGTGGGAGGAGAAAGGGGATGATCCTCCGGTGGATCTCTTCCCTGAGACAGGAGCTGGCCTCTGGCTGGAATCAATTCTCTTCTCTGCCCAGCTAATCCCTGCCCGACAGGCAGAGATCAGAGCGGTGCTGGGTTCCTACCAGCAGCTGTTCTCCAGACAGCCTGGGCTCACTAACTTGGCTGTTCACTGGGTGGGGACAGGAGCCACCTGTCTTGTCAGGTGTCCCCCATTCAGAGTCAGTGGGAAAACAGCCCAGAGAGAGAGTGCAGGAGGGGAGCCAAGGAGATAGAGGTCAGACACATGCTGGCTTTACGGGTGATCCAGCCATCCACCAGCCACTGAGCCTCACCCGTGGTGCTGGTCCTCAAGAAAGACGGGTGAATCCGATTCTGTGTGGACTATCAGAAGCTCAATGCCATCACCATGTCTGGTGCCTGCCCCATGCCTAGGCCTGACGAGATCCTAGACAAGTTGGGGGGGGGGGATTCGATACTTCACTACCAAGGATCTCACCAAAGGCTACTGGCACGTGCCTGTGGATCCAGATGCCAGGTTAAAACTTGCTTTTGCCACCCCTTTGGGGCTATATGAATTCCTGGTCCTACCTTTCAGCCTCAAGGAGGCACCGGTCACCCGCCAGCATCTGGGGAATCAGTTACTGAGGGGGATGGAGAATTTTACCCTAGCGTATATTGATGATGATGTGTGTCTTTAGCCAGACTGGGGAGGAACATGTGTCCCAGGTGAAGAAGGGGCAGGGTCGCCTCTGGAAGGCAAAACTAAACTATAAATGCTGGAAAGTGCAAGGTGGGGATGGCAGAGGTGCTGTACCTGGGCCACAAGACGGGGAGCGGTTGCTTAAAGCCAGAACCAGCCAAGGTGGAGGTGATCAGAGATTGGCCCACTCCCCAGACTAAGAAACAGATCCAGGCCTTTATTGCGATGGTTGGGCACTACCGGAGGTTTCTGCCCCACTTTAGCTCCCTGTCAGCCCCCCATCACTGAGCTATATGATAAGGGTAGGCCAGACAAGGTGATCTGGACCAGGCAATGCCAGAGGGCTCTCTGCGCGCTGAAGCAAGATCCGGTCAAGGGCCCGGTGCTGGTAAACCCAGACTTTGACAAATGTTTTATGGTGTTCACCAATGCCTCAGACGCAGGGTACTCCTGGTTGGAGGTACCGAGCCACCCTCCTCGGGCCTTGGCTCCCCTCCTGCACTCTCCTTCCCCTTGCAGGATGTAGGAGAGCGTCCTCTCCCAGTCTTCTTTTGCGCCACTTGGCAGGTGCTGGGGATGGGGATCAGTGCCAGTCCGTCGACGGTGCTGGTGGGGCACTCTGCACCAACGCTGGGGTGCTCGAGGCAGAGTCGGACCTCAACTGCTCTGGTGCCGGAGTTGGAGCTGGCTCCATTAGGAGCGCTTTGAGATGGATGTCTCTCTCCTTCTTAGTCTGAGGTTTGAAGGACTTGTAGATACAGCACTTGTCGCTTATATGCGACTCGCCCAGACACCTTAGACAACTGTTATGCGGATTGCCGATGGGCATTGTTTTTTTTGCAGCAATCGCAGGGCTTAAAGCCTGGGGACCGGGGCATGCCCAGTCCCTAGGCTGAGTCCTGTTCGGGACTCACCAAGTAAAATGCACTAACACGCTATGGGATAACTATTAACTATTTTACAAGAAAAGTTTGTAATACTGAACGAAGCGAAAAAGCTAGCTGAAGCAGCAGACGTTTCAGCACCGTCACTGGTGGCAAGAAGGAACTGAGGGTGGGGGGAAACCAGTGGCGCCCTTTATACCGCAGCATGTGCATGCCACTCCAGAAGGCGCCAGAGCCGGTCCCCTACAGCAGGGGTGGGCAAACTTTTTGGCCTGAGGACCACATTGGGGAATAGAAATTGTATGGCGGGCCATGAATGCTCACAAAATTGGGGTTGGGGTGCGGGAGGGAGGGAGTGAGGGCTCTGGCTGGGGATGCAGGCTCTGGGGTGGGGCTGGGGAGTTTGGGGTTTAGCAGGGTGCTCTGGGCTGGCACCGAGGGGTTCAGGGGGTGGGAGGGGGATCAGGGCTGGGGCAGGGGTGCAGAAAGGGTGCAGGTTCTGGCTGGGGGTGCGGGCTTTGGGGTGGGGCTGGGGATGACAGGTTTGGGGTACAGGAGGGTGATCTGGGCTGAGACTGAGGGGTTTGGAGAGTGAGGGGGATCAGGGCAGGGGCCTGGGGAGAGGCTCAGGGAGTGAGGACATGTCCCTTCTCTGGCTCCTACGTGGAGGCGCGGCCAGGCGGCTCTGCACGCTGCCCCATCCGCAGGCATCCCCCTGCAGCTCCCATTGGAGTGCCGGAGAGGGCCATTAGAGCGCGTAGGAGCCGGAACAGGGCTATGCCGCGACTTCTGGGAGCCGTGTGGTGCGGCCCTGACCCAGCGCCCCGGCTGGCTTAAAACGGCTCACAGGCCGGATCCGGCCCACGGGCCATAGTTTGCCCACCCCTGCCCTGCAGCTACCACTGAGGGGAAAAGCTTCTGGCACCGGTGCATGTGGCGAGCACACACACCTAATATGGAATGGACATGAGCAAGCACTCAAAGAAGAATGATTCCTCCTTTCTGAATCCCTCCAGTGCCCCACTACTTGGTGTCAATGACACTATTAAATCCAAATATGCAAAAATAAACAAATATAAAAACAATACATGTAAACTAACACTAACTACTAATCTAATTAGTTACATTTTTTTTAGAGAATGATGAGGCATACAGGCTCTGTCTACCTACCGCAGGTGGGGAGAAGGAACTGAGGGAGGGTTAAGGGCAGCCCCACCTCTTCATACCATTGGCTATCAGCATGAGCATGTGGAGAGTGCATGCACCACCCTGAGGGGTACTGATGGAGATTTTTTTTCCATAGCTTCGGTGCACTGAGTGAACACACACCTAAAAGTGGAATGGACATGTACTATCACTTGCAGAACCTTAATTGTGTCATTTCCTAACTTTTCAGCACTTCATTTTATGACCTTAACATTCTTTTAATGTGTGCGGAGGGAAGTGTTGGGGAGGTTGTTTTCTTTAATGGAGCATATACATACAATAAGCCTGGGATAGATTAGAGAGGGATGTAAGATGGTGTCTAACATACACAGATTTTCAAAACACAGAAAAGATTAAAAAAACATAGTGTCGGACTCAGGTTTGTTTTTAATAATTGACAGACAAGATTCACAACCTAGGATTTTATGTATTCATATATGAATACAGTAGAATTTCAGAGTTACAAACATCAGAGTTACGAACTGACCAGTCAACCACACACCTCGTTTGGAACCGGAAATACACTATCAGGCAGCAGCAGAGACCAAAGAAAAAAGAAAATATAGTACAGTACAGTATAGTACAGTACTGTGTTAAAAAATATAGGGAAATAAAAAAATAAAGGGAAGTTTAAAAATAAGATTTGACAAGGTAAGGAAACTGTTTCTGTGCTTGTTTCATTTAAATTAAGATGGTTAAAAGCAGCATTTTTCTTCTGCATAGTAAAGCAGCATTTTTCTTCTGCATAGTAAAGTTTCAAAGCTGTATTAAGTCAATGTTCAGTCATAAACTTTTGAAAGAACCACCATAGCATTTTGTTCAGTTATGAACATTTCAGGGTTACGAACAACGCCCATTCCCGAGATGTTCATAACTCTGAGGTTCTACCATATCAACATTTTCACTAAGTGCAAAGCCATCTTCTGAACGATGGAGCTTACCTATTCTTTCGTATATGTAGAAAATCTTTAAATTGTCAAGTTAATTTTTAAAACTCACATTTTCATCTTGAATCTGTGACAAATACATAAAAAAATTCACCTTCATTCTATCTGTCAATACCTGTGCTTCCCTATATAGTTTGTTTCTGTTTTTGTTTTTTAAGTGGTACTCATAAAATTAAAAGTAAAGATATTGACAGAACTTCAAAATATCTCCAACCTTCTTTTTGGCCAGAGGAAAGAAGTCTGAATTAGTTACTGTGAGTTCAGAAAGGAACTATTAGTAATATGAATGACCAAAATGAGATATGAGAGTGCGCGCGCAGGTACAAACAAATGTATGAACAAACCATCATGGATGGGCAGAAAACTCATCAGAAAAACAGTTTCCCTTAATTTCAGACTGGCTTGTAGATCACAATCTATAGCTCAAAGGAAAGTTACTTCATGTTGCCTTATCACTTCTTTTAACCTCCTGCGTGGGCATGCACAAAAAGAGAAGGCCAAATATTTTAACCTTTGTACCTTACATCAGAGAAAGAGCTTATCCTTATTCATCACAGCTTGGTCTCAGATATGAGCGACACATACCTTTTTTGACAAGTGGCTGAGTAAAACACTGGGGTCTAAGCAAGACTGATAGTAGTGTCCTGTGGCAGTTAACTTTTTATCATAATAGAGACATGGCAAAGAAACTATACTGAAAAACTGAATAAGAACAGAAAGAAAACAAAGGTTTCCGAGATATTCCCAGATGAGCCCAGCAGGGGAGCCACACCCCATATTGCAGAGGAAGGCCAAAAAACCCAAACCTCTCAATGTCTCTGCCAATCTGACCTGGAGAAAAATTCCTGCCAGATTTGGGGATGGGAAATCAGTAAGACCCTGAGCATGTGAGCAAGATACAGAGAATCCTCTTATTGATGCCTGGCTGGTGTATTGCCTCAGAGCACTGATCCACCCCACTGGGTGTCCCGGCTTCCTCCCTGGCCAATCTCTAATGCTTCAGAGGAATACATCAATTCTACATGGGGGACAGGGATGGAAACTCTCCCTGGCCTCTGCAGATGGCTGGCTGAAGCATGGGATTTGATTACAGCCATCGAATTAAAAAAAAAAAAAGTGTGCTTAATTTCTTGTTACATATTTTTGTCCAAATTCATTTGTTACATTGCAGGGATGGACATTACACCCAAGATGCAGCTCTGCTTACACATTCTTTCAAAAAAAGCTCAATTACAGCACCATATTAAAGTCATATTGCAGATTTGGGAGTGCAACCCTTTACCGCTGAATACAGAAATGGAGATGAACACTCTCTGAACATTAACAGCAATGATCTAATCCTACATAGTCTTCTAAAATGCACCAATGAAGTGAGGTGTTCTGGGATGTTGGCCTACTGTCAACCAGCAACTGAGCTCAGATCAAAGCAACTGAATCTGTTCCCACGACTGAATGCACTTCATTTTGGACTGCAGGGCTAACTGAAGTTCAACAGCAGAAAGCTGGTGCTTAATCTTGTGTATCTTTGTGCATTACAGTAGTTATGTATATTTTCATATACATAAGTATATGTAGCATATAGTTACATAAGTATCAAGTAGCAGTAGCAATTTGTTGATTTTCAAAGAAATTACCAAATATCACTATAGATACAGAAATCTGGGTTATGCCTGCACATGTAAGCAACTATATCTACTCACTGTAATTGACAGGATACAGACACCTCAAAAGGAGAGCTAATGTTTACACCATCCTATCTGCTCTTTGCCTTCACTGTACACAAAATGGGGTGGCAGTATATGAGAGAAAACTTAAAAACTAGCTTTTAAAGTACACTTAACCACTTCCCCAAGCCTAGTTAAAACCGCTGATCCTATTCCTAGCCTACCCACACACATGCAAGAGTTTGTGCACACACACGGAGAGTCTATAAAACACCATGGCACTGGTTCTCCTTTGTTGCCTTCTTTCACGTATTCCTCCCCAACCTACAGTGTGTGTGTGTGACACTCATACACACAGAGCGCTAAACAGATTGGATGGATGCAACAGCGTCTGGCCCTGTTCAGGAGCAAGCAGGCTTGGCCCATGTGTGCGCCTCTAAGCCAGCCAGAGCCTGGCACTGCTGTCGCCCCCGCCGCTCTTCAGCTCCACGCTCAGCAGAATAGGACAATTCACCCCCGGGCTCTACGGGCACAGCAGGGGAGCCTCCGAACAACCCACACCCGGGGGAGGCTCTTTCTAACACCTACAAACTGAGCAGCATGAATAAGTCTCGCCTTCCACCAGCTGCCACGCTTCTCGCTAGCCCCAGGTACTGAGCCCATCCTCCCCACCCCCCGCCAGCCGTGCGCCTGTCTCCTTCCCGGACAGCGTGCGCCTGGCTGGATGCACTAGAACTCGCAAACCAGACGCAGCCTCTTCCCAAAATCCACGCGAGCCGCCCCTGCAGCACGAGCTGCTCGGAGGGTTAACGAGGCAGGCTGCGGAGGGAGAGCGCGCAGCGGGTTGCAGAACCGGCCCTGGTAACAGCCTGACGGGGCTGCTCGGCTCTCCGCTCCGGGGATGCAACGTGGGGCAGCGAAAGCAACGCCTGGCGCCTGAGCGGCCCCCGCCCGCCCGCCGTGGGACATGTCAAACCTCGAGCAGGCCTCTCAGATTTCCTGTCTCGTAAGAAGGCAGCAGCCGCTGCACTCATCAGCTCGGCTGCTCGAGCACCTCGGCAGGAAAAGTGCAGCCTGCGCGTCCAGGGCCCCCCGGGTCTGGTCTCCCTCACACTTCAGCCTCTCGAGCCTGCATGGCACCCCCTTGCCGGCAGCACAACGGCGGCTCCCGCAGCAAACACAAGCCAGCTGATTAGCCGGGGAAATCGCAAATGTGTCAACCCAGCTTGCAACCCCCATCCGCCCCAAGGGGATGGGTCTCCCCATCCCTTCCCCTCTCCTCGCCTGCACCGCCACCGCCACCCTTCCACTCCGCCTCACCCGGGAAAACAATTCGCGAGCCCGTGACCCAAAGGGGGAGAGAAAAGGCAGCAGGCGCACCGGGGAAGCCGGAGAGCCTCCAGCACGGCGGGAGACAGCAGCCTCCTGATCTCTACCCCACACTGGCCACCACCCAGTCCCCGGCTCGTCCTGCGAAAAGGAGACGCACCCCGGAGCTCCCCTCGCAGCGCTCCGAGCTCACACTCACCCATGGATGTGGAGCCGGGCTCTGCCCGGCAGCGGGGACAGGCGGAAAGTTTGAGGCGTCTGGACAAGCCGCGGGGACGGGAGCGAGTTAAAGCCACTGGTCCGGGGTGGGAGCCGAGCGAAGCGGAGGCTGCTGACTGAGGTAGTCGCGCGCCCGCTGCAGCCGGGCTGCGTGGTGCTGCTTCTCGCTAGCGGCTCCTCCGCTCTCATCGGCATCCAAACCGCAGAAATAGGACGAGGGGGGTGGGGGGGAGACGCAGTTTCCGCAAAGGACCTGGGTCCCCGCTGCTGCCTGCACTGGGGTCAGCCGGGCTCAGGGTGCAGGCTCGGCGGGCGGGCGGTTGCTTATGGGCGGCGACTCCCCGTTTTGGGCTCCGCGTGTGCAGCGGGGCAAGTGTGAAGCCGGAGCTGGGTCTCCCCCGCCCCAGGCGCCGCCACGCTGGGCGCTGCCGCCGCAATCAGCGGCTCCGCTCGGCGGGAAGTGTCGCGAGAACGCGCCACAGCCCGGCTGCACCGCCTCGGCCCCGGGCTGCCCGCAGCAGCGGCGGCGGCGGCAGCGGAGGAGGGAAGGGGGCTGGTGACCCTACTGAGACAGAGGCGAGAGGCGCAGGCGTGGGGAAAACTCAGCTCCCGGGGTCCGCCTAGGGATGCTCCTCCTCCCCATAGGGACATTTGGAGAGGAAAGGGGGAGGGGGGAAGGCAGCTTTCGGCTGGGGGGGGGGGGGGAAGGGAAGGAGAACAGTGGCAGATCTAGTCTGTTGCTAAAAAAAAAAATACCACCACGGGGATGACCATGCCCTGGCCTTATAGCCATTGACTGAGTTTTGGGGGTTAGTTTTAACGTCAGGGAGCGAAAACAGTCGGGGTGGGCTATAAACAACACGCACAACCCCATGGGGAGCGGAGGGTCCACTCCCCTGAACAACTTCTGACACCTAAAGTTCAAACACCTCCCCCGACTTCAAAGCTCTATATTCAACTGAAACCTTCAGTCCATCAGTACAACGTGGAGGAGCAACAGGGGCAGCTGGAGCAGCCCAGCTCCAGCACATCTTTTGAGAAACCTGGTCTGACTTTTGTTTGTAATAAAACCCACTTACCAGTTTTACATTTCATGGCCAACGCAGCCCTACAGGTGGCTCGCTGAGGCCTGCTATATCATCGCTAGAGTTGTTGCTCTAGGTGAGTACTTTCAAAGGCTCTTAGGAGAGGTTCTATTAGTTTGTAGCCCTGTATGGTTCAGGGGTTGTTAGGGGGTCCACTCTCTTCTTGGTGACCAGATAAAAACAGGTCTTCAATACAGATTTAAATGAGAATGGCTGTATAGACCACCTCAGTAAGGCTATTCCAGCTGGAGTGAAGTGGCATGAAAAAAAGACCTGAGCACTGTAGAGCTCAGAAGCTTGTCTCTCTCACCAATAGAAGTTAGTCCAAGATACTACCTCACCCATCTTGTTGCTATGGAAAAAAAGGCAGACAGACACTAGTGAGAAGACAAGGCATCAAAGCTGCTGTAACTGACAGAGTAGAGGAGGGTAGGTGATACCAGAAATTAGAGATTTAAATTTAAAAAAAAACTTTCATGTAGAGTGATTGATTGTTCCTACTTTCAACTAATGTATAAGGGGATTTGAAGTCTACATTTGAAGACAATGAACACTTATGACGTTGACACAATGAAACAGTATCAAAATGATTTATTATGCTATTTCAGTAACAGTAACATGTTTGGACAGAAAGAGGCCAAGTGGCCTGTCTCAGCTTCCCTACCTATTTGGTAACTGGTGTTTTTCTGAGGTTGGAGTGTATGCAGAAGTTCAAGGGTCTTTGGAAGAGCTATACATATCAACTGAAGTAGACTCCCACTAAGAGGGAAAACAACTAAGCACTACATAATCAACTTTAAAAGATAAGGTGTAGGAAATGTAATCTAAAGAGAGATTTGCACTACTGAGCAGCTTTAACTGCCCAAGGCTGCTGTAGACTATTTCTTTAACTCTCCGTAGCATTAATTTAGCTGTGAAGATGGAAAAATGCTAGCAGCCAAAATGATATGGATTTAACATGTGGAGCATATTCTTTCCTGTTTGAAAAATAGCTCTCAGGTACCGAAAAAGCAGAAATTATAAAAACTCCTCAGTGGAGGCAGAATTGCCTATAAGTAGAAAAAATGCTTTGATGCAATTTATTTATTTGGCCATCAGAATCTATATTTTTGAAATCAGGACTTGGATAAAGTGTTTTATTGTAGAAAATTAGATGATCTCAGAACGTAAACTCTACAGGGCAAGGGGCATGATTTCGGCTGTCGATGTCATGCACACATTGTGCTTTATAAATACCTAGGTTTAATTTTTTAGTAATACAGTATGTCCATTAGAACTAGCTTTTGTTCGGCTATAAAGCAATGTTTGTAGGAGAGTGATTCCATATGCTCAAGCAGTTTAAACTGAACCAGCTTAGACTTAACTATATTTCTTTTCTAGTTTAAAGTATTGGAATTTTACTTTTTGAAAAAAAATCTCTTACATGTCCAGAAAAAGAAAACAGTGCACAGAATGGCTTATAATGTTAAATGATTTCTTTGTTTTTATTAGACATATCTGTAAGAAAAATAGTAAAACAAATCCAACACTCAATAGGGACAGAATAGAAATGTAAGAGGAACAAGGTAGGAAGAGAGTATCTCGTTCAGTCAGCTTTCACTGAAAAGAAGAATCAAGCCAACTTGTCCATTAACGTAGTTCCATCAAAAGTAGAGTAGAGATGCAAACAAACATATTCTATTGTTTCACTTTTCACCCCAGGCAATGGCATTGGAAAATTTCTTGTAGCCATTCTTCCATAGTCAGGGAGTGGACGATTCTCTAACACATCACAGCCTGGCTCTTTACTTACAAATGCAACCATACAAAGTCTGCACAAGGTCCAGTTTACATTTGTCTCATGTACTAAATTCATCACATTTCCACAATATGAATTGAAGTTTAAGGTCTTTATAAAATAACCAAACACCCCTTTTATAATGGCTTTCCTATATTCTTTAAATTTGTGGGATTACCAGAAAGTATGGAAATACCTTTCCAACACTACAATTTCAGCAATTGTCTATTCTGATACAACCCATCTGCCTCCATTTAAGAAGAATCCAAGATCATAAGCAAATAATGTGCCAACCTATATTTAGAATTGATGGAACTAGTTTTGATACGAATGAGGATGATTCCATTGTAGAATGTTAATTGCTCCGGTTGTGGTTCTAAGGAGCTTAAGGTGTACTGGAGTAATTGGTATACCTGATTTATTAGGCTATGTCTACACAACCGCGGTAAGTTGACCTACGCCACGCAACTCCAGCTACGTTATTCACATAGCTGGAGTCGACGTACCTTAGGTCGAGTTACCACGGGGTCTACACTGCGCGGGGGGNGAGAGCAATCTGTCGTCGATTTGGCAGGTCTTCACTAGACCCGCTAAATCGACCACTGGTGGATCGATATCAGAGCGTGGATCCCGGCTGTAGTGTAGACATAGCCTTAGAAAGAGGAGCATTTCTTTAGCAGTTTCTACAGGGATGGATCAGGGCTGGCAGGGAGATAGATGCCACAGTGTCTTCCAGTTTTCACAAACTGGCTTACTCCTATGTACAATTCCCAACTAGGCTCTCAGAATCAGAAAACCTCTTGCCTTCTGCCACAGCACACTCTAGCAACTTCTGTCCAACTCGAAGGAAATCTAAAATAATTACTGTATTTGACTTAGCCAGTTTCCCAAGGATTAAAGCATGGAGATAATCCACTCCCATTCTGGAAAGTGAAAAAAGCTCATTTTTCTATAATGTAAGCTCTTTGTGGCAGGAAGCATCATTAGTTGTATGTTCATGCAGTGCCTATTACAAGAAGGACCCGATATGGTTAAGGCCTCAAGATGGTATCATAATATCCCAAAATAGCTTTCTATGCCCTTTACTTTGCCAAAGGAATGATATACACTTAATAAATATATTATTGAATAATAAATTAGAGATAGGGATATGTTTAGAAAAGAAAAAGCATTTGGAAAAGAAAATTAATCTTCACAACTACAGTGTTTGCTTAGAAAAATGTAAGGATTTGTTAAAATGCACAAAATTTCCCTGATGTATGGGATGTGATTATATATTTTAGATGAAAATGATTTTTTGACTGATGTATTTCTCAGGAAACAAAAACTCAGCTATATGTAGGATGCAATTTTCAAAAGCACATAATTGTTCTTGTTGATTTTTAGGGTGACTTGTGCTCTTCAATCACTTAGGCATTTTTGAAAATCCCAGACAACTTTCAGATCTAAAATTGGGCCTGAGGAATGGAAGCAATCTATTTGCCTCTAATACACTAAACGCATCATTAAAAAAGTCTACTCCAGACCCCGAGCTTTGCTTCACTGTTCCATCCCTTCAAGGATGATAATTAGAGTCTAATGAGGATCATAAATAGAGGACTGTGATTCACAAATATTAATTTGGATCTTTGCAATTTTAGGGAAAGAATGAACTTTCTTGGCAATTGGTTAGAAAAAGGCAAACAAAATTTTTGACTTCTGAGTTTCAAGAGAGAGAATAGATATGCCTCTTAAGGGCCTTTCAGGGCCTAAAATCTGGGCAATGTTACTTTTTTACATTTTAGTGTTATGTAAAAGGATGGTGTCATAAAAAACACACACACACACCCTTGTCAGACTACTGGAGTGCAGTGCACTCACTTTTCTCAATACGATCTCTTCCAGTTTAGAAACTGGAACGCTGCAAATCTGAACTTAGATATGATCAGAAATATTAGATCTGACTCTGTTAAGCCTAAAGATGCTACAGAGGACAAAAGTAATATAGGATGTTAGTGACTTTCTGACTGCAATTGAAAATATTCTATCCTTTAGCCTAATCATGTTTATCCCTAGATTCTAAGGTCACTTATTACACTACTTTCCATTTTGTTAAAAATCGAGGTTTTAAAAACTGTAAAGTGATTTGTGTAAACTAGCATAGATGGGCTTGAGTTTGTTACAGCAGTTTTAAACATTCAACAGAAATGTACACACACACACACACGGCAAATGCATGCCCTCCCCATATGTGGTGTACAAATAACCAGGATTTGCAACAAAAAGGATATAGAACTACATCTTTGGAATGGAATAAGTGATGTATTCAGAACCTATCCTAGAGTTTTCTACTGTATCAATCATAATATCCAAACATCATCATTCTAAGAATTCAAGAACATTTATGGGCACTATAAAGACAAGAAATATGAAATAGGGGGTGTAGTAGTATTGATTCTATTAGCCAGAAAGGAAACGTACCCAAAATTATAACTAGATTAAAGCTTTACATTCACAAAAGAGCAATGGATGAAGCCTTGAGGGGAAAAAAAGCAATCTAGTACATCTAGCAATCTAGTGCATTTTTGCAGAAAGAATCTAGCAGATTTTTTTCTAAGGAAAACTGGACACTGCTTCAATAACTACACATGATATCAATTCCTGCTGCTAAAACAACTCATTAAAACAATTTGCAGCTCTAAAAAATTAAATTTGTTAAAACATCTATTTAGAGTTTGTAGGAACAATCTCTCTATATTAATATTGTATCTGTACCTAGTCAAACATAAGCATACTTGAATGTCAATATATATGTTGTTGATCAGGAAATTATTAAACATGGAGTAATTATAGTGAATCGGGAGACTAAGTCACACTTTAGACAGTTTTACTCTTAATAGTGAAGATTTAAAAAAAAAAAATACTATTCCCCATCCACACCAGCAGAAACAATCATGTTAAAACTTAAAAAAACATTTTAAAAGGTTTAATGGAGAGGAACTGCAGTATAGATGGGGTCTACTTTAAATGTATTTCTTAACAATGCACAGCTAGCCACATCCCTGCTGGATGGAAAATTGTTGATAATATCTAAACAAAGGAAAGAAGCTTTTGTTGTTCCAAGGACTGTTTACTTAATCAGCAACTCACTGGGAGGGCCCTTCGCCAACCCCATTAACTAGAATAAAAACAGTCACAAGAAAAATAAACCAGTCACAAAATAAGATTAGCAACTAAATTATTTACAGAATATTACACCAACATTTCAAGACTATGAGATTCAGAGTAACAACTCTGACAAGACAAGATTCAGAGTAACAACTTGTATAGTGTGTGTGGGGGAAGTATATGAAGAAAGTAGGGAGGCATAAGGCTGTGCTAAATCACATGCCTAAGTATTTACTCAAGAAACAGGCTAAGGACTTTGTTATAAGAGTGGTTATGTCAACTCGTTATCACTGAAATTTTCTCTTAGCCAAGACTGAGATAGGACAGTGGTCAACATTTAACTGACTCCTGGAAGTCTAATGAAGAGTTAGAGGGTTGTAGGTAAGCATTCATAGTTCTTGCAGTTGCTATTTTAAAATTATATTTATGGTACTTTTCTTTGCAGGGATGCTGAAGCACCGAGTATCTTCCTAACCTGCACCAGTGGAATAAAGTCATGTCATAGGCAAGAGATCTGTGCATATATCTAGGCACTAAGTTTTTGCAGATTTTTGCTGCACTAGGAGGTGTAAAAATTTTAAGATTTTCCCTTTAACCAAGAAATATAGACAAGTTGGCAAGGGTGGCACTAATAGCAGTTTAAACAGAGGCAAACTGTGTGTCCTGTTTCTAAAGACCTTGGGAAAGCAGATTCTTCCAGCAGGTAAAGCAAAGTTTAGTAAGGATTGTATGCTCTGTCCGTCCTCTGAGGTGAATACTGAAAAGCCAAGTGTATTTTCCAAGTCCTCCTTATCACTTACCACCGTATCTTAATCACTTCACTGAAGCCCCTCTCACTCTGTCCATCATGTCTGAGTCAAGATGGAGATGCATTTTTCCATGGACTGAAAAGCCAGTTTTGAAAAGCCTTCCTTTTCTATCAAGTTTCACAGACCTTCAACCTTTTGATTATCTGTGCAAGCTCAGACACAGGAAGCTGAATGTCTGTTTCATCCAGATGCCGTGGAAGAGAGGATGGCACCTAGGTATAGTCAGTTAGTGTCCAGACTGGGCCTTCAGGTGAATCCCCAAAGAAATCAGTCATCTGAATTGAGGTAGTCTTCTTGTCTCAAAAACTGGATATAACCAAGTCCTTTACGTAAGGTAAATTGTTGAATTTTGAAAAAGTTGTTAAAAATTAAGCAAACCGAAGAGGGTAAGGCAGAGCTCTACTAGTGTGTTAGCTCTCTAGTTTTCCAGTAACTGGCACAATTTTCTTAACTTTGGGAGTCTGACCATCCAAGCAAAAAAATCCCAAAAGATTAAATTAGGGTTCTAGCCATGCAATGTCAGATGTATATGTCAAAGCAATTACACACTTAAAAATGGAACTTTGATCGTATTAAACCATTGCATTTTTGGATAGTGTTGAAGAATAATTTAAACATTTCAATTTATAAAATTTATAAAATGCTATTAGGAATATGACAAGCATCATTCTAGTACAGTCATTTCGAGATGATTGAAAGCAATTTAACAATAAAGATCTACACAAATTTTAAAAAGAAAACTAAAAAGAATGGCTGTCAGACATAATTACATATTCAACAGCTAACACTTCACAATAGTAGTGTCAATTGGCTTTGCCAATAAAAGGACATACCTATGCCTCCTTTTAGTTAAGCTACAATATGGAGGCTGAGAATTACTTGCATAGTGAAACAAAGTGGCTATTGTAATCCACAAATGTCTCCTGCCCACATTTCCATCAAACTGATTTTGAAAATGACATTTTGTTTTTGTACAGCAAGAGGTTATTTTCCGTAATGCAGTACATTACAGGAAAGGAACAGAATAATTTTATGATCTCATTTTTCTTATAAACTAACTTCCTCCTTCCACCTTCCTCTATTTCTGGGCTGCCTTTTGGTATTTCAGTCTATTATTCTCAGCAGGTACATCACTGTGTAGTATTCGTCTAACACAGAAATCAGTTAAGTGTGCAGTGCTTAGTGAGCCAATTGTGTGTGTGTACATTTGTGTATAAAGATACGCTATCACACAATATGTAATGAAGTCTTTGCACAATGTGAAGGGAGTCATCTCTGCAACATTCCCCCAATTAGCAGGACAGCAGATGCTCTTCAATGTAGATATCACACTGGATAACAGCATGTAGTAGTAACTCAGGCTGTTTTAAAAAGACCTTGAATTCAAGTAAATTCCTGTAAGCTAAAATATCTATACACCCAATTTATTAAATTAATGCAGTCGAGGAATCTTGAATTAGCATTGCTAAATGATTAGTAAAAAAATCATTTGTTCAAGTGGTGAGCTCTTAAGAAAAGCATGTCAAAGTACAAATGACTGAATGAGTAGTGTTTGACACCCCCCATTAGAAAAGTTTATAAAATTACAATGGTTACAGTCTAAAATATGTGCCATTTGCAATGTGTTACCATCAATGGTCATCAGTCTTTTAAAACCGTGCACAGAACAAGATATAACTGAAGTATAAAAGACATTAAAGCTACCCAGTGTCATAGGTAGAATCAGCAAAACATACTAGTCAGTTGGGGAAGTCATTCATACTTCTAATGTTGGAATTTTTGCATAAAATTTATTAACTTTGATCTCTGACTACACCAATATTGTATACTCCCACACAATGGTATCAAATTCCCTTATCAGATATGGAGGAGTTGTCTCATGTAACCATTTTTTCCTACTTGTTTCAAAATGTAATTCTTCTGCAGGACTTTTGTGAAAACAATTAAAATGTTTCAGAAATAGTACAACACTGTATTGCCTCATAAAGCAATGCAGCGTCAACAGTTTACATTCTATTGTGTGTACGTTGTTTAAAGGTATTTTTCCACATTCAGAAGCAGCATGCCTGTTGGACAGTTTGAGCACAAATTGGGCCTAGATTTGGACAGGGTCACTTTATGCAGTCTAATATTTAAAATATTTACTGCTACCTGTAAATTGTTAGCTGTATTGGTTTGAAAAAGAAAACCTTTCTTCTAACAACTTTCTGTCTGGCTTATGCACACCATAAGTTCCTGAGAAAACTAGTTTAATTTTTGAACAACGGAGCAGTGTATGTACATTATTACCTAAGTCCTGTACTTAGCTTTTGGAAACATTCACAGAAGACAACATGTCTGTCTGTTGTTGAATCACAGTTATACTAATGAGTACTGCACATTATCCTACATGAGGACTAAACTGTGTACCAAAGTGTATGTCAAAGTTTTTAGGCAGATTTCAGTGTATTAAAATTTTATAGTCCCTTGAACCATGGCTTAGGAGTTTCAATAAGTCAAATACTCCTATTATCAAAGGTACTCTAGAAAAATCATGCAGTATATATTGTTTATAGCTTGATCTTCCCAAAAATTGAGTGTTTTCCTTTGTATTTTCACATGCCTATTGAATGTGCCAGTTTTCTGAATACATTCCATAAATGAGATTCTAATGTGTACTTTTATGGCTACTATCACGTTGAAGATTACTAAAATGCACAAGATTGGATGACAATAACTTTCTTCTTAAAATTAATTAGAAAGTTTTCCCTGGAAAAGTTACTTGTTATATACCTTTAGCGTACCTGTATTAAGAAGTCTGAAACAAATCTTTAACACAAACAACCCCATCATATCTACATTAAGGCTCAAACTATAAATGGGAAATGAACACAATACAGTATTGCTTTAGGCCTGAGCATTATATTATGTACATCAGCCTGCTTGATTTTTGCATAAAGCATAACGATATCAAGAGGTGGTAAACTATGGAGAATGATTGGTATTTTAATAAAAAAAATTACAAGCTTTTTGCCTTAAATAGTTTCAGTTATAAACAGCTTTGTTAGAGACTATGCTCCTCTTATCTAATTTTTTACGTATCTTTAAGCCCACTTTTAGAATCAAGTAAGTCACTAAGTCACTTGTAGCAGAAGATAAGACAATGTGTTGCTTAATCAAGAAATGATATATATGGAAAAAAAGTGATGAGCCAGAATATTTCTGCTTACAGGTCAACCAGTCCTCTAACTAACCCAAACATCTCAGTGCAGTTATAAGCTACTGCTATGTAATAGATGACATACCTACCCATTATTACAGATTTTTAGCAAATGTTGGAAATTGTTACAACTTTTCTAACTATTTATTTACAAATTTAGATATACATCTATTTAAGTCAAAAACCCAACTAAATATAAAGCAAAAATAAATACAAAAGATTGTTCTAGGGAAATGACTCAAAAGAGCTGTAAACTCTATTGCACAACCTAAGAAGTCATTGTTTGGAGAGTCCTGAGCTAATATGCTATCACTAAACAATTCAGGCACTTTTTTCCCTTTTTTTTTATTATGTAAGCAATAAACTTTTCAACATATAAACCTCTGGGTATAACAACTCAAGTTCTATTCATAAAATCATGCTTAGAGAAAAAGTATTCAATAAATAAGACTCCCTTCAATTTTTCTTTTTTGGGACTTGTTTGCAAAAAGAACCAAAGGTACCATACTAAACTTTTCAATTGAATACTGTAATTTAAAAGCAATTATTAAAACTGTAAAAAAGTTCTGCAGCATGCCACTACTGAAAAATAGTTATTTTATCGAGACAGTTACAGTGTTAGTTCATTTCTCCCATTTTAATTCCTGACAAAGTTGTCAAAAAACAAACCGATGTTCCCTTGCCGTGTTATTGTATGTCTCCACTTATCACAGTTCAGGTTTCTGTGGCAATGCCTGACTGTTCCTATTAAGAGGAAAAAATTGTTACTTCTAGGTCATAACAGTGGAAAAAACCTCTATTGGCTCATATTTTTATTATTTTAATTTTCACTATATGGTATGCAATATGCACAAGACTTCTTACTAAAGCAGCCACGCTGCTATAAAGAATAAGTAGTCAGCTTTGCAAAATTTTACTTGCCAAGGACAAAATATTTTAAACAGGTAATACTGTAGGGTTTTTTAGTAATTTAGTATCATAGCAAAGAGTAGGTGAGTATGAATTGTGCCTGGACTGGTACATTTTCATGTCAATTTTTCAAGGCTAAAGTAAATCATACAATGTATGCCAACTTTTCCAAAGTCAGTAGAAGCTCAGCATCTCTGAAAAGCAGGGAACTTATTTATTTACCTTTAAGTGCTTACCAAGTTTGAAAATTCTGGCCAAATAAGTAAATATATACTAAACGGTCAAACTTTGGGACCAGAAAAAATATTAGTACATTAGAGTACAAACACTGAAATCTGTTCTTTTATTCACTCATAGCAGAGAACCAGACATGCCAAACCCATGGAAAAAACCCCCAGAAATTGGGCTTGTTTTTGGCTTAATTGGCTTGTGAATTGATTGTTGGCTAGTTTTTGGCTTGTAGCTTCTTTTTTTTGATTGGCTCCCAGCAAGCGAGGACAAGCAGGGGCACGGGGGGAGAGAGGGGTGCACAGTAGGCCCACCGCAGTCCCAGACTGCACGCCAGGGGGATCTAGTCACATAGAGTGTTGGGGTTCTTAGGGATTGGCTTGTTTTGAAATGGAATTAGCTTGATTTTGGGCTTATTGTGAAAGTCAGGGTGCTTATTTACCGTGTGAAAGTTGGCAACTGTGTTGTGAACCCCTTCATCATATTGATGAGAAGTTACTCAAGCAGCCCCATTAATATCAGTTGGACTATTTGTGTGAATAACTGCACACCAGTGCAGGCAGGGAGTTTGCAGTTTACCCCTCAGAAGGTACATGGGTCATGCAAAAGCAGCAGTTTTAATACACTAATTAGAAAGAAGCAGCCTTAAAACCTGCTAAGTACCTATTCTAGCAAATCAAAGTTTGTTAACACACTATGTACTGAAAATACTTTGACTAACATGGTGAATAAACAGTCATTTTATAGTTTTGAATGTGTAGATTAATATTTAAGATGAGTTTTGGCTGACACGGAATTTGATTATCCTTTATATTAATAGCACAACTGTAGTTTATAAAGGGTTCATACATGTTTATAACAATCTCTAATATGCTTATCTTTTAAGTAACTTCTTGACTTGCTAGACTTGAAAACAAACTGTTTAATAAAGTCATTTATTATAAAATGTGACTGGGAATTTTGTTTCAGGTAGAAGCTTTTGGAAAAATAGTTTAGATTAAAAAAATTAAAATTGTTTACTTTGAACATCAAAGTATAATTTAAGTGGGGACATTCAATTCTTTTTAAAAAAATCAACTTTCAGCAAGAAACACGATAGATTAGCACTTTTTAAAGAATCCAGATAAATCATACCAATTGTAACCCATTTTAACAAATATCAACTATTTAACAAGTTTACTATGTGGGTAGAAATACATAAATTACTGAAATGTAATAACACGTTGCCATGATGAGGCTTTCTAAACTGCTAGTTGCACACAGGAAAAAAGGCCACATCATACATTTTAATACAGGATTTATTTTACTTTAACTGGGAGGTATTAGATTTCTTTATTGGCTATAAAATTAATATTTAAAAAAGCCTAATTATACTGATCAACAATTCATGCTGTAATCTTTGGCAGCCAGATTTTAAGATTATTTTAATGAATTTTAAACAAGAATTTCTAGCATCGAATTATAAAATAGCAATAGGAAATTTACATGGCAGTGACATCTGTTTGCTGATTATAGTGAAGCAATTGTACATTTGTATTATAATACAAGTTTATAATTCCGAATGATTCTGTATTCTGAAAATTGATCTTTCAGTCATTTTCTTTTTCCATCTAGCAAGCATGGGTATTTATCAGAGGTCTTAGAAAGGAATGGTCAGGACTATCATTGTTTACTGATGTGAGAAGCACGCCCTGTTCCCTCAGAGAAGTAGTATACGGCCTTTGCAGCGTTCTCAGACTTTATCTACATCACTAGTCTAACCATGCCAAAAACATCTGTCTGGCATGTTTTACAATTTGTAATATGGATTAGACACCATGGTTATAAAACAAGAAAGGAAGATTCATTTTAGATTATGCTGAGACAATTCAAATAGAGGCTTTAGGATGCTATAATAATATTGAGATACCCTATTTGTTACTGAGCCTTACAATACTCCTGACTCCTGACATGATTCTATAAACTGTAACATGATACTCCATCAGGTGCTACAACAGTGTTGTCCTGTGCACCCTACGAAGTTATTACAACATGGATACTCCTAACTGTGTTAGACTGTGCCCTGTCAATGTTACACTAATACTGATGGGAGATCCTACCAGTTCAGGGTACCCCAAAAATTCTTCATGAATTACTACTGCTGTAGCATGACTTTGCAGAGTGCTACCACTCATTTGAGTATTTTAAAAACAGAAGTTGCACAATTAAGCAAGCTTATATACAAACAGGAAAATATTTTAGATACCCAATTTAAGAACATAAGAACGGCCATACTGGGTCAGACCAATGGTCCATCTAGCCCAGTACCCTGTCTTCCAACAGTGGCTGGTGCCAGATGCATCGGAGGTAGTGAACAGAACAGGGCAATTTTTTGAGTGATTCACCCCATCATCCAGTCCCAGTTTCTAGCTTTGGGGGTGAGGGGGGGGGGGTGTTCAGTCTGCCTTTTATGCGCAAGGATTGCCTGTAATAGATCTCAGTGCAACTAAGGATGTAAATGTGAACATGCATTGTTCTGTACGCTGCTTGTAAATATAGCACTCCAACATGTATGAATTAGATGGCTTATAAGGTGAATATTTGGCTTGGATCCTTAAGGTAATGTACTGAAAAAGAGCACATATTCATACAATAGAATTTAGTTAACCAATTGTTTGAAAGGACATACAAAACAGTCTTTGACCAGCTTCCCACTTATAGATGGAAAATCAGCTTAGTTGAGCTGCAGAAAGGATTGCCCAAACTGAGATTTCAGAAGAGAGGCAATGTCAGAGGCCATAGCTGACCTACAGCTAACCAAAAGTCTCAGGGTATGTCTACACTTACTGTGGATCGATGCTGCAGTGATCAATCCACTGGGGGGGTCGATTTAGCGTGTCTAGTAAAGACAAAATCGATCGCAGATCACTCTCCCATCAACTCCAGTACTCCACCAGAACAAGAAGCATAAGGTAAGTCGACAGGAGAGTTTCTCCCATCGACCCAGCGTGGTGTAGACACTGCAATAAGTTGACCTAAGAGATACGTAGACTCCAGCTACGTCATTCACGTAGCTGGAGTTGCGTAACTTAGGTCAACTTACCCCCATAATGTAGACCTGCCCTCAGTTACCAAGTTTCTTGGAGTAGGGGGAGGAGGAGAATAATGTAATTTCCAAAGAATATCCATACAAGCTAGACAAACAACTCCAAGTGGATTCTGAAATAGGAGTGGATCATTTGGATACTCACATTTTATATATCAAAAAAAAGTTTAGAGAAAATTAATTTTAATCCAACTCACCTTTTCTTTCCTCAAAAATCCTTCTCTGAATTTATAAGTGGTAAATCCCCTTACACCAGCAGAACGTAGCCGCTGGTACTTAGCCTGAATATATAAACCCTTCTGTACTAAGCCTGATTTATAACTGTGTTGCAATCGACCATCTGTAAAGTTGTTCTGTAGAGGGGAAAAAAGAAAAAATGGACAAAATGATCGAATTTCGGAACTCTGGTCAAAAAGGCCTTTTGTATTTTATTGTATTCAACTATTTTAAAGTTACAATTACACAATTATACACACACAAAAACTTACAGTACTGAAGTATTATTCATTTATAAATGCATATGCCTCTTCTTTGCCTCCTATTTAATACTTCCCAGACCTGTACTCACTGTTCATATCACAGAAGTGCAGTGTGGCACATATTGGGCAACAGTCCAAAGTAGCTCAAGTTATCTTCATAGAACAGGTTTTGATATCAAAATTATGAGCACTCAAGAGGTTGTATAAAGTGGGCAATAAATGAGGTGGAAGGGGAGATACAAGCTCCTTTTTGGGGCGTGTGTGAGTATCTATATAAACAGCTGTTCTAATAAGTAAACTTTAAGAGTAAAATCCTGGCCTGATTAACTCAATGGCAACCCACTGACTTCAAAGGAGCCAGGATTGCATCCAAGAGCTGTCTCTGGTTCATATTTGAATGTAAGATATCAAATTTACCTGGAATCACTTCAGTCTTTAAAACCATAGGAAGAACACCTAGCCACAGAGCTATGCTTCCTTCACCTCTATATTGGGCTACTATAAACTCACTTGAAGTAGAACTGAGGGTGAAGGCCACGGAGAAACAGAAATAGAAAGTCAATGGCACTATAAATACTAGAGTGGACAGACAACATATGTAGCAGGAGCAGCAATGTCCACTATAATTAAGATTGTGTTAAGTTTTCCATTCTCAGGCACTCAGATGCCACACAAAAGGGTGCAGTATAAGAATATTAATATAAAAAATTCCAACCTCATTTATTATAGTTTCTCAGATTGTTTTTGAACATTTTGTTTGATGTTTTCAAACTTGGTCTTGCCAGAAGGTGATTTTTTTTTGTAGGAGTTTTAATAAAAAATTGTTAAATCTGCTTTTGAATACAAGGAGAATGCAAGAGGGAGAGCAGAAACCTTCCCCATGTAAAAGTCTTGTAACCTTTCATGAACAACTTTAACTGCTAGAAGAAGAAAGCTGAAATTTGTCATGAAAATAGCCCTCACTGAAAAGTGCTTTTGAGTGTTCTGGTAACATTTGGTATCAATCTGACAGAGTTGGAAAAAAAAATCACGTGCTTCACATACGCAATATATTTTGTACCAGTTTTTCAGTAAACTTGCAATGTGCAGCTAAAAAAGGCTTGCACAAGGGAGGAGCTCATTTATACAAACTCCTAGAAGCCTTTTTCTATTTCAAAGATCCTGTATCCATCCATGATATACTGAGAAAGCTGCATTTACCAGGAAAGATGAACACGTCAGTGACCATGGTGAAGCTTATTGGAGTTGGAGGCACAGGATTCTTGGCAGATAGCTGCCAAATGCTCAACTTCTCACAGGAGATCAGAATCAGTCCAAACCTGACTGTTCTCAGGATACAATACAATACCATCCTTTATGCAAATATATTGCCACAATAGAGGAAACTGAAATGTTTTTAAAATTCTAAATTAAGCCCGTGAATCTTGGCAAGGTAAAAACCAAGATTCCCCCTAAACTATGTGAATGGGCAGCCTGTGCCCCAATTGACAGGCATCTTGCATTGAGCAGGGGAATTCTTCCACCAGGAGGCATCTGCCTCCTACCATGAGAGGAGGCCCCAAGGCTTTCCAACAGCCATCACTACTGTTTCCAGCTTGGGAGAAAGCTACTGAGCTTCCCTCTCCTTCCACACCTTCTGGTCTTCATCCTAGCAGGAGTGGTTAGGAAGATGGTTCCAAGGCTATCCCCCTGCATGTCTCTCTCTATGGAAATAAGCAAATAATGGATAGACAGAGTAAGAGGAAGGAATGGGAGTGGAGCTGCTGCTGTCATAGGTTCTACGTTTGAACTAAGGCAATCATTTGACCCACACAAAAGTGGAGAAAAAAAACAGACAACACTGATGAAGAATATAGTCAATTGTAGATAAACCTAACCAGAAGCTTAATTATATATTTGGCAACAAGGCACTGTGATGGTAGACACATTAGAACTACCAAAGATAGATAGTAATGTGTTTAGATCCTACCTACCGCTATGTTCAGTATCAAATTCCACAAAACCCAAGTGTAGTTTACTCCAAATTACTAACACTCTTTAAAAACAAATTTATGCAATTTAAACAGATTCTGCTACAAAATTACTCCACTGCTCCAAGTTATTTGGAAAATCTTAAGATGTTTCAGTTTGAAACATGAAACAATCTAAGGTTCTAAATTTCATTTAATAATCAATGTAAAACTATTTTACAAAGATTGCTAATATTGTTTGTTTCTGAAACCATCACATCAAAAATGAAGTAACATTGCTTTTCAAAATATTTTATTTTTAAAAGCAGAGACTATATACCAAATAATATAAACATCTAAGCTATCCCACCATACAACCATGACTGTAGAACATGAATAGTTAATGAAATAATCAGAATTCCAGGATAATGATTTTATTTAAATGATAAACATACCAAGTGGTTTACTGATTGCCCTCATCCCTTGGGTGCATTGTGAATCACTAAGTCAAAGGAAGAGCTTTTTAAACCTAAAAACTTTGGGTATCCCTTTATAAAACTGTTCCTCTAGAGTGTGTTACTCTTTTCATACAGAAGTTAACACACACCACAGACAACCAATTTTGAAGTATTCTGAACAAAACACTTCTGTTTAGTGACTCAACAGAACTTGTTTCATACACAAGGGAAAAGAGATTTGCCTAAGTCTTTTGGTTGATAAAGATATATTAACATTAGAAAGCAGTCAAACTACCATCTCAGGTATACTGAATGCAATCCACTTTCAACAACATAAGAAAAAATTATATGCAATACAAGAGAAAATTCAATGCAAAAAATAAATTGATGAAATTTTAGATTAGGAATTTTAAGTCAATAAATCAATATAATTTTTCCCATACCAACCATAATCCATTTGCTTTTCACACATGCAAAACATAGTGCTGCTGCATAAGCTGTTTACCCGTAGTTATACTGAAGCACAAGGGAAGATATTATTGGCTCCAGCACAGGGGTGGACAGCACAAGTTGCGTGCATGAATGCAACAGTGGCTTAAATCTCACCTTTATGTTCCCCCAATCCTACACAGAGTTCCAAGTTTACATGAATTAAGCCAGACTTCAGGCTGCTTTAAGTTACATCAAGTGCCAACAGACCAAAGGGTTGATATGGCAGGCACGGATCAGCCTGGTATAACAGAACCATCTACTTCCCCTGTGCTGGTAATAGACGGGAGGTGCTGACACAGGTGCCATTATGGTAAGGTGTACACCAAAGGATCCCAAAATAATATTCTATGTAATGTAATTTTAGTGTAAGAGGACTTTAACCTGTTAACTAAAGTAATACCTAAAAAAAGACTAATTTTATAACACTATGAACTTTATCTTGAGGAAAGTTTGTTTTTCTTTTAATCTGGGGGGACTGGTTGGCTAAGTGCATTTAGTAATAGGCTACAGAGCAAAACACCACTAACTAGGATGGGAGAGCCTGAAAGTCATTTCTATCTAATGGTTCCATTGTTTTAAGTACAGTTAAGAATCAGGAAGTCTGAAATTCAAATTTAGGCTTTAATGCCAACTACCTGTATATACTTGGTCATAATAATTCTGCCTCAATTTCCCTATCTGTAAAATGAGGATAATGCCTACCTACCTTACACAAGTTTTTTTTTTTTTTTAAATCCTTGCAGCAACCTTGTAAAATATCAAGCATTATTCGGTGGCTTATCTGAAATGTGTTTTGTGGAAGAGGTGGATTAACAGTGATCACATCTCCACCATTCACGTGGCTCATGGAGAAAAGGGATATTCTGGACCATGAGTCAGTGACCTAATTGCCTTATACCAAGGTCACTTTTAAAGGAAAAACTAGAAGAGGTTGACCCAGCTTTGATCAGCGTTTTCCCATTATGAACGGACCTAATTGGGCCCATGCACAGCATGCCACTCACAACAGGAAGGAAGAGATACAAGTAATCTTTGTTTTACATTTAATTGACTTTGACCCCAGGGTGCCTTTTACAGTCAAGACACATTGGGAAGCCTCTGCAGTACCCCAGAATCGGGTGATTTTGCTGACTCTCTTACATCTTGGGGTTTCTGTTAGGGTGACCAGATGTCCCGATTTTATAAGGACAGTCCCGATTTTGGGGGCTTTTTCTTATATAGGCACCTATTACCCCCCACCTCCTGTCCCGATTTTTCATACTTGCCCTCTGGCCACCCTAGTTCCTGTAAACAAAACCTAAAAGCAATACTTATCAGATAGAATAATGAGAAAATATAAAACATAAAAAGATTACTGTTTGGGAGTCGTCATATAGATGTAAGGCAATTTTACATGAAAAATGCAAACAAAATGCAGTAGAAGTGCAACTAAAAAGGATGATGATTTCTCTTAAACGTGGAAAATACTCTGAATTTCTCATGTAGCGTTATGACAACTACAATATTCCACCAGGCTTAATTTCAAAAAATTTAGTGGAACAGTATCCAAACAAAATAATGAAATTAGGAGTGAATATATTCATGTCAGGTGTTTTCTCATAGGCAGATTTGACAGAATTTGATTTCTGTTTTTTTAAAATAAATGTTGACTGATAGTAATGTTTATTTAAGCTTTCCCCCCCCAATTATCTATTTAAATTTTCACAGTTGTGGGAAGTTATGGAGAGGGTCAGGCAATAGTTATTTAATGACAGTAGATGGTGATTCAAAAAGTTAAAGCTTTAAAACTGTTGAAACACAACATTTTCAACATCATATGTCAAAAAATACAAAGTAAGTATCTTTAAATCAAGTTCTGAAGCAGCATTTCTCTTACTTTGCCTATCTGTGAATGTCTATTATTATGGATAGAAATATTTTTGTTGGTTTGTGTGCGTATGGTGAAATCAATGTTTACCAACATTTACTGATTAAAAACCCTAATGTCTTTCCAAGTCTATTTATTGGCCAGATGTTTTCGTAATCTCCCATTTTTTCTGCAATTTTGATTCTAAAATTTGCTTTTTAAGGTTATTTTTTCTCTTCTATTGTCCAATACTAGCCCCATGATCTTGCCACTCCCTCCTTCCTTGCCCAACTCTCCTTTCAACCTTATTGTTTTGCCATTCTGTTTGCCCTCTTCCTTAATGTTATTTAAAATTACACCCTGAGAAAGTCAGCTCTCTTACCTACCTGGGAGAGTCCAAATTCTAGTAACTTAGTCTTTCAAAATATGATAGCACCCCAGCTGTTCAGGAGGGTTTGGGCGCAGGGGGTGGGAAAGGAGTGGAATTTTCAAACATTCAGTTCTGATATAACTCCCTTCCTACTGAAATCAAGGCAATCCCCCATTATTTCAATGGGAACAAAGTTCAGGCAATGCTGACCATTTTTGAAAATCTCACCACTAACATGTCTGTTTAGGGCAACATGCCTAAATCACAACACCACAGCCTGAAATGAAACCTTATGCAACACATACACTTGGCAAGAGTCAAACAATACCTTAAAGGGTCTTCTGAAGGGTCTTGGGTTTTCCTGGTGTCCTCCAAATGGTCTGTGAGTAAAGATGTCATTTGTTTTTGCAGCATAATAAGAATTCTAGAAAAATGGCACAGATACTAGTTTAACAATGTTAAAAACAATCATTTCAATGAAACATGGACAATTTTTAGATGAAGCTAATTTGTACTGTACTTTTTTGGCCGAAGATTATAACTGTGATGGATTAAGTCAGTGAAATTGCAGCAGTGCGTTGCCCATTAAACTGGAGTCCAAGTTGCAGAGACTTATTTCAGTTCCTACAGCTGAAAAGACATAGGGCACCACTCCAGAATATGGCCCCTTTGGACTGTAAAGCAGCCAGATCTTTGCAACTGAGTAGTACTCTGGTGTGGGGGCAGAGAGCCATCAGCTGGCACAGATCCAGCATAGCAGCCTCCTATACCAACCCCTCTTTGGCCTGGTCTACACTACGATGTTAGTTCGAATTTAGCAGCGTTATACCGAATTAACCTTGTACCCGTCCACACAACGAGGCCATTTAATTCGACTTAAAGGGCTCTTAAAATCGGTTTCTGTACTCCTCTCCGACGAGGGGAGTAGCGCTAAATTCGAACTTGCTGGTTCGAAGTAGGGTTAGTGTGGACGGAATTCGAAGGTATTGGCCTCCGGGAGGTATCCCACAGTGCACCATTGTGACCGCTCTGGACAGCAATCGAAACTCGGATGCTCTGGGCAGTTGGACAGGAAAAGCCCCGCGAACTTTTGAATTTCATTTCCTGTCTGCCCAGCCTGGTGAGCACAGGTGACCACACAGAGCTGAGCAGCACAGGTAGCGATGCAGGCCGACAACCGCAAACGAGCACCAGCATGGACCACACGCGAGATACTGGATCTGATCGCCATATGGGGAGAGGATTCAGTGCTCGCAGAACTGCGTTCCAAGAGACGGAATGCAAAGATCTTTGACAAGATCTCCAAGGGGATGATGGAGAGAGGCCACAATCGGGACTCCATTCAGTGCCGTATAAAGGTGAAGGAGCTCCGACAGGCCTATCAGAAGACGAAGGAGGCCAACGGACGGTCCGGGGCAGAGCCGCAGACATGCCGCTTTTACGATGAGCTGCATGCAATTCTCGGAGGGGCCGCCACCACTACCCCACCCCTGAGCGTGGACTCCGAGGAGGGGTTAATGTCTTCGTTGCATGACGAATCTGCGGACGGGGAAGAGGAGGAGGAGGAGGACGACGAACTTGTGGAGAGCACACAGCGCTCCATTCTCCCCGACAGCCAGGAGCTCTTTCTGACCCTGACAGAGGTGCCCTCCGAACCCTCCCAAGGCGGCATCGCAGACCCCCTGGAAGGGACCTCTGGTGAGTGAACCTTTTCAAATATCTCAAACATGGTTTAAAACAAGTATTTGTTTAATGATTAATTTGCCCTGGGGACTTGGGATGCATTCGCGGCCAGTACAGCTACTGGAAAAGTCTGTTAACGTGTCTGGGGATGGAGTTGAAATCCTCCAGGGACATCTCCATGAAACTCTCCTGGAGGTACTCCAAAAGCTTTTCCAGAAGGTTTCTGGGCAGGGCAGCCTTATTCCGTCCTCCATGGTAGGACACTTGACCGCGCCATGCTAGCAGCAAGTAATCCGGTATCATTGCTTGACAAAGCTTGGCAGCGTATGGTCCCGGTGTTTGCTGGCATTCAAGCAACATCCGCTCTTTATCTTGCTGTGTTATCCTCAGGAGAGTGATATCGTTCAGGGTAACCTGTTTGAGATATGGGAATGTAATTAGGGGGACAGAGGTGGCCCCGTTCCTACTGGGCTGTTTGCCTGTAGCTGAAAAGAAAT
>QXTE01000043.1:7956465-8063691 GCA_003942145.1 Platysternon megacephalum
GGGGGGGGGGGGGGAGAAACAGGAGTGACGCAACCAGATCTTTGGTGATCCCTGGCTGGCAAATGGGACTACTATTTTTTTTCAGGCTCATTACCAGTCAGACATTATGACATTAGAGCAGCCATATGTATTTCTAGCATTCTCATTACTGTAATACCCATGCACTGAACACCACCTTAAGAACTGCGTTAGATTTGTTCATAAGGATGACTACTCCTTCATCCTTTCTTGATTGTGGCATGTATCAATACGAGAGGCTCATCTACCCTAGAGACATGCACCATTTCAGAAGCAAGTGACACAACTAAGTGTTGTTGGAACTGGTTGTAACTACAACTGTTGAGTGTGTGCATTAAGCAACCTTAGTTATGTAAAACAGTGCAGTGCCTCCATACGCAGCACTCCTTCCCACCGCTGCTTTACCTGTGCACTGTGACCCTTTTCCCATAGTTTATAGCACAGCTGACAGGAGCTGGTGCATTTTTTAACATATATGACATGTATTATGTTATTTTCATATATAAATCTATCTTCCAGATGCATGTAAAATATAAATACAAATATAAAAGTGTTATAGAAATTGTTTCATGTAGGCAGAGCTTAAATGATGCTAAGTTCTTCTTTTATCAAGTGAAAATTCAACTAAATTTTTAATGCTTCTTTTAATGATAAATCATTAATACTTTAAAAAGTTTTGAATTTGTGGGGACTACTATTTTCTTCAAACATAAATAACAATTTTTTGATCTTTGAAACAGTTATAGGGGGTATACAGAGGTCTTCCTAGGAATACATCAACATATGTATATGTTTGTCTAGTTTTACAACCGGTTAGATAAAAAGCACTGGCAAAGGCAGTACAAACTAAAATTTCATAAAGACAATGACTTGTTTATACTGCACACTGAAATATAAATACAATATTTATATGCCAATTGATTTATTTTATAATTATATGGTTAAAATGAAAAAGCAAGCAATTTTTCAGTAATAGTGTGCTATGATATAAGAATGGCCATACTGGGTCAGACCTAAGGTCCGTCTAGCCCAGTATCCTGTTTTCCAACAGTGGCCAGTGCCAGGTGCCCCAGAGGGAATGAACAGAACAGATAATCATCAAGTGATCCAACCCTTGTCGCCCACTCCCAGCTTCTGGCAAACAGAGGCTAGGGAAACCATCCCTGCCCATCCTGGCTAAAAGCCATTGATAGACCTATCCTCCATGAACTTATCTAGTTCTTTTTTGAACCCTGTTATAATCTTGGCCTTCACAACATCCTCTGACAAGGAGTTCCACAGATTGACTGTGCATTGTGTGGAAAAATACCTCCTTTTGTTTGTTTTAAATTTGCTGCCTATTAATATCATTTGCTGACCCCTCATTCTTGTGTTACGAGAAGGAGTAAATAATACTTCCTTATTTACTTTCTCCACAACAGTCATGATTGTATAGACCTCTATCATATCCCCCCTACTACCTCCCCGCGTCGTCTCTTTTCCAAGCTGAAAAGTCCCAGTCTTATTAATCTCTCCTCATATGGCAGCAGTTCCATTCCCCAAATCATTTTTGTTGCCCTTTTCTGAAACTTTTCCAATTCCAATGCATCTTTTTTGAGATGGGGCAACCAAATCTGCACGCAGTATTCAAGATATGGGCATACCATGGATTTATATACAGGCAATATTTTCTGTTTTATTATCTATCCCTTTCCTAATAATTCCCAACATTCTGTTCACTTTTTTGACTGCCGCTGCATATTGAATGGATGTTTTCAGAGAACTATCCACAATGACTCCAAGATCTCTTTCTTGAATGGTAACAGCTAATTTAGACCCCATCATTTTATATGTATAGTTGGGATTATGTTTCCCAATGTGCAGTACTTTGCATTTATCAACACTGTATTTCAACTGCCATTTTGTTGCTCAGTCACCCAGCTTTGTGAGATCCTTTTGTAGCTCTTTGCAGTCTACTTGGGACTTAACTATTTTGAGTAGTTTTGTCTCATCTACAAATTTTGCCACCTTGTTTACCCCTTTTCCCAGATCATTTACGAATATGTTGAATAGGACTGGTCCCAGTACAGACCCCTGGGGGACACCACTATTTACCTCTCTCCATTCTGAAAACTGACCATTTATTCCTACCCTTTGTTTCCGATCTTTTAACCACTTACCAATCCATTAGGACAGGGGTCAGCAA
This sequence comes from Platysternon megacephalum, assembly GCA_003942145.1. Classification (NCBI taxonomy): domain Eukaryota; kingdom Metazoa; phylum Chordata; order Testudines; family Platysternidae; genus Platysternon; species Platysternon megacephalum. The sequence goes on from QXTE01000043.1 coordinate 7,958,669, forward strand.
CCTTTCGGAAGTGGTGTGCCGAGTCTTCATTTATTCACTCTAATTTGAGGTTTTGCGTGCCAGTAATACATTTTAATGTTTTTAGAAGGTCTCTTTCTATAAGCCTATAATATATAACTAAACTATTGTTGTATGTAACGTAAATAAGGTTTTTAAACTGTTTACGACGCTTCATTTAAAATTAAATTAAAATGCAGAGCCCCCTGGACCGGTGGCCAGGACCCTGCCAGTGTGAGTGACACTGAAAATCCGCTCACGTGCTGCCTTCGGCACACGTGCCATAGGTTGCCTACCCCTGCATTAGGACCTTCCCATGATAAGATCCCATGACAGCTTATTTGGCTTAAGAGCCTTTGGTGAGGGACCTTGTCAAAGGCTTTCTGAAAACTGAATATTTTTACAGTTCATTTGCCAGAGTTTATGCTCCTTTCTATTTTCCTCACTAGGATTTAACTTCCACTTTTTAAAGGATGCCTTTTTCATCTCTCACTGCTTCTTTTACTTTGTTGTTTAGCCACAGTGGCACTTTTTTGATTCTCTTACTATGTTTTTTACTTTGGGGTGTACATTTAAGTTGAGCCTCTATTATGGTGTCTTTTAAAAGTTTCCATGAAGCTTGCAAGGATTTCACTTTTGGCACTGTACCTTTTAATTTCTGTTTAACTAACTTGCTCATTTTTGTGTAGTCCCCCTTTCTGAAATTAAATGCTACAGTGTTAGGCTGCTGTGGGGTTTCCCTGCTGCTGTGGGGTTTACCTTGATTTAGTCCTAAGTGCAGCACAGGATCTGGTCCAAGAGGTGAATATGTCTGGACTGCTTGGTAATAGTGACCATAATAGTGACAGATCCTGTGCTCCACTTAGGACTAAATCAAGAATTGCCTCTCCTCTTGTGGGTTCCAGGACTAGCTGCTCCAAGAAGCAGTCATTTAAGGTGTCAAGAAACTTTATCTCTGCATCCCGTCCTGAGGTGACATGTACCCAGTCAATACGGGGATAGTTGAAATCCCCCTTATTATTGAGTTTTTTTGTTTTTATAGCCTCTCTAATCTCACTGAGCATTTCACAGTCACTATCACCATTCTGGTCAGGTGGTCGGTAATATATCCCTACTGCCATATTCTTATTATTTGAGCAGGGAATTACTATCAAGAGATTCTATGGTACAGTTTGGTTCATTTAAGATTTTTACTTCATTTGATTCTATGCTTTCTTTCACATATAGTGTCACTCCCCCACCAGCACGACCTGTTCTGTCCTTCTGATATATTTTATACCCTGGTATTACTGTGTCCCATTGATTATCCTCATTCCACCACGTTTCTGTGATGCCTATTATATCAATATCCTCATTTAATACAAGACACTACAGTTCACCCATCTTATTATTTAGACTTCTCGCATTTGTATAAAAACACTTTAAAAACTTGTCACTTTTTTGCATTTTGTCTGCCATTACATAATGTAATTGAATGGAACTGAATGTAATTGAATAAAACTCTTTCATTTGACTGTTTCGCATCAGATCCTACCCATATTTTATCATCTTCCATTTTCTCCTCCTTACTAGGACATAGAGAATCTCCATTAACAGATCCTCCCTCAAGGGATGTCTCTGTCCGAACCAAGTGCTCCTTCGCACCTGTCGGCTTTCCTGCAGCCCTTAAAATTAAAAAGGTCATAGAGCAGGGTTTTTTTTTTTTTAAAGTGCCAGCAATCTGGCTCCATTTTGGTTTAGGTGGAGCCCATCCTTCCTGCATAGGCTCCCCCTTTCCCAAACGTTTCCCCAGTTCCTAATAAATCCAAACCCCACCTCCCTACACCATCATCTCATCCATGCATTGAGACCCTGCAGTTCTGCCTAACTGGCCCAGTGCATGGAACTGGAAGCATTTCAGAGAATGCCACCATGGAGGTCCTGGACTTCAATCTCTTACCTAGGAGCCTAAATTTGGCCTCCAGGACCTCTCTCCTATCCTTCCCTATGTCATTGGTACCTACATGTACCACAACCACCGGCTCCTCCTCAGCACTACACATAAATCTAATCTAGATGTCTCGAGAGATCGGTGACCTTCGCACCAGACAGGAAAGTCACCATGCGGTTCTCCGAGTCATCGCAAACCCAGCTATCTATGTTTCTAATGATCGACTCCCCCATAACTATTACCTTGACACTTTTGTATGTTTATGTCTGATTTTGTAAGCAAGTAGTTTTTAAGTGAGGGTGAAATCTGGGGTACCCAAGACAAATCAGACTCCTGAAACTGGTATAGTAGTCTGGAAAGGTTGAAAGCCACTGAGCTATACAACATTCCAGAATGTCTTACAGTCTAATAATGATACATTTGCAGTTAACAGCATTGTGTCTGGGATTTCAGCCATGTGCCTAGATATCAAATTATTATTAACAGATTATGCAACCAGTTGTTTCTTACTGCTGCTTAATTATAATGAACGGAAATAGAACAAGATTAGTTGAAAAAGCTAGCTGAAGATCATTTTTAAAGAATAAGTATTTAATAATTTAAAAGAGTCTTGCTTGTGTTAAGTGATCTTACATTATTAAGAATAGAAAAAATTAAAATTGAATTTATTCTCTCTCTCTTCATTTAGGCTAGATTTTTACTCTTCACTCAACTTGAATAATAAAATTGAGTTTCTATGTCTGGGTCTCATGCACTAGTTACTTTTTAGGTTGCAAATATTGCAGAAAAATGTTTTAAATTCAGTGACAAGTTTATTTGAATTTAAAGATAATCATGAAAGTGTTTTATTAATTTAGTTTGTTTTAGTTTGGCTAAGAGAATCAGTTGAAAATTTAGTCTTTCAAAAGACCTTTACAAGATCTCTCACAGGAGGCTACAGAAACTAGATTGTCATGGAATGAAAGGCAAAGTATTGTCAGAGAACAAAAACTGGCTAAGAGTCAGGAAACAAAGTAAGAATAAGTGGTCAGTTTTCATCATGGCAAAAGGTAAAGAGTGGGGTGCCTGAAGGTACTGTATTAAATCTGGTGTTGTTTAATATATTTATTAATGATCTAGAAAGAAAGGTGAGCAGTGAAGTGACAAAATTTGCAGGTGGCAAAGTTATTTAGGTTGGTCAATTCTAGACAAGAATTCAGAGAGTTAAGCCAAGACAAGTGAATGGGCAGATGAAGTTCAGTCATGATAAATTCAAAGAAATGCACACTGAAGGGGTAAATTTAAGCTACTCCTACACTTGATAGGTTTCTAAATTAACTGTGCCAACTCAGGAAAGGGACCTGGGCATCACTGTGAAGACCTCTGCAGCTGCATATTGAGCAAACAAGGATGCATAAGGAATGGGATAGGGGATATTATGGAAAATATTATAATGGTACAGCCTCATCTGCAATATTGTGTTCACTGGTTACCCCATCTCAAAGGATATTATTACAGAATTAGAAGGGGTTCAGAAGAAGACAAAAATGATTGAGGGCACGGAAAAAAACTTATGAAGAGAGATTGAAGAGAATCGGACTGTTTACCTTAGAAAGGAGATTAATAAACGGCAACATGATGATAGTATATCAAATAATGAGTGGCATAGAGAAGGTACATCAGGAGCTTCTGTTCTTCCTGTCTCATAATACAAGAATACAGGGGTATTTAATGAAATCAAAAGGTGTCAGTGGTTTTTTTTTGTTTTGTTTTTTAAACAAAATACGTAATTAGAGCGTGGAACTCACTGAAGCCAAGACTTACAAAGATTCAAAGAGAGTCTGGACATTTACATGGATAACTAGAATATCTAGAGTTCTAGTAGTTAATGCTAAGAAAAAGAGTATTGGAAGGGAGATAAAACATTATGTTTCATGGTTTAAACCAACCTGTAACTATTAGGTATTAGCATGAAACCTTCATGGAGGAAAGATTACCTTGCACCTGCCTACTATAAGGTTTCTTGCACCTTCCTCTGAAACTACAGTGTGGGGCTACTCTCAGGAGACACTATACTGGACTAAATGGTCCACATATCTGATCTAGTATGGCAACTATGTTAAATTTTGGACCCAAACTACCAGACATTGTCCATTTAACAACAATAATCAAATTATGGCAACAAAATTGAGCTTACATCAACTTTCTAGTAGTATTTCAGTTGTATCAAGGACAATCATTTTATTATTTTTATATATAAAAACACAACTCTCTCAGGTTTCATGTCATGCAGGATCTTAATATCCGGTATGACCGGCCACTCAGATTCAAATCTTTCAAATATCAGTTGCTTCTTTAATGTCTGTATACGATGCACCTGAACCAACCATTTAATCAAAGAGCCAGACAAGCATGATTTAACCATAGAGTATTTTAAATACTGAATAAACAAAAATTAAGCAGAAATATCCACACAACACCATAAAAACTGGATGTCCAATGTAATTTAAACTATAATTTTAAATAACTTCAAGGATTTATTTGTGTCCTTATTTAAATATTCTTTTAAAAATGCTATTCATAGAGCCTTGCCTACTGGTTATGCTTGCCCTTGGAAACCTGCCCCTCTGGTACAATCTTCTCGCTGTATAGTTACGTGTCAACAAAAACGAATACACTTAAAAGGGGAGTGGTTACGATTGCGTTTTGTCATTTAAAAAGCATATGCTTTATGATTGCATGTTGAACACCCCAAACATAAAGGCTAGCCAGACGTTCATTCCACTTGTTCCCCTAAATTTTATGATTTTGCTGATATTATGCTAAACTGCTACAGTTCTACCGCAGAATCCAGGATGAATCCTTAATCAGCACCACAATTGAGCCAACTAAAAAGATTAATCTGGATGTAATTTATCTGTTGCAGTTTGGGATTTATTTATTTAAAGGTTTAGTTTCTTATTACATGGGACATGACACAATTTTAGGATTAATTTGTTTTCACAAATTTTTAGCACCTTTTACATTTTTAGATTAAATTCAGGCTATAAACCATTTTATGACTGTGGGCAGAGCTGGAGTAAAATACAATCACTGCACCCTGCACACATACCCCTCCACTCTGACCTTTGGTAATAACTTATTATTCCATAACATGATCTCAAGTTACACAGCTCAAAGATATTGGCCTATTTTACTCCCATAGTGCAATATGATATCATGTTTAATTTACTTTTCACAAACCCCTAACTCTCAACATTTCAGGTTTCTCCCTCCCATATCTGTATTTCCTGTCTGTATATCTACATGCATTTTTCCAAGCTGAATCTCATTGAATTATTTTCTATCTTTTTAATCTCTCTAGGTCACTTCATTATCATATTATTTACCTATTATCTCTTCTTCCCTTGTGGGTATTTGCAACTGCCCATTCACTAAGCACAACTTTTTATTAGTGTCATTAACATATGCCCAGTTCTAGATCATTTATGAAGATATTTGGTTAGACTGGACCTGAACTGAATCAACATCTGTGGGATTCTGCAAAATATCTCCTTCAAATCTGACACACTGCTACACCTCTACCTCGATATAATGCTGTCCTCGGGAGCCAAAAAATCTTACCGTGTTATANCGCGTTATATTGGGGTAGAGGTGTATTTAATATGGTCTTTTTTTTTTTTAAATGGTCCTGCCTCCAGTTTTGAATCCATGCAACAATATTCATATCCAAGGCCACATGAATTTGTTTTGGTAGCAGGATTCTGTGAGTTACTAATGCTTTACTAAGATTGAAATATTAATCTTCCAAATTCCCTTTCCCTACTTTTTGAGTGACTTGATAAATTAGCAATGAAGAATATTTGTCAAAAATTATTTTTAGTGGATAGATTTCTATGCTGCTTACTGCCCATGATTTTGTTCTTCTCTTGATACTTAGTGATTTTTTCTTAACATTTCTTCTATATTTTACTAGAGATAGAATTGATAGTAAATTAATTGCTAGGATCACTCTTCATTTTGAAGACCAATACTACCTTTGCTTTTTCTAATGATCTGGCACATATCCAGTTTTCATGACATTTCAGAAATATGTCATTCATGAGTTTTACGAATTCCCTTAAGAACACAGAATGTATATTATGCAGACTGGATGATCTTTGTATTCATATTTAATGTACTTTATTTCCTTACTTGCTTTTTGTCAAGAACTTGTATAACATTGTCTCACTTTCTATTTGTGTAAGCTTCTCAGGTTTTCTTGAAGGCAGATCTTTTTGAAAAGGAGTTTAATTTTAGAGCTATTTTGGGATCTTTATTTTCATTCAGTTCTTTAAATAGCTGCTTTCACTCTTCTCTACTGCAGTACTTTCCAACCCAAGAGATGCCAGACTACTCTAGGGGATCAAGGCCAAAGAGCAGTGGATGCTGAGAAAGATATATGGCTCTGGACCTACCTTAAAGCACACTGCAAAATTACTCTTAAGCTAAAGCTACAGGTGGCTCCTTGAAAACAATCTTACCTCCCTGCTCCTGCTACAGCCTGTAATTCTGTGATAGATGCTCACTTTTACAGAGATCAGGCTTAAGCTACAGCCTATCAGGCAAAGTTCTTCTCCCCTGTCACTCAGCTCAGCTACAAGAATATCTGCCAGCCCAGCCCAGCCCATCATACACCCCATGAATGGCTATCTTAGCAGTATACAGTGAGTGGGGAAATAGTAAGAGGGAGCAAAATGAAAAGAAACATTTTTTAAAAGGCAAAAAACAATATAGAAGAAGAGAGAAGATGGACGGAGAGAGGAAGCACAAGTGTGCCAGGGCAAGACAAGGGCAAAAAGGGATGCTCATCTGCTAATCTGTCACAACTGGAAGCTCTGACTAATAAAGACTGGTAAAAAATGTTCTAGTGCTGTCCCTAAAAGCCCTTTTAATCTCTTTAAAACATTTGGCTAGCACTAACTCATTCTAATTTTTGCTGACATATTCATTGTCAACTCTGAGGCAAGAATCTTGTCTTCAAACTGGCTAGCATATGGCTGGCTCTCTCTCCTTCAGGATGCCCTGCATTATTCAGTAGCTGTTCTTTCATAGCTGCTGCTGCTTCTTACTCAGCAACTCTTCATTGCTGGAACTTGTAAGTGTCAAGGCAAAGGCATTTTCTGCTGTTCAAGAACTCCCTTGTTTGCAGTTTCCTGTTAAATATCAGGCAAAAGTTTTCACTGCACCCTTGGTAGACACAATGCATTAACTCAGTTCCCACTTTGAACCAACTCCCTTCTGATTTGCATTGAGTCTGTTAACCGCTAAGCCGGGCTCTCACGGTTGCAAATGCATAATTTCAATTTTAGTTCTGAATGAAATATTATTCACGTCCTGTCCTAAACTGTTCTGTAGCATTGTCAGAGCTGTTAGAGAGTTGCCATATTACATCCACAAAGCAACTGCATTTCAGTGTTGGTGAACTAATTGTGGATAATAAAAACAAACTTTGGTAGACTAAGGAAAAGTTTGATGAACCCATGGAAGTTTGACATTAAAATATTGACTAGATGTGTCAAGACATTAAATAAGACAGACCACAAATTACATGTCTCCTATCTAGTTTCTTTTATTTATTCTGCATGCACCAAAACAGTCCCTTGAAAACTCAGGAAGTTGAGGCTTTAGTTCTAATTTACACTGTACTTATTTCAACAAAAGTTTCTCTGCGTGCCTTTGCTTATCTAACTCTGTTAACTTATAGTCACTCATTTATCTGAGGGTATTTCAATACTCAAACAGTTATAGTGGCACGGCTGCAGCTGCACCCCTGTGGCACTTCAATGTAGACACTACTTACGCTGACGGGAGAAGTTCTCCCACTGGTATAGTTAATCCACCTCTCTGAGAGGAGGTAGCTAGGTCGACAGAAGAATTCTTCCATATACCTAGTGTGATCTACACCGGGTGTAACTCAGGGGTGTGGATTTTTCACACCCCTGAGAGACATAGCTATACCGATGCAAGTTCCCAGTGTAGACCAGTCCTTAGTAAACACTTGAAAACAGACTAAATTTATTTGTAGAGAAATTGTCCAGAGGGAACATGCATTTATTTCTAATTATTGCAGGACAGCACTGGACCCGCAGTAATCATTTTGCCCAGTTTAATATATAAATTTTATTTAAAAAAAAACCCGACTCATTATGGAGGTGTCAGTAAAGGCCCCATCTAAATTTGGTGAATTAAAAATCTAGAGCAGTGTTTCCCAAACTTGGGACGCCGCTTGTGTAGGGAAAGCCCCTGGCAGGCCGGGCCGGTTTGTTTACCTGCCCCGTCCGCAGGTTCGGCCGATCGTGGCTCCCACTGGCCGCGGTTCGCTGCTCCAGGCCAATGGGGGCTGCGGGAAGCGGTGGCCAGTATGTCCCTCAGGAAACACTGATCTAGAATAACATGAGCTTTTTCACTACATGAATTTTAAGTATGTCCAATTATTTATATTCCCTGAATTTTTTTTCTTATGCATTTCCTAGAATCTTTCTAGTAACTAAAAGATAATCTCTCTGCAGAGGAGGGTACTTAATTTAAGCAAGATGTGCACTTTGTCCTTTGGTCAGCCACTGGAGTGTGGGGGCTGGCTCTCTGTTCCTGTGTTCTTCATCCAAAACTATTATATTTTACTTCAGATGAGTCATTCAGTAATAACCCCTTTGATCTGTGCTTTAGGTGGGAGTATTTTATGAAGTAAGGGAAAATGTAGTTCATCACCAAATTTCTTGAATACAGGCTGCAATCAATCCAAGTTTTAATGTAATAGTTCCCCATGATCTATTGAAATTGCAAAGTCATTCAGCACCCAGAATTACAATGACCTGCTCTCATTATCCTGTGCTAGAAACTGATCTCCCCATTTCCTGACTATCCTGAAAATGTTCTGACTCCACTGTAAATAGTTCCAAGTCTAAATCAAACAGTGTTCCGATTCCCAATAACCATCTCCATGCCAGGGAAATAAAAAGACAGTACAAGTTGCTTAGGAGTGGAAGATAGGCATCAAGAAGCAGAAAAATCAAGATTTTAAATCAGAATGTCATGATTCATGCAAGCCAAAACCTTTTTGTATACTATGTAACAGTTGTAACATTTGAAAAAGTTCAGATGCAGCAGAGTTTACCCATGACCAGTAAACTTTAGTACTATTTAGATGTAATTTAACACAGGTAAATTTTATGATGTAACAAATCATCTTTTGAAACTTAACATGACAAGGGATCAAGAGACTTAAAATTCACGTCAGCTCATCCAACACAGCAAAATTTTAAATACGAGTATAAGGGAAATAGAAGAGAAAAGCAAGGAAAGGGATCTATTTCACTTCAACTTACCATGTGAGGTTTCCTAATAAATTTCCTGAAAGGTGGTTTTAGGAATCTTATAGGTTTTTGGAATCCATCAGTTTGAGAGTTCTGTAATTTTGAAAAGCTACCGTTGTGCTCATTCCTGATTGGATATAGAAAATAAAAAAGGAATGAAAACTAAGCCAGCAATATTTCAAAACTAAGCTATTTTAAAAGTTTAAATTATGTACAAGTATTAAAAAATATGTTAAACTGGCACATTAATTGACAAATTACTAGTGGTCCATTTTCACTGTCAAAACCAAAGTTAAATGAAATTATCATTGCATTCTGGTACACAGATTAACAAACAGACAAGCTAGTGATTCTCAGTGCCTTCTTTAAATCCTCACCATACAACTGAAAATCTTTGTACAAATGATTCAACGATGCATGTGCTTGGCTATCCCTGCCCTCTGCTGGCTGGAATATGTTAGACCTACTTTTAATTATTTTACAGCTTGAACTTGTCTCAGCCTAGTGTGGCTGTCCAACATAGCTCTATGTCTTAGTGTTCTTATAAAATGGAGAGTTCTATTAGTTCAAATGGAAGAAGTCTGCATTTTTGGAGCTAAAGATCACAAGTTCTATTTCTCATACCACATTCAGTACACAGTGTGACATCCAGCCTCTATTTATGTACCATTGATAGGATTTGCAAAAGCATGTAAGGGCCTGTCCACACAGTACAGCACTGCAGCAGCCCTGATGCAGCTGTGCTGCTGCAGTGCATCTGGTGAAGATGCTCTATGCCAACAGGAGAGAGCTCTCCCGTTGGCATAATAAAACCACCTCCATGAGCTGCAGAAGCTGTGTCGGTGGGAGAAACTCTCCACCAACATAGTGCTGTCCACAGTGGCACTTGTGTCGGTGTAACTTGTGTCTCTCAGGGGAGTGGTTTATTCACACCCCTGAGCAACATAAATTATGCTGACATAAACTGTAGTGTAGACATGCATTCCTAAGGCTAAGTCCCATTGAAAGTCATGTACTCAAATACTGAATACCAGGGTTTCTCAACTTTTCTTTCTGAGCCCCACCACCATGCTATAAAAACTCCACAGCCCGCCTGTTCTACAACAACTCTTTTTCTGCATATCCAGTAGATTAAAAGCCCCAGCTGGCATTAGGGGGTAGCAAGCAGGGCAACTGCCTGGGGCCCCACGCCACAGGGGGTCCGCAAAGCTAAGTTGCTCAAGCTTTGGCTTCAGACCAGGGCGGTGGGGCTTGGGCTTCAGCCCCAGGCCTCAGTGAATCTAACACCGGCCTTGCTCTCTGGTTTATTTTGGCGGACCCCCTGAAACCTGCTTGTGGCCCCCCAGTGGGCCCCATGCCCCTGGTTGAAAACCACTGCTGAATACAACATACTCTTAGCACCCTGGATTAAGAGGAGACAAGAACAAATTTTGAAGGTGGAATTTTAAAAATCTGGTTTTGACCAATGTTATGCATGTCAGATTAGACAATCAAATGATCCCTTCTAGGCTAAAAAAAACTATTATCCTATGAAAGTGCAGGATATGAAGAAACACTGCATGAATGATGAAGAATCCTTGGCGTTACATGGCACCAAAAGCAGCAAAGCTGCAAAGAGCAAGAAGAAAAACTACATTTCTTCTCTAGGTCCTGCACAAAATTTTCTTTTTTCCTACAACTTTTGAGATTTCACAATTGTACATTGGTGTCTTATATACGGTTTAAATATAAAGCTGAAGAATAACTGCCTGAAACATAAGACTGGGGTTTATGGTTAGCAGTTTCAAATGCATAAAACCTGGAATGCTGCTTTAATATGCCTTTTATATTCTCTCCTGATAGAAAGAAAATAGCTCATTCATGTAAGCACCACTAAACAGTCTTCTAAATAAAACCATACAAAATTTGTAATTTTTAAAGCTCTAAATTAAAACAGACATTATGCAGTACACAAAAGAATGCTTACTGATATTATACCCTTAGGTCTCCTTCCTGAACAGGCCATACCACTCACTCTCTCTTATTTAGTATACCACAAATACAGTAGTGTCAACATCTACCTAAAGATTCACCATAAAAAGAAGCAGCCACTACAAGTCAAGATTTAGCTTTGGGACTATACAACTGACCATTTCTATTTGCCTATTCAAGTTGCTTAGCATGTACTTTTAAATAAGAATTTATAGTATGGCCTAAAAGCATTTAAATTTAAATCTCTATTGTTTGAAAATACATAGTTATAAAATGAATTCCAAGGACACTCATTGAGATATACTGGATGAGAGTTGAATAGCAGTGAATCAAGCTAGTCACTTACATAATATATTCTGTATGATCTTCCATGAAAGTCTACACCCAGTCCAAGCCACAAATTAGTTTTCTAATCAGCAGGTATTGCAACTTACTATGTCATAGACTTTGTATTTAAAATAAATATGCACTGGTATGTTATGAGGTATCATCAAATCAAGCCCTATTTCATTACAATTTGACAGTTTCCTCCACAATTATTCTTTTCTGTACAAAGAAGTCATCTCTGTATATTCAGATTAATCTTTTAAGGTTAACCAGTGAAGTACCATATATACTCGTTCATAAGTCGAATTTTTTTAGTAAAAAAGGGAAGCACCAGAGAAGGGGGTCGGCTTATGAACTGGTATAGAGAGGGAGAGGAGGGAGCAAGGAGAGGCAGCACAGCCAGCAGAGACAGAAGGGAAGAGGCAGGGCCAGAGTCTCTCCACTTCTGGCCACACTGCTCTCCCCACAGCCTCCGAAGCAGCTGCAGCTCTGGGGCTGGCAGGCTGCAGCCATGACGCTCTGCCCCACCCCCCAGAGCAGGCTGTGGCTCTGCCACCCGGCCCGCCGGAGCATGCTGTGGCCATGCCACCCAGCCCAGCCTGCTGGAACATGCTGCGGCCGTGCCGCCGTTAGGGTGACCAGATGAGGGGAATAAAATATTGGGACACATGGGGGGGGGGGGGGGGGGGAAAAAAAAAAAAAAAAAGTGCTGCCTGCGGATATCTCTGTCCCGACCAAAGAGCGGTCGGGACGCGGGACAGAGACCGAAATATCGGGACGGTCCCGCTAAAATCGGGACGTCTGGTCACCCTACCGGAGCAGCGCCAGCCAGGCCAGAGACATCCTCCTCTGGCCCTCCCCAGATAAGGTGGGAAGGGAAGGGGAGAGTGTGGGGGTCCCGGGCTAGGGGTGGGGTCATGTGGGGGGTGGTCACAGGGGTTACTCCCCTGACCCCCAGATTCTCCCCGCAAAAAACATTTCCCCACCAGTTGCTGTCCCAGTCTGTCAGGGTAAGCAGCTGGTGCGCCGGGACACTTTGTTTACTTAGGTTTACCTCCGTGCCTGCGGACACTCGAGGTAAACAAACCATCTTGGTCCACCAGTGGCTTATCCTGATGGCCCGGGAACCAAAGTTTGCTGACCCCTGAATTATAGGGTCGGTTTATGAACGGGTCATAAAATTTTTTCCATTTTTACTTATTCATCTTGGGGGGGTCAGCTTATTAATGAACCGGCTTATGATCGAGTATATACGGTAGTAAAATTGAGTTAAGCAGACATTTCTGTGCTGAATGTCCCCACTTATCAAGCAGTGGGAGGCACTCCGTGCAATAATAAACTGTAACTAAATCTTTTGAAAAAGAAATCTCTAAAATACTCTTGGAACTTCCTGCTTCACTGAAGGTATCCCAGATGGGGACATCACAAATAGCAATGGTTGCACAGAACAATTCATTCCAGAATACTGTCAGTGAACCAGAGAATTCCAAGAGAATTTTACAACAAAGGGGAATTTTAAAATGGTTAAAAAAAATCTATTTGAATTCAATTCCTTCCTCCTTCACACACCATGGCCAGTGGGAAAATTTGACACTTAAAGCTTAATTTTGATTTTCACACAGTAGTTCACCTTTATTAAAAGTTAAACCGTTCTCTCTTTCAAGGCTGTTCTTTGTTACTACAGAATAAAGCAGGGGTCGGCAACCTTTCAGAAGTGGTGTGCCGAGTCTTCATTTATTCACTCTAATTTAAGGTGTCGCGTGCCAGTAATACATTTTAACGTTTTTAGAATGTCTCTTTCTATAAGTCTATAATACATTACTAAACTATTGTTGTATGTAAAGTAAATAAGATTTTTAAAACGTTTAAGAAGCTTCATTTAAAATTAAATTAAAATGCAGAGCCCCCCGGACCGGTGGCCAGGACCCGGGCAGTGTGAGTGCCACTGAAAATCAGCTTGCGTGCTGCCTACCCCTGGAATAAAGTCTAGGTGTGTTTATAGTAGATTTCAATGGAATTTGATTTTGAGACTCAAAATTCAAGGACCAACCTTAAAAACAGATGCAAAAAATTTCTGATGACCCTACAGACTCAGGTATACAGATGTATTCACTAAAGGTAGATTACCTTTGAATTACACTGTCTATGTGAAACACTCTCTCATCTTCATTCTGCAGCCTCTCTTTTCTCCTCCTCTCTATATCATGCCGTAGATCATTTGGATCTTCTAGAACTCTCACAACAGTCTAAGTAATAGGAAGGGAAATTTTACTGAAATTATATTGGATATATAAAATCAATTTAAAGGCAGGTTACTTGATCCACACAGTAGGTGCTGTGGCTTGTCTTGTGCTTGCAAAACCATTTTAAAGAAGTGTAACCATCTGAGGGCGGGTAGGAGGCTGGCATGCACATTGACCCATGGATACAAAGTTCAAACCTTGGTTATAAAGAACTCAGCTCTGCAACTATCTGCTGATCCTCTCTGCTTCATTGTACTAATTACAAGTTCTCCAAGTAACAGGGAAGAAGGGTCAGTGTACAGCTGAAGAGGCAAAATATTCACAGAACTCTGTTACTGGTACTTAGGCTGCCATTCTCCTTCATGTAGTTACCTCTGTAAATTTGCACTGTAGTAGATTAGCAAGCAGGAAGAGGGCAGAATACTTAATTAAAAGACCTCAGGCCTGCCCTCCTATTTGGCTATGGAGTTGAGAAAAAAAGTACGGAATAAACTAAGCTATGGGTGGAATTCCAAGTGGGATCCTTACAAAGAAAGGTACATTAATGACAGACTGGGAAGGTGGCTCCTCTGTTAGAAAGGGCTCCAAGTGTGCTGGAACTCTTTCAGGCCTGGTGTAATGAAGTGGGAAATATCTGTGTTTAATGAATATGGCACATGAGACTCTGCATTTACAAGGCCAAGATAATGAGCATCCTACCAAATACTCAAATACAATAGCCAGGTTTATAGCCACGAAGGGAAGGCTCCTCAGCCCCAACTCTGGTGAGATGTTTTATCAAGGCTGAGAAGAGAGAGATGTCAAAGGGAACACTCAACCATTACAAGACCCCGGGGCCTAGAAAAGGAAGGGGGTACAGGTGAGCTAAGAGGGTCTGCCCCAGGAGTCAATGAGAGCTGACTGGCTAGCAAGGAGACAAAGAGTGAGAAATGCAGAAACTGAAGTAGTGGCAGTCGGCTTCTCATAACCCAGAGATGGAGATAAATGGGCTGGCTGAAACATGTGAAAGATTGCAATTAGGGGTTAGGTAAAGAGAAATATGCGTGTAGATTTGTATTATGTTTATCCTTTGCTCTGTACCATTAGTGAATGAATAAAAAATGGGGGGCTATGTTTTGAAAAAAGCTGTTTTGGAATCACTATACCTCAGTGGTCAAAGGACCCCTGAGTGAAAGTGGTGACAGGTGCCAAACCAAGTTGGGCCTGCCACATTAACACAGGTAGGAAACAGGGGAGCTGACAGCCATAGACCCAGTTCCAGACTAGTTGAAGTACATGGTTCCACACAGAGTGAGGTGCAAGAAGCCAGGGCTTCCACGTAGGGGGTACTTGAGAAGGACTAAAGGGGCTCAAACTTCACCCCGTAACTGTGACACCTAGATACATTACTTTAACCATCTGGATTATCTCTAGATCAGGGGTTCTCAAACTGGGGGTCAGGACCCCGCAGGAAGTCACGAGGTTATTACATGGAGGGTCGCGAGCTGTCAGCCTCCATCCCAAATCCCACTTTGCATCCAGCATTTATAATGGGGTTAAATATATAAAAAAGGGTTTTTCATTTGTGGGGGGGGGGGTGTCGCACTCAGAGGCTTGCTATGTGAAAGGGGTCATCAGTACAAAAGTTTGAGCACTACTGCTCTAGATGGAGATCTCGTCTCCTTTGGTCTTGTTACCAAAGTCCTCAAATAAGATTACTTCCAAAATGGCTTAGTTTTCAAAGGCCTGTTTTCACATCTAATTTATTCAGCTAGCCTTCCTCAGCATGGTATGAAGCTTTGAACAGAAGATATAGATATATGTTTTATTTCAGATCAGGGGTCGGCAACCTTTCAGAAGTGCTGTGCCGAATCTTCATTTATTCACTCTAATTTAAGGTTTCGCGTGCCAGTAATACATTTTAACGTCTTTAGAAGGTCTCTTTCTATAAGTCTATAATATATAACTAAACTATTGTTGTATATAAAGTAAATAAGGTTTTTAAAATGCTTAAGAAGCTTCATTTAAAATTAAATTAAAATGCAGAGGCCCCCGGACTGGTGGCCAGGACCCGGGCAGTGCGAGTGCCACTGAAAATCAGCTCGCGTGCCGTCTTCGGCATGTGTGCCATAGGTTGCCTACCCCTGTTTTAGATGATGCTCAGATAATGTTTTCACCTCCCTGCTCATAGAGAGCCTTTACCCAGCAATATTAATCAAGGATGCTGCACTGCTTTCTCTTTGGAAAATACTAAACAAGAAGGGTCCACCATTAAAGTCTGGATTTTACTCAGCAACCAGGAAGACAACTTTTCTGGAAAGAAAAGGTAGAGAACAGTTCCCCAACATTCAAAAGGAGTAGCCATAAGCCTATTAAGAACCTAGCTCAACATACAGAAGTTAACAGGCTGGTGAACTGGGGGATTAGACCTTTAAAGGCAATGCTTCTCCATACAATCCTGAGCTTCGCAACAAGGGCTTACCTCTTGAATGTTTCTTTGAAACAACTACATCAAAATTGTCTTGATATCTCAGCATGTTGTTTCTTAATAGAGAATAGAGGACTATGGGACTCTGAATGGGCTGCTATAACCAATTATTTGTCTTTCATCTTTGGAGAAAGATTGAAGTACTTCTGATCGGTTGATCCAAAGCCTCAGATAGAGTGCCACATGGAAAGGCCTAGTCCCACTTTTCTTATTTGCATCTTGTTCTGATATCAGAGAACACCAGCCAAGTATCCTCAAGTAGGTGCCCTTTTCCCAGGGCCGGCTCTAGGCACCAGCCCTCCAAGCATGTGCTTGGGGCGGCACTTCCTAAGGGGCGGCACTCTGCCCCCCCCCCTTTTTTTTTTTTTTTGCTTGGGGCAAAGCGGGATCCGCGCCCCCTGACCAGCCCAGCGGCGCCCTGCACAGCCCACTCGGGCAGGGAAACGCCGCGCCGCCCTGGGAAGACTCGGAGCAGCAGCAGGACCCCTTCACCCTCCCTGTATCCCGGGCCCCGCTTCCCACCCTCCCCGGCTCCTCACACACTCCGGGAGTCCCTCTCGCCGCCGCCGCCCGGGCTCCCGGAGTGTGTGAGGAGCCGGGGAGGGAGGGAAGCGGGGCCCCCTGGAGCCGAGCCCGGGCTGCGGCGGCGGCTAGAGGGGCTCCCAGAGTGTGTGAGGAGCCGGGGAGGGAGGGAAGCTGGGTCCCCTGGAGCCGAGCCCGGGCTGCGGCGGCGAGAGGGGCTCCCAGAGTGTGAGGAGCCGGGGAGGGAGGGAAGCGGGGTCCCCTGGAGCCAAGCCTGGGCTGCGGCGGCGGCGAGAGGGGCTCCCTGAGTGTGTGAGGAGGTGAGCAGCCATCTGGGCTCGTCGGTGCTGAGCAGGTAGCCCTGCAGCCGGAGATCCTTGCCTTCCCGCCCACCGGGCTGGGCGAGGGCGTGGTGAGGCTGAAGAGCAGCAGGTCTGCGGGGCTCTCCAGGTCCTCGGCCGCCACCATGTCGGGGGTGAGGGCGGTGAGTACGAACTGATTCACCTCGGCCACCAGCAGTGCCGCGAAGCCCAGGGAGGGGGCCGTGCTCTCCGCGCCGCCCCGCAGCCGCACCGCCACCTGGAAGTACTCCTGCTCCGCGCCGCCCAGCAGCTCCACCCGCATGGGGACAGAGTCGCGGCTGGGCCAGGGCTCGGCCGCCGTGTGCTGGTAGCGGATCCCACGTTTGGGGGCGGGGGGGGGAGCCCAGTGCTGGGGCGGCAGGGGGTTTGGGTGGGGGGAAGAGAGAGCCCAATGCTGGGGCGGCAGGGGGTGCAGGTGGGGGGGGGAAGAGAGAGAGCCCAGTGCTGGGGCGGCAGGGGGTGCGGATGGGGGGGGGGGCAACGGGTGTGGGGGGTGGGTGCCCAGGGCTGGGGTGGGGGGCAGCCAAAATTTTTTTTGCTTGGGGCGGCAAAAAACCTAGAGCCGGCCCTGCCTTTTCCCAAACACTTTAAGCACCTACTGTGAAATGCAGTGCAGTGCTTGAAGCCTGGGTGCTTTTCTGGATCCACATTAACTAGATCCTAACATTTTTTAAACAATATGTAAATACAACTATAATCATTAAAGTACATTGACAATACAGTTGGTTTGAGGTAAATAGTGCTGAGGCTGCTTGCGCCTACAAAAAGAGAAGTACTCAGGACAACTATTTAGTTTAGCGGGAGGGGAAGGAGATTAGAGCCTTTTATAACCCCAGGTGGAACACTGGATCCATGGGTTAACTGGCATCAGCTCAATATTTAAACTGCTTTCAAATGGTTCTGGGTTCACAAAGCATAGCATGAGTACTCAAAAACTTCAGTTAGCGCAGAACACATTTGCCTGCTTATTGAATGGGCAGGGAAATACACGACACTTGGACTGTCAAGATTCAGTTTCTAAATCTATGTGCAAAAAAAATGAAAAAAAAATGAAAATGATCTTAAAATTGCTTGGTGGTTCAGTATTTGTATACTGATGGGAATGTTATGGATGAGTTACAAGAGCATGAAAAAAGGATAACAGAAATGCTAACAGATTGTCATTGTAACTTATTCTCCCCCCATAAAAAACAAAAAATTAACATACCTGTCCAGATTCACATGGCATAGCTAGTTTATTCTGAAGTTCTGCCAAAGATATATCAATTCTCCTGAAGTAATAAGCCGAAATGATATAAGAATGAGTATGCCACATTTAAACATGGAAGAGAATGATCACTTTAAACTAAAAGCCATTGTTATTATGGCCATTTTTAAAACAATTATACTACACAGTTGCATGCTATGCAATTTACAGTCCACTAAAAGATGTTGAAAGAAATATTCCATTTATTTCATATTCCACATTAAGCTGCACGTATAATATAATGGAAACAATTAAATAGCTTAATCAATATAAATAATGGCACAAAGTTTATGCTTTACCTGTGAATTTCTGGATCTGAATATATTTTAACTTCATTTAAATTTACAACTGGTTTATCTTGAATTTTTGAGAAGCGTTCATTTAAAGTTAGGTCAGAAGATGTAAAATAATTTGCTGTGAAGATATATTAAATGCAAAAATATTACTTTACCATTTGTATTGCAATTGCACAACCATACTATTAAAAAATTAACTGTATAAAATAACACTGAATGCTGACATTAAATCAAAATAAATTCCACTTGAAATCCAACCCTAACTCACACTGCTGAAAGATTAGTACTTTAACAAACTGCATACATATTAAAGCAGCCATCCTAGTACTTTAATATTTAGTATATTAGCAACAATGTATTTAATCATTTCATTTTTCAATGAAATTAATCTCAACATAAAGAGATGTAAGGGTTTACCATCTCTGTTAACATAATATTTTAAATACTGGTACCTATGGGTTGTCACAATCAGCATTGCATAGAAGTAGCACTACAACAAAATTAATAAGGTTAAACTGAAAAATGAAAGGAGCAGCATTTGTAAATTGCTTATAGTTAATTTTGAATAAAACAAAGTATATCTTATCTCACTCCTTTCCTCCCAAGTTATATGAGAGGCACCAGTATCTCTCCACTGCAACACAAGCCCTGGTACTGCAAGATGGGATGCATATGGGTGTCCCACTGAGGTCAACAGCACTCTACATTGGTGCAATAGTTTATGCATATGGATTACCACATAGAATTGAGGCCCTAGCTTTGTATTTGTTTTGGCTGTAAATGAAATGCAAATCAAGACCATTTTTACTTAATATAAAAACTATGTAACCAAGTGAGGCCACCAATTAAGAGACTACTTTTGTCCCAGCAGTCAGTTTCTAACCCCACCTTTAACAACCAAGAACCCCAATATCCTACCACCTTCTCCAGGCTGCCAAGCCCTCTGCATATCCCTTACCCACATTCACTCAGGACAGAACCCCAACTCTTCCTTAACAAGCAGCTTAATTTGATCGCTCCTCTAGCAAAACCCTTCCTGAACCCTTAGCGGCACACCAGACTTCCTCTACTCTAGACTACCAAAACCTTCACATCAGCATTCCTTGTCAAACATGCCCAAGGCCACAGCCACCCCACATACTGCTCAGAAATCTGCACGAGGCTTTACTTGTCTTGTTCTATTTGTATTCAAATAGAGAGTATTCTGGTAGATACCAAAACATTTTAATTAACCACATCCCTAGTTTATATGTTCAAGCATAAAATATTATAATTCACCTTTAACTTGATGGATAATTGTTATGATTTCCTGAGTAAATTCTTTTGATGGGTTGTTCTCAACATTTTGTGTTACAGATTCCATGTGTTCAAACACTGGATGAAAATTTTCATTTTTCCTGCCAACAGCAACCAGATCATGTGACATCTGCCGCTCCATAGTATGGCTAGAAGCAGTCCTAGAATAAATTTATTTAGTAACTTTCAGAGATACTGAAATATTAACAAAAAAATAAAATAAAGAGTAGATCAAGAGACAATTTCATCTTAGGGAAAGGTGGAAACAAATTAAAGCCCTTTTCACATTTTAAATCAAACACTACACAAGGAACACAGATCATGAAGGAGAAGACTGAATGAGGGATGAAGGAGAGGATAGCACGGAGACTATGTGTGAGCTAGGACTGGATTTTTAATGAGTATATGTATTTGTAGATGTAAAATTATGTAATGAACCTAGATAATCAAATCAAAATAAAGGAAAAACACATATTGAGAATCAGCCATTACTATAGGCGTATGTTCCAGCAGAAGGTCTGGAGTGATTTTGGAACTCGGCAGGATGTATCTCCATATTCGAAAAGAGGGACTATATTGATTTCCAACAGTAGAATAGGCTATTCCCTTCCACTCCCACCCCCTCAAACAATGATCCAATTTTTGAAAAGTCTTGTGGCTGACTATTGCAAATAACCAGTTTGATTGGTTAATATATCAAAGGAGAAGCAAGTATCTGGTGTTTTTGTCAGTACATTTTAAAATTTCTAAATTAAGTTGGTCTTCAAAATTGCTGCATTTTCTCAAACTATTTTGAGGCCAGCAATACTTTTAACAATCTTATTCTGTTACCCTCCTTACAATGAATGCTTTAGTCATTATTTAGGAAAACACAAAATGCAGAACACCTCTAAGTGTTCCACATTATCATCTTTTTTATAAAATACAAAAATGTTTTGGAATTTTTTTTTATTGTGCTTTTGGAAGGCAACTCTCTATTTTCTTCCATCAAGAAGCAACAGAAGCAACATTTAAATAATAATGAGCTACATCAAACATAGCTGCTCCTGGAAGGTCCTGAAAACTCCGTTTGCCTATTTGCCACTGAAGAGTAGGAAGCTTTCCAATGAAAATTAACAGGCCTAAGCAACCAACTTCTGCAGAAATTAAGTTTTCATTAGAAAAAATTGATGCAAAAATAGTCTTCCAAATGTGAAATGAATGACAATCAATGTAGTGTTGTCTTGCTCAGTCTGCAAATAAATTTCCATCTCTACTGTGGGTGGCTTTCCCAAACATAAACAGAGTGAAATTAGCAAGACATGGCCAGGTTCTTCAGTACTGTTTTTCGGACCCTTGTGGGAAGCAGTGAAATGGAGAAGAATCACGTCATGTATATTGCCACTCAAGAAAACAGGAACAGCAGCCCAAGCACAGATGCCACTGTCTCTCAACCTCCCTAGTAGTACAGCCCTCTATAGTCTTTCATATTGGCCTCTCTTCAGTTAGTACAGTGTTCTCTCTAGTCTCTGTAACTCCACATTTTATTACTGATTTCAGGCAGAAAAATATACAAAAGAAACTTTGATGGGGAGGGAAAAATACTGTGGGAGAAGTTCCCTTGATATATAAGGAGTTTCTAATTGACTATATTCTTTTGCTATTTCTTAGACTGAGGTAGTTTATCAATGTAATGAAATACCACTCAGACATTTAGAACATTGGTTTATTGTTCACCTTTCAGAAAATACATCACAAACATAAGGAGGGTGGTGAAGCACTGGAATGGGTTACCTAGGGAGGTGGTGGAATCTCCTTCCTTAGAGGTTTTTAAGGTCAGGCTTGACAAAGCCCTGGCTGGGATGATTTAGTTGGGATTAGGTCCTGCTTTGAGCAGGGAGTTGGACTAGATGACCTCCTGAGGTCCCTTCCAACCCTGATATTCTATGATTCTATGAACTGCTATACCAGATAAGACTCATGGCTCATCAAGTGCAGTCTCCGCAAGGGAAGTTTCTTCCTAACATTTGTCAGAAGTTGGCTTCTGCCATGAGGTATGACTGTTTGCCTTCCTTATAAAAATCTCTCTCCTACCTTATGTAGTTATCCAATTCTTTTTTTAATCCTACTAACTCTTTCTTGATTAAATCTGATCATCCACAAGATTTTGCCACTTAACTGTTCAGCCTCTTCTACAGTTTATTAATATAATAATAAACACTAGTCCTAGTAGAGAATCTTATGACACCCAATTGCTAATCTTTTGCCATGCTTCAAATGGATAGTTTTCTGTCTCTCAGGCAAATTATAATTCATCATAGTACTTTATCTCTCGGACCGTAACTACCTAGTTCCCCTACCCCACCCCCTCAAAATAGCTTCTCGTAAAGGACGGTCAAGGTTTTCCAGCCCAAATTATATAAACCATCTCTCCTTTATTCACCATCATGTTAATATGTTAGAATAATTCTAGTATACACTGAAGCATGATTTCTTCTCAAGAAGTCATACTGGCTTGTGCGTCCATGTAATTTTCATCTAGGTATTTATATTGCAATTTCTACTAATTTACTGGTACTTAAGTAGGTCTGATAGGGGTGATCATAGAAATTACAATCAAACACCTATTTAACATAGGTACAACATTTGCCATTTCCAGTCCTCTGGCATAATGCCTGATTACGATAATGCCATATTTTTGTTAGCTGCTAGTGACTTCACTTTCAAGCTCATGCAGAACTGTTGCAGAAATACCATCAGGCCCAGGTAACATGCTGCTGTTTAATTTAATTTGTTCCAGCAACACCTCTTTCAACACACTTGAATTATACAGCCCATGAATGTACCATTTTGTTCTATAGTTTTACTGGATTTGAGATCTCAGGTGTTTGAGATTATATACATTTTAAGGCAGTAATATTCAAAGGAGCCTGATGGAGTTAGGTACCCAAGTACCTGTGGAAGTCAATGAAAATCCCATCCTAAATGGTCATTCCAGAAGAAAGGACAAAACCAGATTTTTACCTGGTTAAAAAAAAATCCTAGGTAGATAAATGCATCTCAGTGAGAGGAAGGGAAAAAAAGCATATCTCCTCCCCCCCCCACTTATAATCAGGTACTATTTTCTTTTCAGAGAAACAAACAGTAACTCATCAGAGTTAGCAAGTTAGCATTTTTGTACTAAGGAACAATCACCTTATTTTGCCCTAGTTACCATCTTAAGAATCTTTGGTTTCTCTAATATTCACAACTAAACAAGAAAGGAAGCATGAACAGGTAAGAAAAAAAATACCTGTACTTGTTCATCATTTTCTTCATATCCACTTTGATTGTGAGCAGCTCCTTCCTAGGAGTGACATCTGACATTTTCACATCTGAAACTGTATGACTTGTGTCATGATGGCTATTAGAAGAATCTATTTTTTTTCTGAAATCCCCTTCATTCCTTACTCTTTCCTTCTTTGTGTTATTAAAGGATCTCAGATCAACATCATTTTTGTAAGAGTTGGCACATGCATTGCAGCCCTTCTCTGAACTATATTTAATGGGTACTTCATTATGCCCTTCTTCAGTCTGTCTTACTCTTCCACCACTACAATAATCTAACTCTTTGCTATTCAGAGCACCCTTAGGAGAATTATATTTTTGGTCTTCCTGCTTTACATACTTCTGAGCTCTATCATCAGAAAAAGATTTTGTCCCATCTGGGTGTCTATGATGTTTGTAACTATAGTCATGTGCTATCTTCGTAACAGAACTCTTTGTGTACTCCCTTTCAGCAGACCGATGAGCTTGGGGACCAATGTTTCTTTGCTCCTCCTTTTTTTGGTGGGGTGGAAAAGAACGATCTTGCTTCCATTTGTGATTTCTTGCTATTTCTCCACCGTCATCTCTCTCAATTTCTTTAGCCCTTTTAGATGTGTGCCCATGTTCTCTGTAATCACGATCTTCAGGATACCTGTGTTGACATAAAGCAATTTACACTTGCACTAGAGAAGAAAGTGAGAATTTATGTGCAGAATGTTGGATAGCACGGCCTTATATGCAGAATGCGTGGCAAGTTAACCCAAAATCCCTCAAGCCAGAGTACAGAAGTGCAGGGGCACTTAAAAGGAAAATATTATCCTTTTATACTCTAGCCATGTACATGATTTACCTTAAAAAGATAAATACTTCTCTACCACCAGTTGCCCACAATTAAACTACAAATTGATAAATGCCTTTCAAGGTGGAAATCTTCAACTATAACGAAAATAGACTTTCACTTGAGGCTTTACACCACATTACCCAGGTTTAATTATTTTATTCCTATACCTCTTCTGCAAAGAGCTCCTTGTCGTAAATTCTTCAGAAGCTCTTCGGAGTGACTGACCATATTTGTCTTCCTGAAACTTCTGGTGCCTCATTTCATCTTCATGCCATTTTCTTTCAAATTTACATGAAGCCCCTAATGGTCTATGAAAAGGTTTCATTCCTTTTTCATCTCCAGTGACTCTGAAGTCCTCAGGCATATATCTTTCTTGCATTTTGTGTGGGTAAAAAGGTTGATCATGTTCTTTGTAGGATACTTCTGAGTATTTGGGTGGAAACGGATATCTCCTGTTGCCTTCACCCCTTTCTGATGAATGTGTTCTATAGGGTTTATGACTATACGTATCCTCTAAAGGAATTCTTTTTACATTTGGTGAAGATGATCTATGTTCATAAATTCTGTGGTGGATATTCCCATGTGGTGCAAATCTAGAATTGCTTTGTCCGTATTTCCCATCTTCCACTCTCCAAGACATAGGTTTCTTTAGGTCCTTCCTAAATCCCTTATATTCACAGTCATAATTAATATGAGCATGTCTTTGTCTATGGTGTTCTGGACTCCTAAATGCAGGTGATAAGGACCTACATAAGAAAAAAAAAGATTCCATTTTAAGTGTTACCAAAAAAAAAAACACATACAAATTTGTTGTTAAAACAAAAATATATTCAGTGCAAAAATAACTTACGCAGTATGACTGCAATGTTATGGTTCATAATTTAAATAAGCCAAAGTATTCAAAATTATAAAGTCCAAAGCAATTGTATCTCAGCTGGAGCTGATATAAAAACCTGATTTTTCCCCTAATGAAAAATTACATGGGAAAATACCAAATCTTTTTAACAAGAATTTTCATTTCAAAACAATTTTTTTTTTCATTTCGATTACACTGGAAAATGTTGGAAAACAGTAAGCAAATGTAGAAAGCACTTTCACACTTGTTTACCATTTCTCAATTTTTTCCAGTGGAAACAACAAGGCGGGGGGGGGGGTGGTAAGAGGTGGAGAATGGGGGAACCCCAAACATTCAAAAACCAAAAAAATGGAGACAAAATGTCATAGTTTCCAAAAACCAGAACAAAATTTTTTTTAGAAATGTCACTTTGAAGCATTATGTTTAATTTCAAAATTTCCTTTTGAACAAAATCAAAAATGTTATTGAAATTAGCCTTTTCCCGCAGAAAATTCTGATTTTGTCAAAACCACATTTGTCACTAGGAAAAGTTTTCATAAGTCAAGAAATTTAAACCAGCTCTAATCTCGGTCTTCTTGCATATAAATATTAATATTTTTGCTAGTAAGTATATACCTGAATATGTTAAATGGTGCTTCCACGCGTTCATTTAAAAAAACCCCAAAAAACATGATTGATTGCACTTTCATATGCAAAACTAATTATTCAAATGAACAGTGTCCCATCACAAATTCAAGTGACACTTCCACATTAAAATAAATACTCCTCCATGTGTACCTCAATGTGTGATGAAAGCATGTTGGATAAAATATGCTCATCTGATTTTCAAAAATGCTGAAGCCAGCTATGCAGTTTTTTGGGGTTTTTTTAAACTGCCAGACACCTACTAGTCAGAGGCCATTCCAAAAGAATAAGACAGTAGG
This sequence comes from Platysternon megacephalum, assembly GCA_003942145.1. Taxonomy (NCBI): domain Eukaryota; kingdom Metazoa; phylum Chordata; order Testudines; family Platysternidae; genus Platysternon; species Platysternon megacephalum. The sequence continues at coordinate 7,984,565 of QXTE01000043.1, forward strand.
AACCACCAGTGAGAATCAGGAGGCAATCCCAGACCAAAGCATCTTGTATTTAAACTAATCAGTTACTGAATATTTACAGCAAACTCTGCAATCAATCCACAGATTTAGAGAACCCTTGAAAAAAGCTTGAATAAATTTCAAGAAAATCACTATCTTCTTGTGGATTTTTCCTTAGCAAATGCAAAATTCATTGCAGATTGCTAGCTCAATTCTAGAAAGCTGTGTTCAGCAAAAAAGCTGTCTGCAGACTCAGGACACCACCATCACCTTTGAAAGGTATGTTCACACCTATTGGGGCCAACTAGAAACTTAGTGGTTGTTTTGACATTCTGCCAAAATTGATAGCATGTACCCCTCTCCCTCTACTCAGCAGGGAAAGGCTTCATCCAGCCTACCCAACAAACCACCTCACTTAATTGTTAACCAGTTTGTTTTACTTTTTTTAAAATGGAAGTGGAATTTAAAAGCTGTCTCAAATTAAACTGGTGCCATTCATGCACGAACTCCTTCTTGCAGGCTTAATGATGCTTAAAACCTATTACCACTTTCTATCTGGCTCAAATTTCATGCAAGTAAGAACTCATGGAAACAATTTACTTTTGAAAACTTGCTTTTACAGATTACATAAAATTAGTATTTTATAAAATAAATATGTTTTCTTTGAAATACATTTTTAGTCTTAATATCTTTTTGTTCTGCTATCCTAGAAGATACAGGCTGTTTTATAAACTCCTATATAAAGCTAAATTCTGAAAACAAATATAAACTAGGGCAGTTGATTAATTGCAGTTAACTCACGCGATTAACTCAAAAAATTAATCACAATTAATCACAGTTTTTAATTGCACTGTTAAACATTAGAATACCAACTGAAATTTATTAAATATTTTGGATGTTTTTCTACATTTTCATATATATTGTATTCTGTGTTGTAATTGAAATCAAAGTGTATATTATTTTTGATTACAAATATTTGCACTGTAAACGTGATAAACAAAAGTAGTAGTATTTTTCAGTTCACCTCATACAAGTACTGTAGTGCAATCTCCATGTCGTGAAAGTGCAACTCACAAACGTAGATTTTTGTTGTTGTTACATACCTGCACTCAAAAACAAAATGTAAAACTTCAGTGCCTACAAGTACACTCAGTCCTACTTCTTGTTCAGCGAATCAAGTTTGTTTACATTTACAGGAGATAATGCTACCCTCTTCTTATTTACAACGTCACCAAAAAGTGAGAACAGGCATTTGCATGGCACTTTTGTAGCTGGCATTACAAGGTATTTACGTGCCAGATATGCTAAACATTTGTATGCCCCTTCATGCTTCGGCCACCATTCCAGAGGACATGCTGATGACACTCGTTAAAAAATAATGCGTTAATTAAATTTGTGACTGAACTCCTTGGGGGGGAATTGTATGTCCCCTGCTCTGTTTTACCTGCATTCTGCCATATATTTCATGTTATAACAATCTCGGATGATGACCAAGCACATGTTGGCATTTTAAGAACACTTTCACTGCAGATTTGACAAAACGCAAAGAAGGCACCAATGTGAGATTTCTAAAGATAGCTACAGCACTCAACACAAGGTTTAAGAATCTGAAGTGCCTTCCAAAAACTGAGAGGGACAAGGTGTTGAGCATACTTTCAGAAGTCTTAAAAGAGCGACACTCCGATGCAGAAACTGCAGAATCCGAACCACCAAAAAAGAAAATCAACCTTCTGCTGGTGGCATCTAACTCAGATAATGAAAATAAACATGCGTCAGTCTGCACTGCTTTGGATTGTTATTGAGCAGAACATGGATGCATGTCCCCTGGAATGGTGGTTGAAGCATGAATAGATATATGAATCTTTAGCGCATCTGGCAAGTAAATACCTTGCAATGCCAGCTACAAAAGTGCCATGCAAATGCCTGTTCTCACTTTCAGGTGACATTGTAAACAAGAAGCGGGCACAATTATCTCCTGCAAATGTAAACAAACTTGTTTGTCTGAGCGATTGGCTGAAGAAGAAGTAGGACTGAGTGGACTTGCAGGCTCTAAAATTTTATATTGTTTTATTTTTGAATGCAGGTTTTTTTGTACATAATTCTACTTTTGTAAGTTCAACTTACATGATAGAGAGATTGCACTATAGTACTTGTATTAGGTGAATTGAAAAATACTATTTCTTTTGGTTTTTTACAGTGCAAATACTTGTAATCAAAAATAAATATAAAGTGAGCACTGTACACTTTGTATTCTGTATTGTATTGAAATGAATATATTTGAAAATGTAGAAAACATCCAAAAATATTTAAATAAATGGTATTCTATTATTGTTTAACAGCTCTAATATAAACCATAATAAAAGTTAAGCATTTACCTGTGTTTCCACCTTGGTGATCTTGATCTAGATCTAGCCATCTTTTGATATGTGTGTCAATTAGTTTCTTGAAGCTATAAGAAAAATATGAATTATTAGTCTGTTTAGAGAGCTGTAATACAGCTATCAATAGGAGGCCTAGACATTTTTTATTTATTTTACAAGATTTGTATTTAAATCGTGTTCAGGTTTTTTTAAAAGGTAAAAAGTGATTAAATTCCCTTATATCACTTTTTAATCCATTGGTGACAGAGCCTTTCCCAGTAGTGACTTGCTATTTCTATATTTAGGTTTTTATATCCTGATTTAAGACATATATTTAAAAACATACAGATGATGACAAATACAATTTCAACTGCAGGAATAGCTATTAGATCTTAACAAATCATTCTATTAATTACAACTGAGAAGTAGGACATACTGAATAGTCCCAATGAAGACCACAAGCATTCAGATATTATGATAGTGAGTAACCTTTTAAAAACCTAGAGCAACAGGGTGTGCTAAGTCAGGAGCTAACTCAGCACCCTGTCACTTTAGCACCCATCAGTATATATTAATTGGGACCTCACTGGAAGACAGGTAGTTGACAGAGGGAGTCAATTAACTGAGTAGACCTACAGCTCAAGGGCTAATTAAAGAGGAAGCAACCCCAGCAGGTGGGATTATATAAACTGACAGGAAAAAAGTCCAGGGGTGAGGGATCCTGAAGTACACAGGACTAGATGCCGCTAGTACTGTTCCCTTCCCTAGAAGCAAGTGGGGAAACTGGCTAAGGACTGTAAATATATGTAAACAATGCTACAGGCTATGGCCTGCTGGAAGAATACAATAAAACATGGTGGTGATGGTGAAGGAGACCTGGAGTAGTAGTGGTGAGTTGCTGCAACTGGAGAGGACCTCCAGAGAACCACCCCAATACCTGGATTCAGTTCTCTGTTTATCGAAACCAGCGTTTTCTCATCAAGATGGGCCATAACCTACCCATACACCAGTTTGCAATAAACTGAAGTTTCTTACTAGAACTATACTTTACTACTACTTTATATGTGTTTTTTTCTGTAAAAATCAAATATCTGAGTATTAACCTTTGGTGAATCCTTCCATGTGGCGTAAAACGAAGGAGTGCTGCCAAAAGGCAAAAAAGCTGGCAAAAACCTTGTAATGGAGCAGAGATGGTGACACACACCCAAAGGCTTTTGTACTGAGTGCCTCATAAGAGCTCCAGTTTTAAAGTAATTTTGATCATCAATGCTGAAGTCATGTGCATGAAAGCCACACTACTAAAATTGCAGATACTTATTATAGACAAATGGTTTCATTCAATGTTTATTTAAAAATTATAGGCCAGATTGCAACATTTTTACTCACACTGAGTAGTATCTTATTCCAAAAACAATCCCGCTGACATCAATGGTATCACAATAGGGCCATAAGTGATTTCCCACTTGATCCAATGCAATGAAAATCTTTAAAATCTTGGCTAGTGAACATGTTGGAAATGGTGCTTCCTTAACTGATCCATACTTTCAAAGAAGAGAAAGTTCAATTATCTGTGCAAGAATTCAGTTGTTTTCCTTCCCAATCACCAACTCTGCCCATCCAGAAAAAGCACAATAGTTTGTGTACTTCACCAAAAACTTGTTCCCTTCATAGCTTTCTTAAAGTTTTTGTATTTCATTCTTAATTTTTGAAAAGTGCATCATCTAAAGAAGCAGCATCTCTATTTACTCCCCACTGAAAAAAAGTAGTAATGCTAAAGAGACAATAATGCTCATCCCTAGCCATCTCAAAGCCTGGCAGAACTCCATGATATTACAATACAATCAAACTAAAAGTGGAATGTACATGGTTAAGTCAAACCTAAGAAAAAGCCTTCTCAGCCAGATCAGCAATGCAGTCATGTTGGAAGCGTGGGAAAGACTGATAGCATGTACTTGTTTTCGCCCTGGGATAAATGGTACTATTATAATTTCCAGCTCAGACACTCCTTTTGCCTCATGGAAATAAATGTCTTATTCGTTTTAACATAGGACATTTAAAACTTACCCAAGTCAAGTAATCTGAGTTCCTGACAGTGAGATTCAGAAAATTATGGTTAAAAAAATAGATAATTTAGTAAAGAAATTTCTCATAGCTTATTTTCCAAGGCTATGTGGACAATGACCCAGAATACTAGTTACCTAAAATCATGGAACTATATGAAAATATTACTAAGTCATCTAGCTCCCTCCCTGCTAAAAAAGCATTAAAATTAAATAATAATATGGAAAGCAATAATAATAATATTTATTTGTGCTTACTCAACACATTTCTTTTCTTTGGGTACTAAGGTGTGGGAGAGGGGTGGTGGAAGGGGGGGGGGGGGAGGGGGCAGTTGCCCTGGCTGAGAATGCCAAGCAAACATGAGACTGATTAGTTTTGGGAGGAAACTAGACAGCAATTCTGTCTACATCAGGATTGTTTGAGCCAAGCAGGTGGATTTTGCGGAGGCCTTTTGCGTTGCTGAATCTGCCTCATAGATCTTCCTTACAGATTAATTCACTTGCCTGTCTACTGGCAACTATAGTGGGATACAAATTCACAAGCTTTGAATTAGAGATCCAATGAGGTCCATTGTACCACAGAGCTTGGGGTATTGCAGGGCCCTCCCGTTCTGCCATAATCTGGACACCATTTAATGGGATATAAGGAACTAATTTTGAAGCTGAGGAAAAATATCTTCTGGACATTTTGCTGTCTGGTTTTTTGGGGAGGGAGCGGGTTGTTGTTTTTTGTTTACAAAATGGAAGACTTGCCATAAGCAAGGGTCTTACGCAGAAATAAACCTCCTTAGAATAGTCTTGAAGTATTCTTGATGGAACCCATCCTATATTTCCTTTTTCTTGTCCCTTGAGTTTCAATTCCAAGAACTGACCTTCCTCTCAGGAAGAAGAGTCTGAGCCCCCGTGACAGCTTTTCTTGGCGACTGCCTTTTTGAGAGTAGTGCTTTGGGTAGGTGCAAGGATCCTTATAACACCCTTAGTAAGAGTCTGAAAGACAAATCTATGACTGATCTTAAAATGGCCAGTGTTATTTTGTATTCCCTCTCCTCCTCCCATGTTTATTCTTTGGGGGAGGCAGCAAGGATTGGGCTCCTGCACTTTTACCCTGTCTGAATCAGACAGAGATTCCAACATTCAACACAGAGCTAAGGAAATTCCTGCAGAGCTAGTGGGATGGGTGTCTGGATTATTTGAGAGAGACAGGGTGGGTGAGGTACTATCTTTTATTGGACCAGCTTTTGTTGACCAATTATTTTAATCTTTTTGTCTGCTCCAAAGGGCTGCTGCTTCTTTGATCCCCTTGACAGACGCAAGTCTTGGAGGAGGATATGTTCATAGATTCCTGACTCCTTAATGGGGATTTTTGTCCAGCATGGCCAGACTCAGGAATCACCAATCGGAACTGTGGTCACCTGGCTGATGGAAGAGGGAACTGGAGCTGCCCCAGGAAAAGCAACCTCACCCTTATATACCTTGAATGGAAAAAACTTACATAGATAAGTCTAACTGGAAAAACAGCAGCTAGTTAAGGCCTTTGTTAACAGGCCATGAAATATTTGGACTGTTGGGTATTCTATGGAGTTGGGCACAATGGTCCCTTATTGCCATCTTGATAGCCTCTCCAGCCTGGCTTTTGTCTAGCCTTGTTAATAAGGCGGTCTGGATGATTCGTTTGTGGGCTAGGCAGGAGATGGGGAGAAAGAGAGGAAGGGGCATTTCCCCAGCCATAAAACCAGTAGAGCTCACTGTGACGTTGTGCAGTCTATATGATTTTGTAAAAACATGATAAGTGAATATAATGTAATTGGAATAGTTTTATAAAAACATGATAATAAGTGAGTATAATGTAACTGGAATATGCTTCATGCAAAAGGTATCATCACAAATCTTATAATCTACTGAGAGTGATCATCCTATTTGTATAAAATGTACCATTCTTGTATCTAAAACTAGAAATATAAAATATAACTCTGAGGGCCTATTGTAATTATGCAAAGTGTGGGCCATTAATGGTGGTTTGGAATCTTGATGACTCCCATTAACCAGAGCCATTGTCTGCAGATGGCTGTATTTACCTGTGAGTCTTCCTGTATATGTGTGTGCTGGCAAGTGAGTAATGAAGCCTTGCAGTGACATGTGATCATGTCACCTGAACTGGAATCCATCTTTAACCTGGTGCTTTTCCAGTGAGGGGTGGGGGAACCCAGAGGGACAAAGGATTCCCGCCTTATGCAAAAGATATATAAAGGGATGGAAGAGAACAGAGAGAGAGAGGAGCCATCATGAAGAATCCCCTAGCTATCACCTGAGCTGGAACAAGAGCTGTACCAGGGGAAAGAATTGTGCCCAGGCCTGGAAGGTGTCCAGTCTGAGAAAAAACTTACTGAAGCATCTCTGAGGGTGAGATTATCCAGCCATTTTAACTATGTTGCCCATCTACACTACAAAATCAGTCATCCTGGAGAATTTATTTACTATACTTTCCCCTTCCCCTGAGATGATTAAAATATGGTTCCATCTGTAATATAGATAGGATCCAACCTGTTTTAACTATGTCATCACCTTGCTTTAGAATAATCCAAGGACAAAGATCTCCTTCATGTTGCAAGACAGAGCTACCTGGGGGGTGGTCCCCGTTCAAAATGCATGTCCGTTGACAGAGTTGGTTTTTCTAGCAAAGTCTGGACCAAAATGAATCCTGCTTCAGTTTATCACAGGCATGAAGAAAGTTGACTCGATTATACACACTAAAGTAGTGGCAATAATTCCAGTTATTTTGCTGGAGGCAGATGTGGAGGAGCACAGTATAGCACAGACACTATTTAGGAAAGACAGTTGTTCATCAGGACTACGAGGTTGTGTCTCAAACTAAATGAATTACTTTTGACTGGTCTCTTCCCACACTAGCACTTGCAGAAGAAAATATTTTAAAACTATTCTAGAAAATCCAATTAGAACTTTCAAGATGTCAAAAATGTATTGTTCAGCAACAACTGAATATCAAATTTAATCTTCTGATCCTTACCTTCCAGCATCCCTCCTCCCCCTCAACTCTGCCCCAGCCTCTAATCTCCTTTGTATGCTTTTCCCACTGACATTTTTCCCCTTCTTCTATGCTGTCCCTTATGTATGGAACAACCTTCTATTTCCAATGCACTATGCAAACCTCCTCCCACAAGACTCAAGAAAGAAGAGAGACCTACAAAAGGTAAGAGATAAATAAAATAACTAATTATAATAGGGACTCCTTTCTCTAGTTCTCCCATCACTTCTTGTCTCACTTGTCTCTCTTTTTAGGACTTGGGTAAAATTTTCAAGAGCTCTGATGTGACTAAGGAGCACACACCCCATTTTCTCAGTGATTTTCAGGAGCCTAAGGCCTGGTCTATGCTACAGGGTTAGGTCGACATAAGCTGCCTTGTGTCAACCTAGCTGTGGAAGTGTCTTCACTTTTGGCTCCTGCCAACGTAAGTGCCTCTTCACACCAATTTAGTAACAGCACCTCCCTGAACTGCCTAGAGTCACAATCGATGTAATTAGGTTGATGCACTGTCGGTGTAGACACTAAGTTGCTTACTGACAATACAATCAATACAAACACTCCTGGTGAGGACGTGCACCGCCAACACAAGGAGCCATGTGCACATACACAAGCCAGTTAACTGTGGTGGCTGTATGCCAACATAAGTTATGTAGACATAATTCTGTAGTGTGGACATGGCCTAAGTCACTTTTGAAAATGGCGCTTAGCCTCCTAACTCACTTTGATGCGTTTAGAAGTGTTACCCCTTATCTATGCTAGGCAAAAAGATGTTTCTATAAAATAGCGTAGCTTTATCTAGACAAGGACTTAGGTGTAAGGGCTTGTCTACACAAAAGCTTGTACCACTTCAACTATTTTTTGTATATTTACTTTCAGTTTAAACTGGTACAAGTTTGTGTAGATGTCTATATTGATTTCGTTTAATCCTGTAAAATGACACTAAACAGAAACAAAACTCTCAAGCCAAAATACCAGTCCCTACACACAAAACTTGCACCTGTTTAATGAAATCAATATAAATTAGGGCTGTCAATTAATCGCAGTTAACTCACGCGATTAACTCAAAAAAATTAATCGCAATTAATCACTTAACAATAGAATACCAATTGAAATGTATTAAATATTTTTGGATGTTTCTTACATTTTCAATATTGATTTCAATTACAACACAGAATACAAAGTGAACGTGCTCACTTGATATTTTTTATTACAAACGTATGCACTGTAAAAATTATAAACAAAATAAATAGTATTTTTCAGTTCACCTCATACAAGTACTGAAGTGCAATCTCTTTATCGTGAAAGTGTAAGTGGAGATTTTTTTTTGGTTACATAACTGCACTCAAACACAGTGTAAAACTTTAGAGCCTACAAGTCTACTCAGTCCTACGTCTTATTCTGCCAATCACTAAGACAAACAAGTTTGTTTACACTGACGGGAGATACTGCTGCCTGCTTCTTATTTATGTCACCTGAAAGTGAGAACAGGCATTCACATGGCACTTTTGTTGCCAGCGTTGCAAGGTATTTAAATCCCAGATATGCTAAACATTCGTATGCCCCTTCATGCTTCAGCCACCATTCCAGAGGCCATGCTTCCATTTTGATGATGCTCGTTAAAAAAATAATGCGTTAATTAAATTTGTGACTGTACTCCTTGGGGGGAGAATTGCTCTGTTTTACCTGCATTCTGCATATATTTCATGTTATAGCAGTCTCGGATGATGACCAAGCACATGTTCGTTTTAAGAACACTTTCACTGCAAATTTGACAAAACGCAAAGAAGGTACCAATGTGAGAGTTCTAAAAATAGCTACAGAACTCAACACAAGGTTTAAGAATCTGAAGTGCCTTCCAAAATCTGAGCGGGACGAGGTGTGGAGCATACTTTTAGAAGTCTTAAAAGAGCAACGCTCTGATGCAGAAACTACAGTACCCGAACCACCAAAAAAGAATATCAATCTTCTGCTGGTGGCATCTGACTCAGATGATGAAAATTAATATGCAGAACCCATCATCAGCATAGAAGCATGTCCTCTGGAATGATGGCTGAAGCATGAAGGGACATATGAATCTTTAGCACATCTGGCACATAAATATCTTGCAACGCCAGCTACAACAGTGCCATGAGAACGCCCGTTCTCACTTTCAGGTGACACTGTAAACAAGAAGCAGGCAGCATTATCTCCTGCAAATTGTAACCAATCTTGTTTATCTGAGTGATTGGCTGACCAAGAAATAGGACTGAGTGAACTTGTAGGCTCTAAAATTTTACATTTTATTTTTGAATGCAGTTTTTTTTACATAATTCTACATCTGTAAGTTCAACTTTCATGATAAAGAGATTGCACTACAGTACTTGTATGAGGTAAATTGAATAATACATTTGTTTTTTACTGTGCAAATATTTATGATCAAAAATAAATATAAAATGAGCACTGTACACTTTGTATTCTATGTTGTAAATGAAATTAATATATTTGAAAATGTAGTAAACATCCAAAAATATGTAAAATAAATGGTATTCTATTGTTTAATCGTGCAATTAATTTGTTTAACCGCTTGGCAGCCCTAATACACACCTTCAGTTAAGCTGTGCAAGTTTGTGTGTTCAAAAATCCAAAATTTCTTGGGGCAGGGAGGGTCTTGACATATCTTGTTCAGTTCAAAGCAAAATAATAGCAATAAACTCAGTTCTGCATAGGTGAATTTAATGGAATGATCAAGAAATATGAGTAACCTCATGATATTATAACCTCATAATTCTTGTCCTACGCTCACCTTAACCCTAACAAACCTGGTCAAATCATACTGTATGCAAGAGATCATCTATTTTAGGGGGCTTGTACCTATCACCATAGTATAAATTACTCCAGATTAGCAAGCCGAAGTCTCTATTGACTTTTTGCAGAGTCTACAACTCCTCTCCTCTCCAGATTTACAGGGCAGTTTAATAGAGGCGTGTTGTTGTTGGTTTTTTTTGGGGGGGGGGAGAAGGGGGAGGCTGTTGGCTTGATTGGTATTTTAATCTTATGCAATTTGCCATGCCAATAAATATTTTATTTGGTTTTACTACACGACGAGCGGACAAGGTTTCCCATGAAATATCAAGCGGGAAGCATTTGTTTGTCCGTAGCCCTGGCCCGTGACCTGAAGCCAGGCTAGTCCCCCTGGCGGGGAAGAGTCAGCTGGAGTGGAAGGGGCAGCAGAAAGGTCAGCGAGGGGAAGGGGGCGTTGATCAGCCACCTTTGCTGGTATGAGGAGTTTTGTACATGCCGGGGGGAGGGGAGGATGGGCGGCACTGGCAGAACTCAAAGCGCAGCCAGCCCAAGGCGCGGGGCGCTGGCTGGGGGCCCAGGCCGGGGGCGGGAGCTTTGGTTTCCCCCCCTCCCCAGCGCTGTGCCCAGGTGAGGCTCCGCTCGGGAGCTCGCCCCCGGGCTGCAGGCAGCCGAGCAAGCCCCGCGCCTCGCCATGTCCCCGCGGCCGCCCCCAAGTCATGCCGGGCCCCGCCGCAGCAGGTGCCCCCGCCCCGCTATGGGGAGCGAGGCCCGGCCGGGGACACACCCACCTCCTGCCCCGCCAGCGGGAGGCCCCAGCCCGGCGCGGCCCCCTCCCGCCGGGCGCGCGGGGACACTCACCCTGTGCCGCCGCCGCCGCCCCCAACGCCGCTTCAGGGCCCGCCGCCGCCCCCGCGGAGAGAGCTGGGCCCCGGCGTAACGTGACAAACCGCTGCCCCCTTAGACTAGGCGGCTGCTGCTCGGCTGGGCTGGTACGGCGCATGCGCCCAGGGACTGAGCAGGCTCCGTGCCGCCCGCTGAAGCCGCTGCCAGGCCTCTGCCCGCGCTCGGGGGACCTGGCTCGGGGGTGGGCGGGGGTGGGCGGAGTCTGTGCAGGGGGCGGGGCCTGACCGCACGGGGCGGGTCACACAGCTGGGGGTGGGGGAACGGGGTCTGGGCGCTGCCTGGCAGGGGGCAGCGGAGAAGCCGCCTGGGATGGGGGGGGGCGCTGCAGTGGCTGCAAAAACAGGGTGGTGGGGGCGGGGGCTCTTTGCCCCATCTCAGCCCCCGCTTCCCAGGGCGGCGCCGCAAACTCCGGGCCGGCGAGCGGCTGTTCTCAGCGCCTGCCCCGACCCGGCTCTTGGGAGCCCCCGGCCCGGCCTGTTTGGCAACATTTGTTTCTAATTCTACGTTTTTGTTCTTTTTTCTTTTTTAATACACCCGTTCATTCTTTGAATCAGAGGGGGAGCCCTGTTAGTCTGGATCTGTAAAAAGCAACAGAGAGTCCTGGGGCACCTTTAAGACTAACAGACGTATTGGAGCATAAGCTTTCCTGGGTGAATACCCACTTCTTCAGACGCATGTCAGTTTATTCTTTAGGATCATGTGGCTGGAAGGCTGGCTGATGTCCTGGTTTGGTGTCAAAACTTGTTCAGTTTCCTTTGATCCACCAAAGGGGATTGCCTTGTCCAGGGTTGTTGTTTTTTTGCCTCTCTATCCAACACCACAGTGCTATTGCACCTGTCGCCACTGGTATGTAGAACTTGGTTCCCAAATATTCACCACAGGCAAGATTTGTAAAGGGCCAAAGCACCTAGATGCTTTTGAAAATCCCAATAGTTGCCTAAATATGTTTAAAAATCTGGTCTAAATCTGCAGGGCTGCTACATGGTCTTCGGTTCATACTTTCTAGAGCCTATGCCATGGCTACCACCACCAGGTCTGATGGTGCAGTCGGTAATGCAGTTCTCTCTTCTGTGCTGGACTCTGTTCCAAAGCCCCCTCCTCTCCTACTGGGGATACTGCTCAGGACTCACCCAGAGGGACACTACTCAAAGAAGAGGCTACTTACCCTATTCAGTAACTGTTGCTCTTCAAGGTTTATCCCCCTCTGGGTGCACATGCACTCCATATGCCCTTAATTGGAGATTTTCATTAGCAGTGTCTGTTCAGCACACACACACACACACACACCATTGGCATACTTGTGTCCTGCATCACATGTCACTATATACAGGGCTGTCCCTAGGGGGCTGCGGAGCCCGGGGTGGAAGTGATGTCATTCCTGGACCGACCACGCTGGGGGTGGATGGGGAGACAGTACCTCCCCAAACACCCGGGTGTAGCCCCACCCACACTGCCCCCCCCCCCAAGACCCCACTTCAGCAGCGCCACTGGGTTGCAGGGGGGTGGGGCCACGCCGCCCACCTTCCTGGGGCTGGGGAGGCTGCAGCGGCACCACCACGTGCTCTCCTGGTGCTCCAGAGCACATGCTCTCCCTTGGGTGGAAAGGCAGGGCTGGGGGTAGCCTCCCCCAGACAGCGGTTTACCCGCTGCCTATGCGGCACGAGCCCGCCCCAAAGCATGGGGCCCGGAGCGGTCGCCCCGATTTGCCGTCCCCTAGGGACGACTCTGACTGTATCAGAAGAAACTCTGAAGATGAGGGGAAGGAGGGCGGGTAGCGTAGCACCCATAAGGAAACATCTCAAATACATATACTGCACAAAGCGAGTAACCTCTGCTTCTCAATGTGTCCACAAAACAAATGTCTCTCCCGTTGACCTAACTTCTACCTCTCAGGGAAGTGGATTACCTACAATCAGGAGCTCTCAACCTTTCCTGATGACTGTACACCTTTCAGGAGTCTGATTTGTCTTGCATACCCCAACGTTCACCTCACTTCAAAACTATTTGCTTACAAAATCAGACATAAAAATACAAAAGTGGCACAGCACCCTACTACTGAAAAACTGCTTCCTTTCTCATTTTTACCATATAATTATAAATCAATTGGAGTATAAATATTGTACTTGCATTTCAGTGTACAGTACATAGAGCAGTATAAAGTCATTGTATGAAATTTTAGTTTGTACTGACTTCACTAGTGCTTTTTATGTGGCCTGTTGTCCAACTAGGGAAATATCTAGATGAGCTGATGTAGTCCCTGGAAGACATCTGCGTACCCCCAGGGGTATGAGTACTCCTGGTTTAGCACCACTGATCCTACATCGATGGGTGAACCCCTCCCACTGACATACGTACCGTCTTCACTGAAGTGCTACAGCTGTACTGCTGCTGTGTTTTAAGCATAGACAAGCCCTGAACATTGTAACACCTACGTCCCTTCGTGAATCTACCCCTTAGGCCTTTTCCTCATGGCTAAAAAAGATGATTTTTGTTTTGTTTTACTTCGGATACCTAAGGTGTGAGAGCTACTCTGAGGTTAAAAAACAAAACACCACACACACATTGAGGACGAGGCACTTCGGTTTTAGCAGTGAGGAGACCTGAGAAAATGTCTCTGCACTAAGAGCAGAAGGCAATATGCTCATATGTTTGTGCCAAAGCAGAGACGTGTAAATCTTGTTTTGAAAACTTGATCAATAAGTGCAATAGTGACAATGAAGAGGGGTGGGGAGTCTGTATAAGGAACAATGGTAAATTTTCTGCCTAATGGGTTGTGTTTAAAATGTATTCATAAGTATTTCAAATGCTGTTTACAATGCTTTACACGAGTATCAGTGTTTTGTGTACATTAAACCTTCCTATAGGCCATACAGTTTCTGATCTATAATGGGAAGAGCTTAATAAAAAAAACCCAATACCTTCCTGCAGGGTTTTACATACAATAGCCCTGTGGTTTAACTCTGTAAAATGCTTCTCCAAATTACAAAAATATTTTATTTAGTTGTGTCCAAATTTAAAATAGAGATTTCACAATGGTAGCAAATTGTGATGGGAGTGCACCCAACCATTACAACGTGCTACCCTCGGATCAAGAGAATGGTGAAAGGCAAAGGCAGCAAATTGTGACAGCACACCAAAAAAGCATACCCATGGAAGTCAGTAACTGATGTATAAAACTGTGATTGTAGCTGTTTGTAACATTATACTGGCCCCAGAGCAGCAAGCCTGGCTAGGAGGCATGCTGACTGCAGCTTCTCCCGGTGGGTGGGCCAGGCTGGGCCCAGTGCCTGGGAAGTGAAGGGGCAGGAATGAACAACCAGTCAAACCTCCTCTCCCCTTTCCGCCCTCCAGGAAGAGGGGGGACCCCCTACTGGCTGGGCAATAATGTCCCCAACCCCACACGCTGCTGGGCAACAACCCTCCTCCCCCAATCTGGCAGGGCATTAGCTCACCCCCTCCAATTCCCCTGATGGGGCAATGATTTCCCCCCTCCACTGGAGCAATAACTTTCCCAGAGCCAGCCATATTAATCCATACATCTTTACCAGGAAAGGTGAACTGGTGGAAAGTCCTGAACTCCAAAGGGCTCAACCTGATTAGATATATTTAAAATTTACTACACTTTTAAACCACACAGAACAGTCACTATCACTGCACAAAGAGGAATATCTTCATAATCAAGAAAAGGAAGGTCAACCTGTTCGAGTAGAAAACATCTCACTTTTTCTGTTACTCATTACTCCAGTTGGCAGGTTAATATATTTACCATGACAAAACAAGGGCTTTATAAAGCACACAGGGATATTCAGACCAATAGTGTGGCTGACAACATTCTGAAACTTGAAAACGGGCAGATAGAGCATCCCACTTTAAGTTGCAAACTGCTTCAGAATGACTACAGCAAACCCATTTTCACATAAGCTTTTATATTACATAACCTGAAATAATGTAGCAATATTAACTTCTTTACTTCTGAATTCTCCTCTAGCAATACAGGTTTCAGTCCTGCAAACAGTTATTATATATGTGATTAATATTAAGCATGTGCATAAGTGTTTCCAGAATTGGGACCATAGTTTAAAGGAAAACTCCAATAAACTAGTTAACTAAATATTTACTTAGTAAAATTATATTTAAATTTCAAAACAGCTTTTATCAATAGTCTCATTGGTTCATTATCTCCATACCTGTGAACTGTGACTGGTTTCTCTATGGGCCTTATTGGACATGGCTCATTTGATGATTACACATTATATTTAAGACAATTTATTATTTTTAAGTGATTTGTCTTTCCAATTAAAAGTAGTTAGTGTAGCTTTCATATTCCACTTGAATGAAAAATTTGTTTTGTGGACACATTAACTGTGTATGTGGCTAAACACTTATAGATTACAAATGCAAGTAAACTGGAATTCAAAAATAAAAGATCACACAATTAAACATACGGTGACTTAACTGTCCATATAAATCGCTTTTACACACAAAAAGTTGTGCCAAAGGCCATGCCCAGCTAATTGTAGAACAGTGGACAAAATATTTCAATGGAAGCTGCTCAGCCAGGGGCAGCTCTATGTATTTTGCCGCCCCAAGCATGGCAGTCAGGCAGCTGTCGGCGGCACACCTGCGGGAGGTCCGCCGTTCCCACGGCTTCGGTGTACCCGCCGCTGAAGCCGCAGGACCGGCAGACCTCCCACAGGCATGCCGACGAAGGCAGGCAGACTGCCGCCCTCACGGCGATCGGCAGGCCACCCCCCGCGGCTCGCCGCCCCAGGCACGCGCTTGCTGCGCTGGTGCCTGGAGCCACCCCTGTGCTCAGCCCCTTTCAGGATCAGGTAGAGGCAAGCTGAGCAACACAGGCTTACTCTGCACTAGTGAAAGTTAACTGGTTTGACAACACAGATCAAAACACCTGGTTTTGAATACTGCTATTCAACTGAGGTGGTCCTGGTTAAACAAGTTCCAAGCCTATTGTAACAAGTATGCTAGTTTTGTTATCATATACAATTCATTTTTACTAGTCTTGACCCAGCCCTAGTGCAAGAGATGTTTCAGAGGAGAAAGAATGCTGCCTCAAACCTGCTGCAGGAGATCCTCTGGAGAGAGAGTCTGCAAGGGAGGAGAAAGTCTAAGAGAGCTGTCAAAGGAACAATAAAAAAGTGGACAAGGCAAACTTCAAGAGAAATGTTCAGTGGGTGCTTTACCTTTTTTTTAGCCTGGTTTTAAATATGCTTTTATAGTAACAATAATTTTGGACTCTGCTTTCAGTAATAGCCTGAACTTCAATCATCATTTCTCCCTCACACACGTCCCTCTTCAGAGATCCAGGTATTTTTCTCCCTTTTATACAAAAATACTTTAACCAAATAAACCACAAGTTTTGTTTCCCTTTATTAAAGGAGAATGCTGTATACATACTGTACAGAAAGCATTTATAGTCTATAGTCATATTTAGTATTTATATAGTGCTGTGGAAACAAATTAGTTAAGCATCACAAACACCTACATGATGTAGATCAGCTATTTTCCCCTAATTTACAGAAACTTCGGCCTGAAGCTCAAATCAGACCTCGGGGTAACTTGTTACATCTACATTGACTTCAGGTGAGTGACACCTCACCCAGACCAGGGATGACTTTGGCCCAGAAAAAGGTTAAGCAATTAGCTCAATGATCAGTTTGCATACCTGTGATCCTCTCCTGATTATGTGCTCCAAGCAGTAGCCAACATTTCCTCAGTTAACTGAGGTAATTGGGATCCTCCTTATTAAAATCACATTGTGTAGCTTTGATATTTGAGTGAAACTCTGTCAAATTAGTAATTTATAAATATGGAAAAGAAATGGGATTTAACAATTAAACCTGAACAGGATGACTGACTGCATTACTCAGCTCACTTAGCATCAGCAAATTATTCTTTAAATAGAATCTTACTCTGAATCTAACAACTCATCTAATTCTCCTGGTTGGTCAAATAAAATAGGATTCAAGCCTCCTTTTTATGACATAATGGTGCCTGGATATTTATAAGGTCATCATGACTTCCCTGTAGCAACACATAAAACAAATCCATTGCCTCTAGCTATACTGACTGTGGTGACTGGTGTATAATTTGTATGATGTAGCTTAATAACTTTAGCTGTAAACTAGTGGAGGTACTTAGTGTACAAATAGTACAATAATACAAGAACTAGGGGTCACCAAATGAAATTAATGGGCAGCAGGTTTAAAACAAATAAAAGGAAGTTCTTCTTCACGCAGCGCACAGTCAACTTGTGGAACTCCTTGCCTGAGGAGGTTGTGAAGGCTAGGACTATAACAGCGTTTAAAAGAGAACTGGATAAATTCATGGAGGTTAAGTCCATTAATGGCTATTAGCCAGGATGGGTAAGGAATGGTGTCCCTAGCCTCTGTTTGTCAGAGGGTGGAGATGGATGGCAGGAGAGAGATCACTTGATCATTACCTGTTAGGTTCACTCCCTCTGGGGCACCTGGCATTGGCCACTGTCGGTAGACAGGATACTGGGCTAGATGGACCTTTGGTCTGACCCAGTACGGCCGTTCTTATGTTCTAATAGGTATGGAGTACAAACTTGATCACCAAAAGAGAATTAAAAAAAAATATTTTTGAACAAGCAATCAATTTTGAATAAGTAATAAATAGGACACCAGTGAGGTTATTTAAGGATGGAATGATGTGTTTGCATTTCCCTGCATATGTGAGCAGGAAGAACTAGAATTTGGATACTCTACAGCGAAAGAAGTTGTAATGAAGTGGTGGCATGAGAAAATGAAAGTATGACTTTGGATTTCAAAAACATTGATAGGTAGATGGTTAGAAGGGATTACTGATATTTATTTATATATTATGATTTTTAATATTAATGACAATATTAAGTTTGCACAGTCTATGAACCACCTTAGTGATATTGTTACCCTTATCCTCCCCCATTTCTTCCAATTGTTTGTTAAACCCATTTGTTGTATCTTGTTTTACATTAAATTATAACAATCCTCAATGCAGGATCTTGTGTGTTTGTATAGCAACTAGCAAAACAGAGTCCTGATTTTGATTGGAGGCACTGTGTTTTACCATAATACAAATAATTAAGTAGAGGTGATGCGATAGTATATCTGAGATGGCAATAGGTAGACTTACTGATCTAGGACACTGGGAAAGAGAAAAAGTTCAGGGTTCAGGATATCACCAGGATTACAGTTAGTAAAGAAAAATTGGAGGTTTGGGTCAAGGAAGATGAAACAGGCAAAGAAGCTATTACTTATTTCCTAAATTGTGTGGGAATTTTTAGTGCTTTGACACACCCTAGAAGTCCTCTATTTATTAACAGAGTGAGAATAACATGGACCACAGCAGAGCAAACTTCTCCATATGGCCATAGCAATTCTGATCTGGATGCACCATCTCTAGAGGTGAGAGGATTATTCAGTCTCTGTGTCCATTCAATTTTTGGTCTGACAGCTGTGGTACAAATTGCCTTCAACTAGAAATTGGACTAAGAGCAAGCTAATTTCACAAGACATCCGTGAGAATTTTTAGTCGTGAGGGCTGACTGTCTTGGGACTGGTAACGTAGAGGTGAAAACTCTGGTCTTGATTCTGAACTCACACCAGTGTAAATTAGAAGTGACCTCAGAGAAGTCACTAGAGTTAAACCCTGTAACACTGGATGGCATTTCTAATCCCCTGGTCAATCCAGTTCTCCAGGGAATTGAGGCTGGTCAGTTATGTTCATATTTCTCCATATTTATGAAAGATGCTAATCATTTTCTTTTTGGGGATGTTGCCACATTAGGTAAAAAAAAAAGAGGTTTTAGACCACAATAGAATAGTTTTGCCATTTATTTTAAGAGAAAAGTTATTGTGATGACATACGGGACACCCGAATTTTTGAAAGTTCAGTATGGTGGTATGCCTGCATTGCCAGCCACTGGGCTGCACTCTGTCTTTCCATGGGATTAACAAGTACTGCTCATATGTAGTATTTGGTAAATATGTGGCTGTCATTCTCAGAAAAAAGTATGAGAATAATTTTCCAGTTTATGATCTCATCTCACACCCATGAAAATTCTTCTATAGCTAGATATTTCTGGATATTTGGGGGTCCAATCCTGTGAAGTGCTGAGCACTCTGAACTCCCATTAACTTCAGTGACTCTTCTTAACCTGCGCATGTATGGCTGAAATATACAGCTCATGTGATTGATTGCCAAAATAAATAAATAAAACATTCTCAGTTCAAGGACTATGTAAATCATACCACTTATTACTGCAGTTTTCTACTTTTCTAATTTCTTCTCAGTCTAAGCTAGCATCTCTCCAACAACCATTCAGGCTGGATTTCAGAAGGGCTGCATGTCTAATTGTGAATCATGAGACCCTCGCTTCTAGAAGGTCATTTTGATCCTGCACATTGCAGGGTTCAGATAGTCATCCAGACCACTGGTTGGGAAACAGATTTACACTATTTCCTTGGTTTTCAATGATCAGATATACTCTAAGAACTTCTCACCATATTATAGTACTTCAGTCTGTGCAAAATGAGGAAACATAGTGGAAAACAAGTGTCATAAAACTTCTGAAGGACAAGAAATTGTTAGCTTGCATTTTAGATTTTTTTAAAAAAGTTTAAAACCCTTTCCCTCCTTACTCCCTGCTTTCAAATTTAAATTGTCTTTCCCATAAAATATTTTCTTAATAGACAAACTAGATAATTGATGATTAGCAGAGTGAGCAGTAGTACTCTCTAATTTTCAGACATGAGAGCTTATACAGATAAAGGACTGTGTATTAATGAAAATCAACTGCATCACACTGTTGACTAAATTTGTGATCCACTATAACCCTCAGATCCTTTTCAGCAGTACTGCCACCTAGCCAGTTATTCCCCTTTTGTAGTTGTGCATTTGATTTGTCCTTCCCAAGTGAAGTACTTTGCATTTGTCTTTACTGAATTCCATCTTACTAAATTCAGACCAGTTCTCCAATTCATCAAGGTCATTTTGAATTCTAACCCTGTCCTCCAAAGTGCTTGCAATCCCTCCCATCTTGTGTCATCTGCAAATTGTGTAAGCACACTCTCCACTTTGTAATTCAGGTCATTAATGTCAATTAAATAGTGCCACACCCAGGACTGACCCCCGTGGGACCCCACTAGCTATGCCCTCCCAATTTGATAGTGAACCACTGACAACTACTCTGAGTACCATCTTTCAACTAGTTGTGTACTCACCTTATAGTAATTTTGCTCTAGTCCAGTTGTGTAAATACTTTTCTATAGCTTCACCTTAGCAATGTAGTATATGATTTCATCTAACACAATGAAAGAGGCTTATTTCAGTGGTTCTCCAACAATTCCATTCTATGGATCACTTCATAACAAAGATCACTTCTCTCCCCCCCTTCTCAACCGTGTGGTTCTCAAATGGTTTAATTCTGTAGATCTCTAGAAAGAACTTGGAGGACCACCTGTGGTGCACAGACTGTAGTTCCAGGACCATTGTCCTATACAAAGAAAGCCCATTGCGTAGTTCTGAACCTCAGCAGCAAATATGCATACCAGCACAAAGAGTAAGAAAATGAATTAAGGCCCCGCCCCCAACACACACTATTTTCTACAAGAGCAGTAACCCCAGATATTCAGCCAAATCCTGCTGAAAAATATCTTTGGAAGTCAGTAAGAAAAGGATCTGAAATTATTTACATGTACACCTATCTGTGTCTCCTCCTATCATCTTAGGATGCAATTGTATTGAGAAATCACATACAGGACCCAGTGTACCATAGAACTCAAATGAGCATGTGTTGAAACACTATGATGAAAAGAGATATCCTGGATGACAGAGGTAACGTATTAGTACACTCTAAAATATATCAGACTTACATATTTGATATTTTGCATTAAAATTATTTTGTTTAATTTTACTTTTATTTAAAACAAATGTTTGCAGACTGCTCCTCCCCAAGAGTTCAATGGACTGTTAGTCATTACATTGAACAAGCTGGTCTCTTTCTAAAAAGATATTTGTCTTTAGTCTAAGGACCAGTTTAACATTTATATTTTAGGCTGCTTTGTAATGTGGCTAATTCACAGTTCAAGTACCTGAGACAAGACTAGTAAGAGAATAGAGCAGCCTATAGAAGCAAATCACCACATCAGATTGAAAACAAAGGTAAAAAGATAAGTATTTTGAGAGGCTAAGGAACTATCCCTTCATTTAGTATTAAGCCTTGCTGAGAAAACCACCACAAATCAAACTTTTTTTTTTTTTTTTTAAGTAGCTTTGCCATGATTATTTGGAGGGGAAAAAAAGCTAGGAAACAAGTCAGACTCAAATGAAAATGTATTTCACTCTTATACATGCTATACATGTCATGCAAGTGAGGTAATCTACAGGTTATACAATGACACCATAATAAAATATAACATCTCAGGTGACATCTGCCAAACACAATATATCAAGCAAAACAAACATTAGTTTGTTTTGGTTCTTTTTTTTATTATTATTTAGGAAACAACTGTAGGACTAATTTGGAAGACACGATACCATGCTACAGCTTACTGAACAGTCACTAGAAAGGTATTTTGCTGAAATACACCAACATAAAAAGAACTATTGTTATAGGCATGTTTTCTTTATATACTCACACACAGGTTCATTGGCTACTTCAATTTTTAAACAGTTGCTGGCTTTAAAAGCAGAAGAACGTGGCTACAATTGAGACCAAGCTACACTGTAAACTTCTCTACATATAAAAGTTTCTACTTTTTTGTTAGTCTCCAAACAGAATTGTAGTGACTTTTTTAAAAGATTTGGACAAAAATGTCCTCCAGGCAGCACAGAATATAGGATAAAAGTTACCATAGTTCACCAAAAGAAATAAAACTAACCAAAATACATTGTATGGCACATAATGTCTACATTTTACATTCTTGATATGAATTTTCCCATATAGATGTTTGTTGAGTACTAAGGAGGCTAATATTGTTATATAGGTGAAAATACTATGTGAGAGAGAGACAGTGTCTCATAGACTTAGTATTTCCGTTGCAATATCTGTATATTGTTTTACTGCTGATTATATTTTTTGTTGAGTCTGTAGGAAGACACAAAATAGTTGTCTACATGAATGAAAGCCTGCTGGTATTAATAATTGATCTCAAATAGTTAACTCAACATTTATCTGAACCCCATGACATACTTGCTTAGAACTACTGCAGTTATGGAATACATATTAAAGAACTGTAATGGGTATTATGCCTACATTGTCTACAAGTGTTATATCAAGGGAGTTTTAAAGACTTCAGCGAGAGTCAACCCAAGGCTTTATTAGTACTGTATTAACAAACTGCTTTGTCACTATTGACTTTAAAAAAAAAAAAAGACAAAATAGTCATGTGTGATGCATTGTAGCAGGGGGATAAATCTAACCCTCCACAGTCTGTAAGGAGGCTCCTTTGATTCCAGCAGTTGAATAATTATTTGTTTTCATGCTTCCTCAGTTCTAGTTTTGCAATTATACACCTGAAAAAAGAGTTGCCGAGAACTCTTCTGTATTTTTCCCCATTTAAAAAAATAGGCACAGAGCTAAAGTACAGTACATTATTTAATTTCAACGCACTGTGGGCAAACCTCATAGTATTTACAAGAAAATGACATCGAGTACTTGTATGATAAAACTGAAGGAAGAATGATTTTAAAATAAAATGCACAGGGTAAAAATCACAGTGAAGTATTCAGATGAAATTTAAATTAAAAAAAAAGTAGTAAGAGCTTTATTAGCAGCTGAAGCCCAAATTCTAAAGCACAATGAATCTTCCCTGAAACCAATCAAGGCTATAGATTCCTGGCATCTACCAAGAACAGCCAGTTATTCAACATACCACTTGGGAAGACAAAAGTTATATTCAGCTCTGATTATGTGAAATCCAGTGTTCAAAGACTGCAGAAGCTCTTTCAGATGACAAGCTCATATTTTACTGCCAGCAGCATGACAGGACATATATCCTCCATAAATACTTCCTCTGTCAATTAAAAACACACCCAAACAGTTTATGTGAGTAAAATGGCTCCAATTTTTATAACTGAGAGCTGATTCTCTTGCAATAAAGTACAATGCTACAATTAACATTAAGACTATCAGTATATCATACTGTATGTCACTTAGCTTGCAGACTTTCCAGGAAAAGGACTGTTACTTAACAGTCTATACAATGCTGCGTACATCTACAGCACTGAACCATAATAAACGGCAATCACTACCACATTCCTGCATACTTAACTGGTCCTGCTTTTAACTGTTCTCTCTTTGTTATTAAATTGAAATGAGATATACTTAAGGACTATCATAACTAATAGGGAAGGGTCCATAGTTCTTTAACGAAAAGAGAACACACATCTATATTTTTCATTATACCCTGAGTTTATCACTGAAATGTTTAAGTTAAACAAGTAGCTTCAATTGCTTTAATGTAACTGATTTGGGTACCAGTGCAGATCAACGAAAAGTCTTAAACATTTTATTACGTACTGACTACTGTCTGTATAATTCACAAATAAAGACACTGTCCTCTGCCAGACACACAATTTACATCTTTAGTTCCAAACTATGCAATGAGTTCCTGCACTGATGGCTCAACTGCCAGCATAGAACCAATCTGGATTCCACTCTCTTTCCACTCCTAGCTGGACATGAACTAGCTCCCCACTCCTCCTGGCTGTGGTTAGAAACCAGGAGCATGGAGAGGTAGGGCATGACAGGGGTTCCCATCAGGCACGAAGTGGGGCCAGTAAAAACTTATGATAGGAAAGCAAACTGCCATCTTTCCAACAGCCGAACAAGCTTCCCCTTTCCTCCATGATGCCCTTCTTACCTATTTATTATCTATAGAGTACCAAGAATGTGCAAGGTGCTTTACAGACTAGTATGAAGACAAAACACCTACACCAAGAAAGTTGCAATCCAAGTAGTTACTGAAAGGAAATTGCAGGAAGATGAATGGGCAAACTCAAAGAGCAAGGTGAGCAAACATTGAGGATGAGACATACCTTGCAAGTTCCACACTTTTCTGATTATCTTTATGTGGGGTTTATTTTTCTTTGTTATATTTTTACATCTTTTCCTTTCACATTTTTGTACTTTGTATTGAGGATTCTCATTCATCTGACTAGTTAACAATTAAACTGCAGAGAGCTCTAGAGTTAATAGGCCTTTTGGAACAGGTTGTGTCGTAAGGAGACGTTGAATGTAGAGAATGTGGACATATGACAAAATGACAGAGGCTCCAAGCATACAATCGGAGGCTATATGAAAAGAAGGAGGAAGCACAACATGAAGCAAACAGTTAGCTGTTCTGCTTGGGCACAGCAGAGGGAGCAAGAAGAGATGATGAAAGGAAAGGTGAGTTGAAAGGTACTAAGGGAGTGAAGTTGTGCAAGTCCTTGAAGGATAGGAAAAGTAGTTTGAATTTGACACAGGTGGCTAACAAGTTACTCTAAAACCTAGGAAAATGCTCATTCCCCAAGACGTTCAACAGCTGGAGATTAACCTATATTCCAAGGGTTCACA
Source organism: Platysternon megacephalum (assembly GCA_003942145.1). Taxonomy (NCBI): domain Eukaryota; kingdom Metazoa; phylum Chordata; order Testudines; family Platysternidae; genus Platysternon; species Platysternon megacephalum. Next base: position 8,009,291 of record QXTE01000043.1, read on the forward strand.
AGATTTCTCTTGTGTCACTTTATCTCAAAAAATGGAGTAGAAGTGTTCAGAGAAAGGAACACTTATGTGATTGGGGAATTCTATCCTAGTAGATTTCAGGAAGACTAGGATTATTTCGTTTGAAAGGGGAAGAGTAAGCAGTATGATAGGGGTATAAAAAAGAATAAAAATGTAGAGAAGGCTGAACATTTACTCCTACTTACCCTTTCCCATAATACAAGAATAAGAGGAAATTAGAAGAGAATTTAGAACTGATAACAATAAAAGCTTTTTATGTTACATTTAATTAATCTGTGAAACTGTTGGCTGCAGGGTATTCAGGCAAAAAGTTTAGCACATATCACAAAAGGATTAGAATATTGTTTTAAAAGAAGAGTAAGAATAGCATCTGTTACCCGAGTATACTAGCTAGGGTAAAGTTACAAGGACCATCACTTCTCATACCTTAGGGCTTAAGCTGGTAAACATCTTGGGTCAGGAGGAGTTACAGTTAAGATCTGGAGAGTTCTGCTTTGTTATACATCGGAGCATTCTGAGGGTTTATACCTTGCTCTGAGGGACACTGTTTAACACAGACTGCACGCTAAAACAGGATTCAGGACTAAGTGGACCATTCCTCTTTTCCATTATGCCAATTCTTACATTCCTAATTAGTCTATTCACGGAAGATTATGCCAAATTTAAATGTCCAGGAGCCTAACTCTCAACATATGCTGCTCGCACTACTGGATTAACCTAAAAAGTGTGCTATCTACACTCGCAATAACTTGTCATAGCTTCGATATTTCTCACAATATTGTACCTTCATCTGTACAACAGAGTTGTGTGGTTGTCAACAGATGGAGTTAAGTGTATTCTCCTGCCCAGGACTGTTAAATCCATCAATCAAGTTTTTGTTACAATCATCCAGGTTAATGTTTTCACTGGATATCTTGGAGTAAGTGGCCTGTCCTGTGAAATCCAAGAGTTCTTCAAGAGCCTTAGCATTACTTGTTCCATTTTGGTCCATAGAAACACCGGGAATGAGTTCATTCATGGGTGAAAATTCTGGGATAGATATAAGTTCTTCTTTTGAAACCGGACTGTATGAAAGACAGAAAGGAAAAATGCAGAATAAAAGTCTTGTAAGCTCTTAGTGTTCATGAAAAGGTTTACGACAGCCCTGAAAGCTGTTCTATTTATCCTCAGAACAGGTACAACATGCCTCAGCACTATGTGCCCAACTCATACACAAAGGAGCCAACTTATAGAGGAGAGAAAGTAATTCTGTCCTCATACTCCTTAAACGTTGGCCTTGGTGGTGGCTGCGTGGTATCGACACAGTCCAGTAGGAAGTGGACTGAGATTACAAACTCATTTCAGAGAGGCTGGATTCCAACTGGTGACCCAGAGGTTAAAAAGGCTGAATATTCCACTCCCTGTGCCATCAGGTACCTTATATTTACCATTTTTAATTGAATCTTACTAATTCTGCAAAGGTTTACACACATACTTAACTTTATAAACAGCAAATAGTCCCATTGGCTTCAATGCATAAATTTCAGTTAAGCTTGTGGATAAATCTTTGCAGGATCATGGTCTCAGATTGTTAATTTTGCACAGTACAGATTTCAAAGATATTCGACCATGTGAAAATTGTGAAACCACGTGAAATTTAAAAAGCTAACTTTTACAGAACAAACTAAATGCAGCACAACAAGGGAATTTAAATTCTAAGGTTGCTGGGAACTATAGTTCTGAATTCCTTTATTTTAGTGAAATCTCATATTTAATATTGCATTAATGTAGGTTTTTTAATCAATGGGTCAAATTTGGCCCTATTGCAACTCTAATTACTTCAATAGTTATACAATGGATCCATTTGTAATGATGTTAAGTTTATTTAATTTTCAGTTTTTTCATGTTATATTATGTCTGAAGATTATACCAAGATTTTAACAAGAACCATCTTTTATTAAAATTGCATTTGAAATCTACCCATACCCTTTTGACTATTTGTTAAAGAAACTGGAAGAAATAAGCGAAGATTGTAGACATCTGTATATCAATGTTTGGCATAGATATATAATATATTTATAACCTTAAATATAGTGTTCATTCCCCATTAACGTTATAACTAAAAATTAAATGAACCTAACATTGTAACAAATGGATCCATTGCATAATTATTGAAGTAATTAGAGTTGCATCAGGGCTTAATTTGGCCCATTGATTAAAAAAACCTACATTAATGCAATATTAAATATGAGATTTTACTAAAATCAAGGAATTCAGGACTATGGTTCTGAGCAATCTTAAAATTTCAATTTTCTTGTTGCACACACTGTACAATAGGAGTCTTTCACCCAAGATCCCATAATGCTTGTTTACTTGCTTACTTCATATTGTTTACTTGTTGCCAAATATTTGTTATATTGGCATGAATTAAAAGACTTAAGATTAAAATAATTGAAAATGTGAATGTTGAAATTCTAACCTGCAGCATTAGTTGTACAACACAATGACTTATATGCCACTGCTTTATAGTTCTGGTACAAAACAACATCTGATATTTGAATACCCATTTTCACAGCAATACGGCATGTGAACTCTACAGACAATCCAAAATGTTTGGGCACGTTTGTGTGCCTTGGCAAGTGAGAACTATGGAAGAGCTTAATTATTTTGCAGGATATGAGAGTGAGATAAGAGATTATAATTATCTGAAAGTGCATTTACTTCCTGAGAGCACACTACTAGTCAGAACATACAAAGAGTAGTTACACAGGAGTCCATATTTGGGGTTGGGCTGTGCAGAGAGATAGATTAACAAATGAAATGAGAGAACTGCATATGTTTTGGTGGGTTGGTTTTGGTTTTCTGAACAGTTACTTAAAAGTTATGTGTTTCATGTGACGTGTACCTTACATCCATAGACTGAACCTCATCTGTTGAATCATCCAAGCTGTTAGATTTCCCATCAATGGCATCCAGCTGAATAAGCCCCGTAACTGACTTAAGTCCATTAGAAAATATATCTCGAGAAAGTGTTGCAGCAGCAGCACATCCTAAGCCTTTACTCTCCTGGCAGGCTGTCAGTCCATTGATTTCTATAAAAGAACCTCATTAGGAAGCAATAGCAGTGTTTATATTTAAAAATCACAAAATTATTTGAGTCATAGAAATTAGAGATGAAAGTGACCCATCATATTATCTTGTCAATCACCCTGCTACTGTAGGACAGTTTGAAAAAGAAACAAGATAATATATTATCTTTTACAACATGCACAGAGAAGCCCTAGAGAAGGGGAAAAATACAGAAAAGTCATACTTCACTATTTACACATTTTTCATTTATCATTCTTTAATATATATATATATATATATGCTGTTAGCAAACCAAATTAAATGCAAAAGGGACTGTATTTTAAAACAATGTTTAAAAAGCATGTCAAGCTTGGCTGTAGGGGAGAATATTTCTAGAGAATCTACAAAACAGGAATGTAGACTACAATGAACAAACAGAAATCTGCAGGCTAGAATAAATGCTATCTGGGACATGCTGTGGAGTAGAATATTACCCATCAGGATAGTTGTCTTCTGCTTCTACATCAGGGATCGGCAGCCTTTGGCATGCGGCCCACCAGGGTAAGCCTCCTGGCGGGTTGGGCCGGTTTGTTTACCTGCCGCGTCCGCAGGTTCGGCTGATCGCGGCTCCCACTGGCCGAGGTTCGCCATCCCAGGCCAATGGGGGCAGCGGGAAGCAGTGTGGGCCGAAGGATGTGCTGACTGCCACTTCCTGCTGCCCCCATTGGCCTGGAGCAGTGAACCGCAGCCAGTAGGAGCCGCGATCGGCCGCACCTGCGGACGCGGCAGGTAAACAGAGCAGAGTAAGGGTGCTTACTCTGGCAGGCCGCGGGCCAAAGGTTGCCGATCCCTGTTCTACATTTACCACGCTTTGGTAAATCAAAGATGTTCTATTTTCTTATGTTTAACATATTTACACATAAATGTATTTGTTCCTTTTCTGAATGAAAACACAGCATCTGTGACAATACAGCACTATCTGAGGTTATGGATTTTTGTTTTCAAGTTATAAAGACTGAATATTGGTCAAAACAAAAATGAAGGGCTTTTACCTGTTTGATTGAGAACAAGAGTTTTTGGTTGCTTTTCCACAGTCAAAGTTGATGGTATCTCCAGTTTTGGCTCTTCCTTCTGTAACCAAATAATGTTTTAATTGCATTAGATGCAAGGTCCTAAGATTCAGGGAATTGACTGGACTCAGAACCTTTAAAAAACTCTGCTGGTTAATAAACAATTGTTCCTAGAATGCTTTTTCTCAATTACATTCAAGCACATAAAGCAAAAACTACAAAACACATAATTTTATCTTTAGGCTGCATCTATCATAGAAGTATTCCCTACACTGCCAGAGTAGTTACTCTGAGAGTACACATGGCCTTGTGAAATTATCCTCAGTTCCCCTTTTGGGATGCAGAAGCACAAGGTGTGAGAGGAAGACATAAAGGGAAGAGCAGAGGCTCAAGTGATGGTGGTAGGGGAGTGGACGGGATAGGACGGTGCCAGAAGGAGGTCAGAAAGTTGACTGAGATGGATGGGGAAATCCTGCATGGCTGGGAGAATGGGGGTTGAAGAAAGACAAGATGCAAGGGATGTAGTTTAAATTAGGCCACAATTTTATTAACTCATTTTGGAAATGCCTGGCAAGGATTGTATGGTGCTGGTCATTCTTTCCTTAATAATTCCCACCTATCTGCGAAGGCTGCCAACAGCCCTCTGGACTTCCTGCCTGGCCCCAGCTCATTGCTGGGTCCTCACTGCCCTTCTCTCCTATGAAGGTTAAGAAGGGGTGGGGATACAAGATTGTCTCCCTGCTATACCAGACGGTAGGAGTCCCACTTCCCCAGGAGATGCCCTTCCCATATATCCACTTCCAACTGGTTCATCAGGGAACCGGATCCTCCATGCAATGAGTAACTCCACTGGATACCTACTAAGCTGAGACAACTTGAACCTTTCCTCCTGACCTGCCCAACCAGGTCCCTAAGCTGCAGAAAACCCCACTCCATCTCAGCCACTCTGGCAGTGAGAGAAATTCCTTCTCAGGCCCCAAAAAAGCAGCTGGTGTAATGTTCACCACAGACAATAAAACCCAACCTTACTATGATCCATGGGTGGGAGGCTACTGTCCTTGGGAATGAAATATAAATACTAGGGCTGTCAAGTGATTAAAAAAATTAATCGCAATTAATCACACTGTTAAACAATAATAGAATACCATTTATATAAATATTTGTGGATATTTTCCACATTTTCAAATATATTGATTTCAATTACAACACAGAATACAAAGTGGCACCACGAAAGCTTATGCTCAAATAAATTCGTTAGTCTGTAAGGTGCCACAAGTACTCCTGTTCTTTTTGCTGATACAGACTAACACGGCTGCTACTCTGAAACCTGTCAAAGTGTACAGTGCTCACTTTATATTTATTTTTGATTATAAATATTTGCACTGTAAAAATAAAACAACTCCTATTTTTCAATTCACTTAATACAAATACGGTAGTGCAAACTCTTTATCGTGAAAGATCAACTTACAAATGTAGGATTTTGTGTTACATAACTGCACTCAAAACCAAAACAATGTAAAACTTTAGAGCCTACAAGTCCACTCAGTCCTACTTCTTGTTCAGCCAATCGCTCAGACAAACAAGTTTGTTTACATTTGGAGGAAATGATGCTGCCCGCTTCTTGTTTACAATGTCATCTGAAAGTGAGAACAGGTGTTCGCATGGCACTGTTGTAGCTGGCGTTGCAAGATATTTACATGCCAGATGCACTAAAGATTCATATGTCCCTTCGTGCTTCAACCACCATTCCAGAGGACATGTGTCCATGCGGATGATGGGTTCTGCTCATCATCCAATCCAATCATCCAATCCAAAGCAATGCAGACCAATGCATGTTTATTTTCATCTTCTGAGTCAGATGCCACCAGCAGACGGTTGATTTTCTTTTTCGGTGGTTCGGGTTCTGTAGTTTCCGCATTGGACTGTTGTTCTTTTAAGACTTCTGAAAGCATGTTCCACACCTCGTCCCTCTCAGATTTTGGAAGGCACTTCAGATTCTTAAACCTTGGGTCAAGTGCTGTAGTTATCCTTAGAAATCTCTAAGGATTTCTCTGGTACCTTCCCTGTGTTTTGTAAAATCTGCAGTGAAAATGTTCTTAAAATGAACAACATGCTGGGTCATCATCCGAGACTGCTATAACATGAAATATACGGCAGAATGCAGGTAAAACACAGAGCAGGAGACATAAAATTCACCCCCAAGGAGTTCAGTCACAAATTTAATTAATGCATTATTTTTTTAACAAGCGTCATCAGCATGGAAGCATGTCCTCTGGAATGGTGGCCAAAGCTTGAAGGGGCATACGAATGTTTAGCATATCTGGCACGCAAATATCTTGCAATGCAAACTACAAAAGTGCCACGCGAATGTCTGTTCTCACTTTCAGGTGACGTAAATAAGAAGTGGGCAGCACTATCTCCCGTAAATGTAAACAAACTTGTTTCTCTTAGCGGTTGGCTGAACAAAAAGCAGGCCTAAGTGGACTTGTAGGCTCTAAAGTTTTACATTGTTTTGTTTTTGAGTGTTTATGTAACTAAAAAAAAATCTACATTTTTAAGTTGCACTTTCACGATAAAGAGATTGCACTATGGTACTTGTATGAGGTGAATTGAAAAATACTATTTCTTTTATCATTTTTACAGTGCAAATATTTGTAAGAAAAATAATATAAAGTGAGCACTGTATACTTTGTATTCTTTGTTGTAATTGAAATCAATATATTTGAAAATGTAAAAAACTCAAAATATTTAATAAATTTCAGTTGGTATTCTATTGTTTAACAATGCGATTAAAACGGCAATTAATCGCAATTAATTTTTTTAATCGCTATTAATTTTTTGAGTTAATCGCATGACTTAACTGTGATTAATCGACAGCCCTAATAAATACCTTTGTGACACAGAGGCCCACTGGCGGTTCACTACTCTGTGTCAGCAACTCGTCAGGCCTGACATACTCACTACACTTCACACACTGTTGTCATGATATATACCCAAAAAGTGGCATGTAATATATCATTTCAAAACTAGTAACTCACTGATCATTAATATTCTTGTATGATGTATGCATGGAGTGTGTAAAAGAGTTATGGATATGTGCTAGAATTATGTTCTCAAAAACGTGTTTGGCAAGCAATGCATAAGCAAGATTGCTGTAGACAAAAGAATGTGCATTTGTTTGTCTGACCCACCTGGTCATCAGGCAGAGACAATGAAGGCACATTTACATAAAAGATTAAAAAAAGCCACCAATCTAGCATGTGGGGGAGATAGCCCCTGGATGGATCTGAACTTCAAATGGTAAGTAACGGAATCAACTGACTGTACACAATATTACAGAATTAGCAAAGTGTACAGAGGAAGGTTTTTTCTGAAAGCTGATGACACACTGGTGATTAATATCATTGTGAAATGTACGTATTAACAGTCTATGAGAAAATATGGATACTTAAGGACATTATGCTTTAAAGTCTGTAACCAAAAGCAGGGAAAAACAGGTTTCTCCCAGACAGGAGAGAAGTCAGCTATCTATCTGTCTCCAATGAAATTAAGCGAGGTGTGACCAAAAATAATGGAAGCACCATTTACATACGAATCAGCAGGGGGATGGGAAGTCCACAGGAAGGGAAGAACAGCATGACGTAATCCTGGGTCTGGGGACAAAAGAGTGAGTTTGGGAAGATAATATAAGGCAAGAGGAAGAAGCCATCATGGCATCCATCACTAGGCAGACACAAGGCACCAGAGCTCTTGCAAGCCGACAAAGACAAGTCCTTGAACCAAGGGGGTTGAAGTTTCTGGGAACTGAATATAAGTGAGAAACCTGCTTAGGCAAAGATCTGTCACCTAGGAAGACAAGGGAAACCAGCCCCTTGTACTTCTGTGGAAGGTCCTGACTGAGAGAAAGTCAGGCATGGCTGGAAAGAAAAAGATTGGTAAGAAATCTACCTCAAACAAAGGCTGTAGCTTGTTGAGTTAAGTCTTAGCCACTAGAAAGTGTATTTTTACTTTTGTCTGTAACCCTTTCTATCTTTCTTCCTTCTACTTAGTATCACTTAACCTTTTGTTAATACCCTTATTTTATTTTTACAAAAAAAACCCAACTCCTCAGTGGTATGTTTGAAGGGAAGGGTGTATTTACCCCAATTAAGGTAAAAAGCTCTAATTTGCTTTTGCCTCTTTGAAGGAGCAAACAAACATTATTATTTCTCTGAGTGTTCCAGGAGAAGTCAGGACACTTCAGGGCAGACAGTTTTGGAGAAATTGGGGACTGGTGCTGTGTTGGGGTCACTTGGCTAGCAGTAACCAAGGCTGCTGGAGACCAGTGTGTGGCTATGGTGAAACAAGCAGGCAGTTGGAGTTGCTGAAGCAGGGCTGCTTACCACACAGATAGTCAGGGCATGCTTGCAGGTACACAGGGTCACTGGGCAGATCATGGCACAACCCCTTACTGGTCAGGGATTGCACTCGAAAACCTCCTCCCTCCCAAAGGCGTCCATGGATTAGTGGCCCACCTGTGCCATTTCCAGTCCTCCCCTGGCTCAAGTGAGGTTCCCCTTCTGCCCCCTCAACCCAAAGGAGGGGAACCCTTAAAGGAGTCACAACCCCCATTTCTTCCCCCTGGCCAGACAAAGCCTCCCCTCATATGCCTAATGTCTGGTAGCTTTTAGAGAAATGTAGAAGGGAGAAAGGATTTTTCTGGGTTTGTCTTTTGAAAGAAAACTAGAGACTCCTAAGCTAAATAAAGAAACAGCTTCCCTAAAAGAAAATTTTATGAAGTAAAAGTCTGAAGTGAGAGTCAAACACTTTATCTCCGTCCATTGAGTGCTGGTGCATCATCAGGCACCTCTGCTCTGCTGTTAATCCCGCCCCGTGATCAGAATTAACATGGAGGAGCACAAGAGCTCTATGACCGATTAATTCAACATCATCAAAATGGAGGAGGTGCATTGCATAGGCAAAAGTCACAAAGATACCAGTTCTCAGCACTACAGTTCTGAACACTATATATGACTCACCCCCTCCACTGCCTAGGAGAGTAGTACTGACCTCACGGTGCTGCCACAACTATAGTCACTCTTAATTCTAAACTCTAACAGAAGAATAAGAATAGAGCATTTCTAGTCAAAGCATTTATTCTCCAGGGAGCAATCCTACAGTGTCCCTCCCCCTCCCTGCCACCCACACCCACTGGGGAAATATCCTGGGAGCAGGGGGAGCACTCTGTTCCATACCTTTACTTCTGGTGTTTCACTCTTTCTTGTTCTCTTCATTATTTCATCTATTCGCTACAAAGCAATGTAAATCAATCACATCAGAAGGTTAACAAGGCAGACATACTATGAAGTTGGGATAGAGGGCTCATGGGATTGGTAATGGGCAGCAGGGAAGGTTGATTTAACTCTGGTGTCACAAACTTATCTCTGCCTCTGCCCTCACTAGAAAGGAAGAAGACAGAAGGTACCGTCTACACTGCAATAAAAGCCCCGCAGCATGGCTGTACCTGGCCTGGGTCAGCTGAATTGGATTTACAGGGCTAAAAATGGCAGTGTAGGTGTTTGAGCTCAGGTGGGAGCCCGGGGGGTGGGTCTCAGAGGATGAGTTCCAGCCTGAAGCCAAACACTGCAATTTGTGGCCCTGCAGCCCAAGCCCAAGTCAATTCATCCAGGTTCTGATACTTGGTGCTGTGGGTTTTTTTATTGCAGTGTAGATGTACCCAGAGAAGAAGAGGGGAAGAAGAGAAGGGAGCTCTCTTTGCAATCACAACTCCAACAAACTGAATTTCTCACCAGGTGCAAATTAGTAGATAAAAAATAAACAAAAAGGTTTGTGATTATGAGCCCCGTGTCCACTTCCTGAACAAAAAGTTTGTCAGCTGAACACTAATTGCTCAAGTCTCCAACTACTGCTTCTTCAGACCACAAAGTCAGCAGTAGTCCTCTAGTATTGCAATCCATTTGCTATTTAAAATGAAACAATTTTATATAGTTGTACCAATTTTGTTTATTGGGGGGCGGGGGGTGAAATAAAACACGTGAAGTTACTCCTGTTAGAAATGTGTCAGATACAGCTGTAAAATCCTTCTTTTCTGCTTGTTATTCATCAAATGCATTATGTCTTTGCCCAGAGAGTTATATACTTAAAGTAAACTATTTTAGATTTAAAGACATCACTTCTAGTTCTTGTGTTCCAATGTACAAGTGGTTGACCCTACTAAAGTTAAACCCCTCCACCCTCCAAGACTAATAATTTGGAATGAAACTGGAAGAAAACACACAAAAGGGAAGGCTTTTATGACAACTTTCCAGGCATCTCTTAACTAAGCTAAAGACAAAGATTTCTACAAATCTGGGGGAAATTCTGTCCAGCCACCTACCGGCCTGCAGTGTGACTACGCACTACATGGATGCTTTGCAGGGTTTGGGTATGGCGTTACATAGAACCACCAGCCATTTCCCTACATGAGAGAAACAACTGCAGTAGTGGCCATAGAGTGGCTCTGCTGTTGCTCCTCCATCCCCTCAGAGTAGGGTGGGAGGAGAATGCTTTTTCCAACTGGATAACATTCTATTTTTTCTGCAGAGTACAAATCCACTTTCTCAATTAATAACTGCATATTTATTTAAAGCAAACACACCCCTATTATTGTTTTTAACTTTCTGTGGCTTATAAGTTTGAGTGGGAACCATCACTCTGCTTGTATGTTATATCCTCTTCTCCTACCCTTTGTCTTGTCCATTTAAATTGTAAGCTCCTCAGGGTAGGGACAGTCAAATACTGTGTTTGTACAGTGCCTAGAACAATGGGGCCCCATTCTCAGTGGGCCCCTAGGCACCGCCTTAATAATTATGAATTACAAATAATAATAAAACAATAACTAATAAGTTTGTTACAAACTCTGAGGTATACGTTTCTCCAGGTTGGAAATTAGCTAATATGGATTAGGTTTAAAAAAAACAACAACCCTTGAACTCTGCCTACTCAACTGAATGTTTGTTTTGGATATTTTTGGGCAGATTTCTGGATTTATGCATTTAAAATAAAAAAGGTACTAGTTCTTTTAAATTGGAGATGAACACCTACCTTCTTTCTCTCCAGTCTTTCTTGCTCAATCTGCTGCATGATTTGTTCCCTTTCCAGCCGCATGTGTTCAGCTGCCTCTTGGGCCTTTGCTTCAGCTTCTTCTCTCTAATTAAAATGCGTAAGCTAAGGTAGAGCTGTTATTTATTTTAGACAAATTATCAGTTTCTATAAAATCTTGCATAGCTTGCCAGGTATGCATTATCGGCATAACTCTGTCAGCAAGCATCTTACAAAGGAGAAAGAGTAAGAGTTTTCAGTTTCATTAGACTGCATGTCCCATTTTAAAAGGGATCACTGAATATTACATTTTTCTAGATTAAATTTTATCTTCACTGCAGTGTCCCTCTGCTTTCCACTTGATCTAAGAAGCAATGGACTCTAAGTTATTAAGTGCTCTTCAATAACTTTTCCACACTACTAGTTTTTTATAACGTTCATAAATAAAGATGGGGTCCCCGTTTTCTGAAATGCTGAGCACACCAAGTTTCCAGCGATTCAACTGGAGTTGCTGTTCTCAGAACATCTGAAAATCAGGTCCATTGCCTGTAGGCAGATTGTATTTTAGATTTCTGCTCTTTTAAACAGGAGTTCTTGAAAGAGATATCTTGTACTATACCTGTTTTTCAAGCTTGGCCTGCAGTTCTTTTTCTTGCTTTTCCTTTAGCATTTTTTCTTCCTCAGCTCTCCTTTTGGCATCCTCTTCTGCTTTTCTCCTAGCCTCTTCCTCTTCACGCCTTCTTTCCTCCTCTCTCTTACAAGCTTCTTCTTCTAGGCGAATTCTTTCTTCTTCTGCCTTTCTTTTCAGCTCTTCTCTCTCTAGCCTTCAAAAACACAGCAGCACATTTAAAAATGCAGCACATGTTGCACTTTGTTTAACACAGAACTCAAAGGCGCACAGAGTGCATGCACTGTATGTACAGAATGTAATTTGGCTGCGAATATATGCTTCTACATACATTTGTATGGAATGGGCTCTGACACAATGGAGGGATTGGCCACAACTCCATAATTCAAGTTGCAACCAGGCTTCCATTTTAAGCTTTATTTTCACCCCATCTAATGTTTTGCAGGAATAACATTTCCCTTTGAACACTGATGTGACTAAAGTGGGACAGAACAAGAAACGTGTTTGTAATTTCAACTACAGTATGTAGAACTAATATTTTTCAAGTTTTGAGTAGTTAAAAAAAGACCCTTATTCCCACTTTTGCCTTATGATAACCTCACCTCACTCCAGTCCATCTGAGGAATGAAGTTATTTTTGAACATGCAAATGCCCTCCCTTGGTGAAAATAGTGAGAGACAGCCCCAGAAGGAAGGGAAAGCACATACCTGATAATGCCTCCTTCATAAGCATGCTAAGCTGTGTGTTTGCGATGCTGTGGGTCTGACAGGTCCCATTTTGGGATCAGGAAAGAATTTTTCCCATTGGGCCAAACTGACTGAGGCCCAGTGGTTCAATCTTTTCACCCTCCTCACAGCATCATGGAGTTAGATTAAAAGAAATAGGGTTTGGAATTTTAATATTAGCAATTTATAGAAACAGTTAGTTTGTCACAATTTGCAGCTGGTGTCCAGTGTGGCAAAAGGCTAAAAGAGCCAGCTTCCTGAGGTAAGAGAGACCTGGGATTTTGCTGGTGCCCCTTGCATCTCTGGGAAAAGAGGAGACCTGAAATCTTTGCAGACCAAACCTTTGGTATCATCTAATTCCCTCGGGGTCAGAGGGTGAGAGATTCAGAAGTGGGCTATGTCGTAGGGGTAGGCTGAGCAGGTTCTCTCCCCAGTTATTGATTATATGATGTGAGACCTGCAACTAAAGGTGTGGTATGAGAGAGACCAGGTGGGTGGGACACACATAATGCCCTTCCCCAGTGTTAAGTCAATAAAGTTGTGGCCTGCTGCTTAAATCCATCCCTGTCTCTGTTTTAATTCACTTGTGTGTCCTGCTCAATTCATGAGTGCATGTGTCCAGAAACAATACCTCATGACACGGAGAGCTAAGGGGGTCAGGAGTACAGAAACTCACGTCTATTAGCTCCACAGAGCACGTGGAAGTAAGGGTAAAACTCCTACCTTTTGAATTGCTTAAAGTTTCGTACTTTTAAAAGAAACTGGCTTAAAAAAAACACAGCCAAGTTTAGAGCCTCAGCACTTCAAATTTTACACACATAAAGCTTGACACACTTGTCAGGAGAGATTGCACACTACTTTTCATCTGTACGCCTAAAACCTTAAGGAGGTCAGGATAGTTGGGAGCTAACCCTTCCATCCAGTGCTAAGCCTCTCATGGTCCTTGGGCTACCTGGCTGTCCATGGAGCTTTCTCTCCCCAGTGCAATTTTAGCCTGGCAGCCTAGGGACCATGGGGTGCTCAGTAAGGAAGCAGGAGGTAGGAGCAGACTGCATGATAATTGATTTGTAAATAAATAAATCAGTTCAGGCTAGAATGAGCTGAGAGCACTGCAGTATCTTCATACTCCCTTAGCCACAGGGAAAGCAAGGTGAGGGAAAGGATCTAGTACTGCACTGTGATAAGTGACAGTGACTCCTTCTATCAATTGTGAAGGAGCAATGACAAGCTCTGAATTAAATTCCATTCAGTCCTCCAGGGACAGAAGGATAGACACTTTAGATGTGTGGGAGCGTAAAGTGGGGAAAGAGTGAGAAGCCTCCGGCCTTGTACAGGGATAAAAACACACGTTTCTATTGCACTCGATATAAAAAGACTTGAGTAATTAGTTACTTGAGTTAAATTTTTAAAAACATGAGGGCCTAAGCTTAGGCTCCTGAGTAGCTGGCTTGATTTTCAAAAGTTCTGAGCTCCCATAATAGATCTGCTCTTAGGGATTCTCTCTATTACTATGTGTTTGTGTAACCCACACACCTCCTGGGTGTGGTGTTCTGTGCCATCTTCGGGGAGGGAGAGAAGAGCGAGAGAGACTGACTCTGCTCTATAGCCTTAGCTCTGAGACAGTTGGCTTTTAGCTCATTCTGTAGAGGCTCATGCACTAAGCTCCAAGGGTCCCAGGTTCAATCCCGCCCACTGACGACCAAGGTCTGTCGGCGTTACATTTGTACAGTATTTTTTTATAATGGGCCTCTGACCTTAGACTTCTGGGTGCTAATGACGACCACCACTATTTTCTTTTTGTTTTTTTTAATGACAGCAAGTACCTTTCCCGCTCTTCTCTCTCCTGTCTCTCCTGTTCTTCTTGTTCTTTCTGCAGACGAGCCTGCCGTCTTTTCTCTGCCAGAATTTTTGTAGCTTCTTCTGCATCAGTAGTTCCTGCTGTGAGCTTCCCTGGTGGAGCATTGTGATTAGAATATTAGTCAGGAAATGAAAAAAGGAAGCACAGCACATACATATATATACTTTGTAACATGTATTCAATAAGCATGTTATCTTTTCACAGTAGCCTACCGTTTCCCATCCCCCTTATCCACCTCACAAGTACTTTTTTACATCCCTCATGCACTGGAAACTTCTTAGGGCAGGGTCTTTATTTTGTGTATGTCTATAAAGTACCAGGCACTTTAAAGCAGCTGACACAGCCATAGAAATAAGATTAATATAAAAATAACTTCATTGTGTGGTGAAGTATTTTAGATCACAACTGCTGTGATTTTAAGATTTAGCTGCATCTTAAAAGAAAGTAGAAGACAATATTTTCAAGTAGCATCTACTGTCTAGCTAAATGGACCCTGATCCTGCTCAGACAGAGCCCAGCACTTCAGGAAAGTACCAGACAGAATAAAGTTAAGTTCTGAAAACCTGGCTTAAGTGTAAGGAGTATTCAAGGAGCTCATTTTTCTAAGGACTGTTGACTTCAAATGATTAGCACAGCTGAAGCTGAAGCACCTTGTTAGCATGAAAAACAAAAATGGAAAAAATAAGGGGTTTTTAACTGATCATTTTGATACGAAGAGGATAGTAAAGAAAAAAAGTTTTAATCCAAAATTGGCAAGATTTAAAAAAAGAAGAAGCCTATGCCTAGGCTCCTAAATCCATACTTAGGCATCTAAATAAGTGACTTGATTTTCAAAACCGTGCATCCTTCTGCTTCCATTGATGAAAATGACTAACTTCATAACTTCAGGCTCTTATTTTTGAAAACCTTGGTCCATGAGATGCATTGATGGGAATCCTCAGTTTGGCCACCTCATGTTGCATTTTTATAATTAAGAATTTATCCACGTCACCACAATGAAAATTATATAACTAGTGATTTCAATAGATACTGCACACTTCAGATTTACAAGTAGCTTTAGGAAAAGAAAGAAATGCCCTTGTTTAAAAGCATCATGTACCTGCAGCGGCTTTAGATATATCCTTGCCGCAAAACCCACCTTCACTGCTTTCAGTCTTTCCTGCAGAAGGCACATGTTTCTCAGCAACTGCTTGGCCCACAACCTCCTCAGTGGAAGACAGCTGGGGTTTGTGGCTAGTGGTGTTCTCTTTCTCCTTGTCTGCTTTCTTTTTAGGAGTCTCCTGGCTGAGATTAGAGGTGACACGGTGCTTCACAGGAGATGCAGGATATTGTTTAACATTTTTAGGAGACTGTGGATACGTCTTTGTAACTGTCCTGGGGTTGGGGTGGGGTGGAAGAGAGGGAGAGAAAAGTCACACACACCATAAATTGTATGTGATTTAGTATGAAGTTCTATCTTAACAGATATTTGCTACTCCTTTCTTGTAGGCTTTGACACAGTATCAAAGAAATGAAATGCTAGTGATAGGGAGAGTGTGTTTATAGATATAGAAGAGTATGTAACTTACTGGCTTGAATTTATTATATATACATACGTACATCCCCCACCCCACCCACATCACTACCCTTTAGGAAATGGAATGTCAGACCTGGCTTGTGTGGTTATCAGCTCCTCTACTGGCTGAACCAGTGGAGCTCCTCGTTTAAATCATGTAGTAGAGGCCTGTGTTTAAGCGAAATGCATTATTTTGTTTTTAACCATCCATCCATCCATCCATCCATCCATCCCATTATTAAGTCAGCTGTTGCCATAGCATTTAAGTGCTGATGCCACATGTATGAAGTTACGACAACTACTATGTCTATATGTCAACTTCCATGGTGTAGATAGAGAAGCGGTATACTTATGGTGCTTTGCCCCACAGGCAGTACCGGATTTACCATGGCACCATTTACCATGGTCCAAAGAGGCCCCAGCCCGGCCGCTCTTCTCCCCCCCACCCCTTTGGGGGCAGAAGCTTGATGCTGCCGGCTCCTGGGGCTCCTGCTGAAGCAGGGCAGGCTCTGCTGGCAACCAAGCTCCTTCCCCACCTCTTCTTCCAGCTTGCTACGTTCCGCCCCTCCCCCTGCCACCGATTAGCTGTTTGCCTGCAGGAGGGAGGGGGAAGAGCGGAGCCTCAGCGCACTCGCTGCTCAGGGGAGGAGGAGGAGAAGAGGCGGGGGCGATGCCTTGGAGAAGAGGCTGGAATCGGGCATACCCCCTCTAGCCCCCTGCCATGAGTACCCCCACAACCCCAGCCCACACCCACAGCCCTCTGCCCACCCTGACCCCTGCACCCCCCTCAAACACCCCTATCCCCCTGAACCCCCTCACACACACCCATAGTATAATGTTTTCTATAATCTTAGAAACCTCAGGGAGCTACCACACATAGCAAATTTCAACGAGTTATGAATGACTGAAAATAAATGGGTTAAATGGAAACCTTTATGCAAATATATCTGCAGCTTGAGGTGACCAGCAGACACTACTATAAGAATAGGATCTTGAACTGCACTAGGTAAGATAACCCCTAAAAGACTCTATCTCCATGTTTCAGATCATAAATTGATCACCAGGAAAAGTTTATTTCCCTCACATTGTTTTGCACAATTAGTTGCGTTATTGTCATTTTGAACAGGCCACTCTCAGACCCAAATTAGCTAGTCTGGAGCTGTGCGATACAGGGAAGGAGAAGAGCTGCAGGGAGACTGGACAGCAGTGCTGAAGACAAAAAGCCATTATGCCAATGCCCCGTGGGTCTCAGATTCCCCAAGATCCATGGATAGCCCTGAGCCCCCAAAGAAAGGCCCAGAAGGAAACTGTTCTCACTGAGTTTCTATTCCCCGGTATGGATTACTCATACTTAAGGGAATACTGGACCCTTAAAATACAAGAGTTGTTTTTTGAGAGAGAGAGAGAGAGAGAGAGAGAGAGAGAGAGAGAGAGAGGCAGGCAACATTGATATGTGGAAATAACTTGATTAACTAGTTAAAGCTCTGGGAAGATCAGTACAATGCAGTTTCGGAATACCACGCCTACCCCTCCTATACAAATTACAGTCCAGGTTTTGCATAATCATCTTGAACATAGCGAAGAATTCAACAGACATCACTAGGTTAGACTAACATTTCAATCTGAGGAGGGACAGATTTCTCTATCTTCTCAACTAGCCCCTTAGTATATAGGAATAATTTTCTGGGGTCAAAGCATGGCATCTCCTCTAGTCTGTCTGTAGAAACATGTTTGGAGAAGGAGGGAATGAGAAAGAGAATCTAGAAGAGACTTATTGGCCCCTCCTCTCCTACAAACTCATGGAGTCAGAAGGCCAGAGGCTTGGGGAGAATTCTCCAGGGATTAGAGGAAATGGGAAGCCTGTGCAGACAGTGCCCCCTCATGCACATCCACTGCTAGGATCTGTGGGCAAAGTCTCCTGTTCTTGGAACAGGTGAGCATGGGTTCATTAGCTTGTGCTTTTTTACCTCTCAATTCTGTTCCCTCTCAAGTCTCTTAGTTTAACTAGTCAAGGAAGGATTGTCTTATTGAAAGACTTGGCAAGTTGATAGAAAGTTACAAAGAGCAAAGTCCTTTTTTGTAACCTTTGCTTTACTTTAGAAGTAAACTATCAAACATCTTTGAAGACTCTACTTAGTATTTAATGAAGAGAAATAAACACTCTATATAAATTTTTGCCTGACTCAACCTTTAAGCTTCTCCTTATCAACTCAATAAATACAAAGTAAATTTGAAATTAGGCAATTTTACCTGCAAGATTCTCTATTGGATTACTATTGTATATTTACAATTACTATATTTAGAAAATACATCCAGAAATAGGTGAGGAATTTACAGTTAAACCTAAGTGAATCCCACCATAAGCAGCAGCAATTAAAAGATATGCACGTTGTCATCTCTCCTTCCGACCTATCCTACTGAGCCATTCATTTGACAAACAAAGGAAATGTGCACAAGAACTTGGCATTGCAGAATGGTGTGCAGGGCTATGCAGTCTTGCAAAATCTGCAATCCACTACATACAAACAGAATGAAATGACAAAGTTTCTAAGTACTATGGTTCTGTTCATACAAATTTGCATTTAAAACCCTGGGCCCAAATTTTTGCATGCAAAACCGGAACCGACCCAATTTTGTATGAACAAATGTGTATTTTGCACGCACAAGTCACTGCACACACATTTAAGTCTCTTAAAAAATTTATTTCTCAGTGAGTAATTATATATGAATGCAATTGGACTTCCCCTCCCAGACTCTTCCTTTTCCACTGTAAATAATTGTACTATTTTCCCCACATCCTCCAGTACTGCAATCTTGGTGTCATGTGACTCCAATCTCTTCCCCCTCCACATATTGCCTGATAATTAATCCTGCAATTTGATTTTTAATACCTATAAAATGCTCCTCTTCATTCTAATTGAAAAGGCTGTTAAGTAAACTAAGTAATCCTTTAGCAGTGACAAAAGAAAACCAAGCATGGACATGGTCATCTACCACTTTGACTACTACAACCGCCCCTTCATGGCATTCTGCTCCAGCCTATCCATACGCTGAAAAAGTCATGGGTTCTGCTACTTTAGCAGTGTCATGTGCCTTTTGGAATTCCTGCACTGGCTTTCCTTCAGCTTCCACCTCCACATCCTAACTTCTGATTCCCATCTTTATGGTGCTGTACAACCCTGCTCCTGCCTATCATTTGAATCTCTCCTTCAAACACAGCTTCTGTGAGGTGTTTCAGAATAGCACACAACAGGAATTTAATTTAATTGTTCTAAGGGTATGTCTACAGTAAGAAAATAATTCACATTTAGAAACATGTGACCTAACTTTTTTTAAACCTGAACTTTGCACCTCTTCTGCTGCTAATAGCTCACCTTAATTAATTACCCTTGTTACAGTTGGTATGGCAACACCCATTTTTTCATGTTTTCTGTGTATATATATTTTCCTACTGTATCTTCCACTGCATGCATCTGATGAAGTGGGTTTTAGCCCACGAAAGCTTATGCTCAAATAAATTTGTTAGTCTCTAAGGTGCCACAAGTACTCCTCGTTCTTTTTACATAATTTAGGTATCCAAGTTCTATTTTCAGAAGTGATGTAGGAACTTCGGAGCCTAATTTTCATGGAAAGTCATTTTTCAAATGGGACTTAGGTTCCTTTAAAAGATAAGCCCCTAGTCTAGATAGGGCTGGGGGGGGGGGGGGGGGGTTGTGTATCCAAANCAACTTCTTTCACAGTCCACTCTCCAAGCACAGTCTATTGACAGAATTTTCCCCTTTTTGTTCTTTGCTGTGTCTCTGCACTCCCCTTCTATCTGTGTGTGTCCAAATTTCATTTCAGTTAGAATGTAAACTACTTGGGGAAATGACCTTGTTTTATTCACATGTAAAATATCATGCACACCTATGGCACAAAATAAATAAATGAAGTATAACAGCTACATAGCGAAATCCTTTTAGCTTTCATATGTATGTGTACGTGTGTGTTAATGTTCAACGTTAAAGCTAAAACTATCCCTATATTTTTATTTAATAAAATAAAATTTGTAAATAAAAACTGATAGCCATCCCTCAGTCTATACTTTTCCTTTGCACAGAAGTTATTATTTCCCAACCAGATTGCATTCACCCTCTACCTCAGTTTCTTGGATCACCTTTTCCATTTCACAACACATTTCTGGCAAATCTGTTTTAGTTGTTGTGACAGGAGGAGAAACAGTCATAACTAAGGCTGAGTCATCACTTTTAGCATTACCAAAGCAGTAATTATATTCTGATTAAGGGATGACGACAGGCTTATATTAAAGAGGTTGGTAGGGAAGGAGCTTAGTAATGAGCAATTAACTCTCTTGATCTACTTTGAGGACTATGACAGAAGAACTGCACAGCATACTACACTGGAGCCAAAACGTGAGTTAAAACGGTAACTTGAGTAATAAATCTCTCTACATTTTATTTTGCGGTTGTCTGATGAGAGGAAAAGAGAACAGTGGTTTACTTGTTTTGATATTTGCTAAAAGCCAGAAATAAAACCTATAACTCAACTGTAAAAATGACAATATTGCACAGTGACAGAGGAACGGCTGTTAAACAAAATTTATATCAGCAATAAGAATCTGTATTCTGAAGTTTTCAAATCTCACATTAGGTGCCAGTCAGAAATATATAAAAAGGAACATTGCTTTGATTTGATGGTTTTCTCTTTGCATTTAAGAGCACCTAGCATTCCTCTATCCCAAGATGCCAGCAGGGGTCATTATTTGAAGCAAGTTTCTCCTTTCTCTTTACTGAAAGCCTGAACCCAAATGTGTAGAGCCCTGAGTGGATACAAAAATTTGTATCCGCATCTGATCTGCAAAAATTGTCCGCGGATCTCCACAGGTTTGCAGGGATCTACTAATAGCTCCACAGGTCACCGCGCAGTGACGCAGGGGTATGCCAAGCACCCGCTTCCCAACTGCCCTCCACTTCTCCCCAGAGACCTCCTGCCCTGCCACCCACGTTGTACCTCCTTCCCCACTCCGGGCAGGGAGGCTACAATCCTGGGCACTCATATGCAGCACCGCCCTCCCAGTGGGAGGCTCGGACACCCCTACGCAGCTGCAGTGGCTCTAACGCACACAGACCAGGCTGGGATAGACAGTGGCAACAACTCCTCTCCTCACCGTGCCTGCAGTTGCTGCCCACTAATTTAAAGTACAACCACACCTCTTTCAAAATGGCATTTCGCTCATTCCCTTCTGGGAGTTGTAGTTCACTTCCTCTGTCTGAGCAAGCTGGGGACAACTCCTCCTACGTTGCCACATATTGCAGCCTGCTGCTCTGTGATTCAGAGAGCCGAGCTGGAGCCTGAGGGCTGGGTGACAGCCGCTCCATTCAGGTGAGCGTGTGATGCAGAGCCTTACACAGATACAAAATTTGTATCCGCATCTGAGCCGCGACCACAAAAATGGTCTGCGGATACAAAGCAGATATCTGTGGATTTGCAGGGCTCTACAAATGTGTGGATAAAAAATAGGACTATTAGAAAAAATATATATAAAGGAATCTTTGGTGTGGTCCATACACTTTCTTTCTTGATGGTTTGGTGGTGGTGGGTATTTTTTTTTTTAATTTTATTTTTTTTGTGAACTAGAAACAGGGAATGCAATCCTAGAAAGAAGATGGAAGCTTAAGGTACTCTATGACTCATGGGATCAGGCTGAGAGAGACAAGAAAATTATACAGAAAAGGATCCTTTATCAATGACAAATAAACCCCAGGAGGAATTGGTAACACAGTAAGTTACCTGAATGTAAATATATGAAGCAGGGACAGCTGTGGAAGAGGCATTCTTCTCCCATCTACAGCATGGAATTTTTCTGACAGGCTAATTAACATACTCACCTTTTCTCCCTATTCTGACAAACCTTCCTTTGGCAGTGTTCTGGGGGCAGCTGGTGGAGAGCCCCCATCAGCATAACTCTTGCTGTCGCTGTACTGACATGGCGCCAGAAGAAGCAGAGCAAGGGGCAAACACCAACACAGGGGCACAAGCCCTCCAGAGGTTCTGAGGATTCGCTGGTTTTTGTGGGTCAACACCTGCCACTTCTGTTCTGAGGGGGAAAAGATGACCCCCCCCGCATGGCAGAAGAATGTGTAGGAAACTCCACAGGAGGAGTTCTGAGGTTATTTTAGCTGAAGCAAGGACAGGTGAGACATATGTCCTGCTGCACCAGAAGATTCATAAGGCTTCAAAATACACAAGAACAAAAAAATAAAAAAAGCTAGATCTCTCAATGTGCGCCAGTCAGAGGTCACATCCAATTTTATCGAAAGGGAGTAGGGAAGAGAACAATGTGTTGCTTTAAAAGCCAGATTCACAATAGCTCATGAATTGGAAGACCATGCTGTCGATTAGAAGGCTGATATTAAATCAGAAATGAACAGCTTAGACATCCTGTTTGTTTTATCTCCACTTTAGTTCAAACCCAAGAGACTGCCATACTTTCAGGTTTTCTTTTTGAAAGGATGCTGTCAGACATACTATTCTTTAGCATTAACATGTCTGCTTTTTATGGTTCATAATTTGTAATATTTTCTCAAAAGCCCGGATGCAATTTTTCCCCATTGCCAGAGTTTGGTTAATTTCTTCCTTTCATTTCTAATAGTTAAGGCTAAGATTATGTCACAGAGGTCGCGGAAGTCACAGAATCCGTGACTTCCAGCGACCTCCATGACATTGGGGCCCTGCAGCTGACCAGCCACTGCTGGCAGGGGGGGACCCCGCAGCAGCCCAGCTTCCGCAGGCGGTGGGGGACCCTCCCACAGGACCCCCCGCAACTGACCAGCCACTGGCCGCTGCTGGCGACCCCTGAGCTGCCCAGCCGCCGCTGCTGGCAGGGTTCCCCCTGCAGCTGCTCAGTCACTGCAGGCAGCCGGGGCCCCCTCCCCAACAGCTCCCAGCCGGCAGCAGCAGAGATACTCCAGAGCTGCTCAGTGGCCAGAGTCGGGCGGGCAGGGGGCCCCCCACAGCTCCCCAGCCTCCACTGCTGGCAGCTCCGCCCCCTCCGACCCTGCGCAGCTCCCCTGCCGCTATGGGTGGCAGGGAACCTTCCGCAGCTCCGAGCCCTGCAGGGGGACCCCTTCCAGCCACTGGGGGGGGGAGGGGAGAGAGGGGGCGGAGGAGGCAAGGTGCTAGACCCTCCTCCCTTCCCATTTTGTCAGGGATGTTTTTAGTAAAAGTCAGGGACAAGTCATGGGCTTCCGTGATTTTTTATTTATTGCCCGTGACCTGTCCCTGACTTTTACTACAAATATCCATGACAAAATCTTAGCCTTACTAATAGTGCACGAACCAACACTGCTTTGCCTGGCTTTACTACTTTGTCTGAATAGCCTCATCACTTAAGTCAACACTGCTCTGAAACTGGTGTGTCTCAGCATGAGTGCCTTCTGTTAGCTGACTATCTCTGAAGCAGGTAAACTTTAAATATTGTAGATCCAACAATTAATATGTGGCTTTATTTTATTTCTCTCCCTCCCTCAGTCAAGACAATGTTGGGTTGAAAATCAAGGTAGCATACTGAATGGATTAAACACTGGCTAACTGATGGATCTAAAAATATAACTGTTAACAGGGAATTAATCACTGAACACAGCTATTTCTAGTAGGGTCTTGTAGGGATCTTTTCAAAACTTTTAAAAAAACTGATTTCAATACCATTCCACATACAATTATGGCCATGATCCTTCAATTTGATCCATGAAGACAGATCCTGAGCCCATACAGAACCCCTCCGGCTTGAGGGAGACATTGCACAGATATAAGGGTCCACCCACACGGATCAAATTGCAGGATTGGGCCATAGTTAGTAAGCTTGACTGGCAGCAAAAATCTAAATTGGACTAGCAACAGAAGCCAGAGAGTACTGGTAAACAAACACAGATCAGATCAAGAAGACGACGACCCAAGGAGACACTGTACGTCAAGTGTCCTACAGGAAACAATATGTTACAAAGAATGAAAATTTGCAGATGCTTGAACAGGTTGGGGCCTGTCAGTTCCCAGGAGGACTATGGCTGGGCCCAAAGAAAGTTAGAAGAAATGGGGACTTGTGCAGACAGGTAGATCAAATGTAAACAGAGAAAAACTGGCAAGGGAACAATAATTTTAAATGGACACATGCTTCCAGACACGGATCTGAGAGATAATCTAATGGCCTGAACAGAGGATTTGGGGCCAAAACTTCTGCTTTCAATTCCTGGCCCTAGCACTGGCTCCCTTTATGCCTTATGGCAAGTCAATTAGGGCTAAATCCTGCTTGCTCTACTCAGGCAAGTAGTCCCACTGAGTGCAGTGGAACGTCTCACTTGAGTAAAGGCAAGCCCAATGTGGCCTTCAATCACTCGGTCTATCCATAAAATAGGGTAATAATACTTATCTACCCACCCTTACAGGAATGTTATGAAAATTAGCTGATGTTTTCAAGATCTTTGAAGATGAAGAGAGCTATAAAAGTGCTAAGTATTATTGATCTGGGGAAGTATCTTGAAGGTGATAAACACTTAAAATAATCAATATCCACTGGCAACTGAGAAATTAAAAAGAATTCCTTGTTTTTGCCAAGCTATCCCACTCTGTCAACTTCCCTGCCCATTAACAGACGTCCATATTAAGTTAAGATTATCGTTCTAAACTTTTCTGTGCTTCATGCCATTTCCTGACATCTGTAATTTCACACAACTTTGTATACTTCCTCTTGTCTTCTAATTAGCGTTCTTTTGGTATCTCCTTTATTCCCCATTTTGCCTCATCATATTATCACTCTTTCCATCCTTCTTGTACTCCTGGGGGAATTCTGTGCCACTGCGCAATGCAGAAGTTTGAAGAAATTAACATGCACGCAGAATTTCCTTTCCCCCACAGAAATGGGCTGCAGAGTCCAGCTCGTACATAGAAGACACTGCCGGGGGCGGGAGAGGGAGCTAGAGGGTTCCCAGCAGCTGCAGTTCCCCGCATGCCCTGATGGAAGGAGAGAGTGGTGCGCAGGAAACTCCGTGCGAGCCTGGGACTGAGCATCAAGCTGTTTCTTCCTCTGGATTCCTGGACCAGGGCCGGCCCACAACATTTTGGCACCTGAGGGGGGGAGCTCAAATGACGCCCCCATACCCCCTCGCTTGGGCCAAAACTTTGAAAGGTCTCAATTCTGCCTTCTTCCTGTTCTACTCCTCTCATGGTACTGCTCTGCTACCTACCCCAATAAAGGAGAACTAACAACTTAAAATGCCTTGTTCAAAAATTTTAAGTAACACTTAACTTTCAAACGCCTGAACAGGAAATGTAACTTTTCTTGTCTGCATAGTAAACACTGGCATTTTTATCTGTTTGAATAATCAAAGTGGTGCTTTTCGTGCCTTCTTGGTTGCAAAGATTTGAACTGCTTCCTGAAGGTCCATAGTCTGGGCCAGCTCATGCTCTATTGAGATGGTTGCAAGGCCGACGAGCCTCTCCTGTGTCATTGTGGAGCATAGATGTGTTTTTATGAACTTCAGCTTGGAGAAGCTGCGTTCTCCACTGGCAACTCTTACAGGAAGTGTCAGAAGTATGCACAGAGCAACAAAAGCATTTGGAAAGAGCGTGGTCATCTTATTCCAGAACAGCCTTTGGAGTTGATCCTGCTGAAATGCATCTTGAAAGGGCTTTCAGTTCATCACCTAAATCACTCGCATCAATATCGCGCATGTCATCATGTGTCAACACTGTCTCTAGTGCCCTGCAGTGCTGGTGTAGGTCTTCTTCAGGTATAGTGAGGAGTTTTGGACTATCATACAACATCCCAAATATACTGCTGTGTTCCTTGAGCTGCATGAAACGTTCTTCAACAGACTGTATTGCACAATCTAGCACCTGGTTAAAGAATTCAACTTTGAATTGTTGTTTGGGGTCTCTTATGGGATTATCCCGTGCCTCGTAATCAAAACGTCGTCTTCTTCGGTGACTCTTGTATTCTTGAATGGGTGGGAAAATAGCTTCAGTGCGAAGTTCCTCTGCCAACTTCTGTGCACTCTTCAGAACGTTTTGAAATCCCTCAACTGACCGCTAAGACTGTAGGTATGACTTTGCTTTGTCCAGTTGTTCCATTGCTCCAGATATATCAAGGTGAACACCTTGGAGTCTCTTGCTTACAACATTTATTTCAAACAGTATGTCATGCCACAACACTACGCCACACAGAAATTTGAAGTTATGTATGTTTCTGGTGATTCCATTTCCCTCTGCCACTGTTCTCCCACGAACAGTTCCTGTCATAGCATTATCCTCCATAATGGCAACTATGTAATCATCTATCTTTCCAATTTGGTTTTTTATAGTCTTTATCGCCTCCACTCGACTTTCCCATTGTGTGGCACTCAGTGATTTCAGTGTCAGAGAGGATGTTCCCAGATGTTGCTTCAAAATTTGCCATCGATGAGTTGATGCAGAGAAAAATACATAGATGCTTTGCATTACATTAAAAAATTCAGCCGCCTCACTAGAAGCTGATGCTGCATCACTGACCACCCAGTTCAAATAATGAGAACTGCATGGGACAAAAAAAGCTCGAGAGTTTAACTCTCGAATCCGTGTCTGCACTCCTCTGTTCTTTTCTCTCATGTTGGCACCATTATTGTAGCCTTGACCTCTTATGTCATATTGCAATTCCCGTATCTTCCAGCTTTTTAAGAAGCACATTTATCGTACCAGCTCCTGTAGTATCATCAATGTCAATAAATTCTAGAAAATGCTCTCTGACAGTCATGATTGCAGGGACATTTTCACTAGGTTCTGCTGTTGTTACAAAATGCACCATTAAAGCCATTTGTTCCGTATGGCTGATGTCAGGTGTGCAGTCCAGAATAACAGAGTAATATCTTGCTGACTTCAGATCTGCCACAATCTTCTGTTTGACTTTTGTTGCCAGTAACTGTATGATCTCATTTTTGAATTGTTTTTCCAAGGTAGTGGTGTGTGTACATTTCTTGGATGGTGACTCTTCGTAGATGCTCCTGGAATACAGCATCAAACTCAGCCATCAGCTCCACAATTTTAAGGAAGTTTCCATTGTTTGGCACATACAGCTGATCTGAAGTGCCACGCAGTGCTAGGTTTTGGGTAGCAAGCATTCTCACAATGGCAATGAGCCTTTTCAGAACATTTTGCCAGTAAAGAGACTCTGATGCAATCTTCTCTTGATGCTGATCATCTATGGTGGCCTTTAACCTTAGTCTCATCTCAAGCTCTTTCCACCTATGGAATGCTCTCTGGTGATTTGCTGCCTTCTCATGGCATGCCAGATTTCTAGCCAGATTTTTCCAGTCCTTTGTTCCTGTAGAACCCAATGTGGCTGGAACATTAGACTGGAAGAGTTTGCAACAAAAACAGTATGCAGCATTCTGGGTTTTTGAGTACATAAGCCATGGCCTCTCCACTTTGTCACCATTGGGGATTTCACGCCAGTAATGTGTTGGATGGAAACTTCTATTTTCATTGTCTTTGGGGAACATGAAGTTTTTCACTTGCTGTGGCCCATGCAGTACAAGGAAGTCCCTCAGGCTACTGCTCAAGTGGGTCCACAGTCCTGGATCATCTAGACTTAAGGAACTAAACTCAGCAGCAGCTGTTTCTTGCGCCTCCACCACACTCTTCTCTGATCTACACTTTTCTTCAGGAATGTGCATGGTTACATCCATTTGAGATGGAGATATGGATGCTGCAGTAGCTGCCAGGTCACCTGCACTCTGACTAACTGGAAGATCAGGCATCTCCTCACCACTCACATCCTCACTGGGGCCGGAAGGCTCACCGTGAACATTTGTGTCTATGTATCTCAGGAGACCTCCTTCCTGCTTAGATAGAAAAGCGTCCTTTGCTTTCTTTCTTTTTCTGAATGCTGCCCCAGAGGGGCGTTTTCTTCTTTCACTCATGACTGCTGGTCTGTGCCAGCTATAGTGGCTCTCAACACTCAATGGAAGGGGACAAATAAGCAGGCTGGTAGCAGGGTCTGAGTGAGGGAAGATATCAGCGTCTTAAGGGCCTAACTGGCTCCTACTACTTCAGTTGACTCCCTGTTCTCCTCAAGTGGGTTCAGGGAAGCAGCAGGAAACAGGAAGCTCCCTGAGAAGCTGGTGTCAATCAGTCCAGGCTCCTGGGGGTGTTAGAGAGGTACATAAGAGGCTCCGCTCTCTCCCTGCAGCTCCTGCTGCTTTCTGTTATTCCCTCTCACCTTTTCTCCTGCCTGCCTAGGGTGACCAGATGTCCCAATTTTATAGGGACAGTCCCGATTTTTGGGTCTTTTTCTTATATCGGCTCCTATTACCCCCCAGCCCCGTCCCGATTTTTCACATTTGCTGTCTGGTCATCGTATGCCTGCCTGTTATGTCTCTTGTGCCCTCCTTCCTCCAGCACAGCATTCCACCATTTTTGTGCATCTAGAGCAGAGAGAATACATATGCACCAGCAGCAGACACAATTTTCTACATTCTGGGTCCTAGTGGTGCCCCCCCACAGTCTGGCACCTGAGGCGGCCACCTCAGTTCGCCTCATGGTAAGGCCAGCCCTGCCCTGGGCTCTGGGGCGGGGGAAGGTGTCTGGGCTGAGCGGGGGCACGGCTGGGCTCTGGGGAGGGGATGTGGGTATCTGGGCAAGGGAGGGCCCCATGGCTGGTCTCTGGGGGTGTGTGGTGCGCGTATATTACCAGGGGGGAGGGAGGGCTGCGGATGGGCTCTGGGGGGAAGGGGTTGTGGGTGTCTGACCCCCTAGCTGGGCTCTGGGGGGGGGGGAGGGGAAGGGTGCAGAGAAACAGGAACTGGGTTGTCATAGGGCAGGGGTCGGCAACCTTTCAGAAGTGGTGTGCCGAGTCTTCATTTATTCACTCTAATTTAAGGTTTCGCGTGCCAGTAATACATTTTAACGTTTTTAGAAGGTCTCTTTCTACAAGTCTATAATATATAACTAAGCTATTGTTGTATGTAAAGTAAATAAGGTTTTTAAAATGTTTAAGAAGCTTCATTTAAAATTAAATTAAAATGCAGAGCCCCCGGGGCCGCTGAAAATCACCTCGCTTGCCGCCTTCAGCATGTGTGCCATAGGTTGCCTACCCCTGTCATAGGGGTTTCTTTAACTCTCTACTCCTGTGGGAATTTGTGTGTCTCTGTATTGTTACAGACATACTTGTTGACAGGTATTTTGAAATAAATTACCAAAATAATTGAAACTGGTATGATTATGTGGTGTTATTTTACAATATTGTGTGCAGAATTTTTAATTTTTTTTGGCGCAGAATGCCCCCAGGAGTATTCTTGGCCCTTTTAGTGGAACAAGCTCCTTTCTTTTAATCATTTCACTAGGTCTTTGTCCAAATGTAATTGTGGATGTTCTCATTATTCATATAAGTGTCTATTTTTAAAAATTCTAAGTTCTTGGCCTCAATCTTTTATGTTAACTAGTTTAACAGGTTAAAGGCATTGAAAAATAAAGTATTTCCTTTATCAGTTATAAGTTTGTTGTCTTTCAATTTCATTGAATGGCCCCTTGTTCCATGATATGAGAAAAGGTAAATCAGGTACTACTATTCTCCCGCTCTGTACCATTCATTAGTTTGTATCTCTCTCTATCATCTCTCTAAACTAAACATTTTCATTGTCTACTCATCCAGAACTGTTTCCATGTCGCTACTCTCCCATTCCTGAACCTCCTCTATTTCTTATATATATTTGAGATAGGATGTTTGAACTGTTAAGGGATACCATAATTTAAGAAATGCCATCATTTTTAATAATAATTTTGGACTTATTTTATATCCAATCAACTAATTTTTGTTTACATTTTTGACTGCCATCACACACTGAGCAGAAGTTTTCCCTGAACTGTCCAAAATGATGCTTAAAAAATTGGGCCTCTGCAGAGTTGCCATTTCATTCTTCAGTGTTACATGAATTTGTCTCAGTCCAAATTCACGTAACTCCAACATTTGGAACATACAAGTCTTTACTGTATATTTAATATATGACATTTGATTGTGACCCAGGATGGAAACATGAATTAGGCATGTTTTGTGGCTGAGTGAGAGGGGTCTTCTGGAAGATAGAAGATGTATCTCAATTCAGGCTATGTCGACACTACAAGGCAGGGGTGTGATTCCTCTGCTTATGTATACATACTCGCACTAACTCATGAGTGTAAACAGCAATACAGCCATGGTACATGGTAGCATCAGTCGCGGCAGTGGAGGCAGAGCTGAGCCATACTGAGTATGAGTCTCAGGAGGATTTGTACTCGGCATGGTTCAACTGTGCCTCCGCTCCCGCTATTGGTGCTACCCTGGTTACACCGCTGTTTATACTCATGTTAGCTCCATGAGAGTTAGCATGAATGTGTGTACACAAGCAGGTGTAATTCCACCCCTAGCTCGTAGCAGAGACATAGCCATAGTGTCAAAGGCTAGACTGCTTTTCGAAACGTCTCCGTGAAATCCCTACACTATTTTGTCTGACTAACACCAAACTTACATGCATAAAACTCTTCTGTCAAGAGGCCACACACAAAAAGTTTGAAAGAGAGGGAGGGTTGGGTTTTTGTTTGTTACTGTTGTTAAAGAAGATGGGTATGTGTCAAACTGGACTCATGGGGCATCAGCATGTGGCAAGGTTAAAAACCTTTGTGCTAATTAGAAAAAGGAGATCATATCATAGATGGATGAGACTGAGGTATGAATGTTCCAAGGGGCACAGAGAAAATGTGTAACACAAAACTGTTATAGGCAGTAATCAGCTCAAACCCAATAGTACACTGAACTAAAGAAAGAAAGGATGAAGCTATAAGGACGTTAAGGATAAATATCTTTAGATGGAGGGTAATACATTTGTTTGTGGACTGGACTACCATGGTCAGCAATAAAAATTGCAACATTAAATGTATTAAAAAAGGAGTTAGACTAATATTTAGTGTTTGTACTCTTGCCAATTTCTTTCTTCTTAGATAGAGAAGGGTGGCTTTAACCTCCCCCCATCCCCCAAACACACACACACACACACACACACTTCTATGCTACATAACTAAAGCCAGGCTAACTCAACCAGATTTAATATAAGCTACCAAATGAAAGGCTAACACCAATCAGTTCATGAGTGGGACTACGAAAGATGAAGAGAAATATTATCAGGGAGCCATTAACACAATAGTATAAAAAAAATTAGAACTCAAATTAATCTGGATTTTAATCAAAATTTCTAAGGAAGCCCCTGAGCAGTTAATGGTTTTCCTATGGCAATAGGGACATTCTCAAAAAGTACTGAAGCAATGAGAAAATATTCATACTTCAGTGGTGCAGGTGCTGCAGATCTTTTAGACATGCTTGCAGGAGAATCAGATCTTCTCAGAGGGGATCCCAGGCCAGATGATGAAACAGGTGTTGTGGGTCGCTTCTCCTTTTTTATCTTTTCAGTCTAGAAAAAGAAATTCAGGTGTTTTTGTTTAGCTTGTAATTAAAAGCAATGCTTCAATGATACAGATAGTTTATTAACACAAGGACATATAAACAGATTTGCATAACATTCACATAAAATGGAAGTTTTCTAAATCCCAGCATACAATTGAACTGCAAGATCTTTTTCAATACTGTATATACATTTTTATGTCTTGCACACACAGTATATGCTGCTGCAAAAATACCTTTCAGGCCATAAACAAATATTAATGGAGTGGTACAGAAGGGCACTGCCCCTGTTGGAGCCCGGAAAGCATTGGGTAGAATTTTCAAAAGCATCTACTGACTTCCACAACTACACAGACATGTTCTTTCTATCAATTATTACAAGAGATATGGCACTGTCAGGAGACTTGGCAGAAAAGTTGAGCTTTTGTTCTCAGATGCTATGCAGTGACTAGGCACATGCAGGCTAGGTTAAGTTTCCATGCCTCTATAGAAAATGTACAGTTGTCAATAGTAAAAATGTTGAATAAATTTCACTTAAAATTATATGTACAGAAAGAAGTGAAACTTGACAGGTATAAATTAGTGATGCTGCCAATACATTAGGCAAGCTACGGGAGCATGAGGAAAATTTGCCAATTCACTAGTAGGGTGGCTTTATTTCTAGTCAAACACTCTCAATGGTGGCGACCTCCCATTTGCCATGCAGCTGTAAACCCATTCCCAGAGGTACTGGTTTCATAAGACGCAGCACGTCCAGAAAACATGTTTCACTGCCAGAAATGTAGATTCCCTGAATACAGAAATGTCATTCCCACTAATGCTGGTTAATAGAGGCTACACTGCCTTCCAGGAAGATATTAAAAACCTGCTGATTGGCAGGTGAATAGAACCAACAAATGGACGTGAATGTTTTTCTGCTTTCTGTTCTTAAAAAAAAAAAAAAAAAAAAAAAAAAAAAAAAAANAGCAGCTAAAGCAACATAACTTTGTCCAGGAACGCAATCAAAACATGTTCCAAACCCACCTGTGTAACTTCAGCTGCAGTTGCCCCTTTCATGGCATCAGAAGTGGAAGCTGATGCTGCCTTCTTCCTTTCTGCACTTCGGGTGGGGGAAGGCTTGTAGGGAGATTTAAGAGGACTAGCTGGTGCTACACGAGGACAGATATGGAATACTAAAGAGTTATAGTACAATAGCAAGAGCAAAGGGGAACAGACAGAGGAAGTAGGGGAGAGGAAAAAACAGCACAACTTTATGTTATAACATTAAACATGGCAAACGACATTTTTAAAGGTTTATTTAAATGGATATTTAAATCACATTAAATCCGTGCCTTTTGCATATGTGCAGAATGGTCTCATTTACCAAAAATGCTTTCACTAAAAGCATTAACATAAAACTAAGTGCATTTTTAAAAAGCCTATAAAATACCTGAGCACTAAAGTATCTCTTTTACCCATATAAATTCTGAATAACTTTGTAAATACAGATTTTGTGATTTCCCCCCCGCTTCTGAAGAGTGCTGATCTCCTTTATTAAACACGCATAAAAAAAGATTAATAGGATAGCCGTAGTTGTGTCGGTGTAGACAGTGCTAGGTCTCTGCCAACCTAACTACTGCCTCTCAGGGAGGTGGATTAGCTACGCCAATGGGAGAACCCCTCCCATCACAGTAGTGAGTGTCTATACCGAAGCACTACAGCAGTGCAGTACCTGTGCGGCTGTAGTGCTTCAAGCACAGACAAGACCTCAGTCACCGAGATCAAATAGGTGCTTTTAAAAGCTGTACCCATGCGTCCTAAAAAAAGCTCGTCTGAGACATATTAAGTGCATGGTTATTATTACTAAGTGCACAGTTATTGTTACTGTGCACATATTAAATGCAAAGTTATTGTTACTACACATAACCTTGAATTTGAAAGTTCACTGATTATGTGCATCATGACCAGAATCACAGCGCTTCCTCCCCCCCCCTTTGTTGTCTTTTTTTTTTTTTAAACTTGCAATTTGAACAAAGGTTTGTGAAAAGAGGATATTCTATGTTTTGCTCGTATTGCTTTGGCAATATGTTGGGCACCTTTCACACATGTGAAAAAACAATATTAACTGGAAGAATGTGAGAAAAGGCAAAACAAAAAACAATTTTGCCCTGCGTTTGATGTCTTCTATATAAATCATGAAGAACCCATAAAAGATTTAGTCTTGCCTCAGTGCAGGGAACTGGACTAGATGACCTACTTCGGTCCCTTCCAGTCCTACCTTTCTGTGGTTGTGTGAAGTAAAAGCAACACACTTTTATTTTGTCTTAGTAGCTCTCCTTTAATTTAGAGCAGAGTACACTGACATTCTGAGTTGGCTTTCCTTTAGACAGTTGCTTTGTGAACAGTAAAGCAGGAATTCTCTCATGGCTAAAGTGTTCTATATCATAACTTCCAAAGTACAATATTTTTCATGTAGAAACAAAAAACTCAGGATCTTTTAATGAGTCTACCTTTATATAGCATAAAGAAAAAGTGGAGGGGAAAAAGAGAACATCTTTTTGCTCTGTAATATACCTTTGAGCATCCTTTTATTAAGAGGTAACATACAGCACATGAGTAGATTTGAGTCACGTAATATGGGAATAACAGATGACATCGATGCTGTACCTTATCACAATTTTGTCCTGAAAAGTAAATATTTTCCTTTGCAGAAAGTCTATTTAAAAAAAAAAAAGTGCACAAAACTTTTCCTACTTTTGGTCCTGATTCTGCAAATATGTACTCATGTGAGTAGCCCCACTGAAGTCAATCGGATTAGTCATGTGCATAAAAAATCAGTAAGGCTGCTGCTGAATTTAGTTTTGTGTTGGCAGGGATTATAGATTATAATAGATTTATAATATACAGAAAAGAAGCACTAATTACCATCACTCTCAATTTCTATAAAAATAATACATATAATAATATATATTTTTATCACTAGAAAAACTGATATCCTCCACTCTGTGCTTCTAGTTTATTTCTAAGTATACCCAAGAACTTAACGCTTTTATGATCTGTTCCTTTACAAAGACAAAAATGATTCCATAATAAATAATTGCAGCCCTAATAAAGCAATTATGGATGAAATTACATGTTTAAAATGCTAATTTGTATTTTGGAAATTATTTGGGTGTTGAGGATAAAGAGCACTACATTAATGTGCTATCTTTTGCTCTGATAAGTAGGTCACCTTGTAGGGAAGGTCCAAAAGTTGAGCTATCTCATAATTATTCTACCCTGGTTTGGAATTTCCTGTTGATTTTATTTAGTTAGTTAATTCAAGACCCTGTCACCAAATTTTCTTATAAATAAAAGGTAAGAACTGAAAAGGACAAAATGGTAGACATGTAAATATTTCCATGCTTTTGAGACATTACTACCCAAAATGGAAGTAAAATTATATTAAAAAACAACAGATAATATCTCTATGCAATTTTTCAAGTGCAGCTAAACACATACCTTAACATTTTCAAAGGGCACAATTTTCATTTTTACCTGAATCATTGTATTGCTCAGAAAGCATTAATGTACTTCTGCTTCTGGCTAAAGAAGACTGTGTGGGAGTCAGCAGTCGAGAAACAATAAAGTTTTCCACTGGACTAAGGTGCATGCGGTGAGCTGAAGGATGGGAGCAAATAAAACAAATTTTAAAAGCAAAAACTAAAAAAAAATATTTGTTTTAAATAACTTAAATAAAACCAGCGAAATGATCAAATGAAATGAACAAGAGAAAACCTGTTATGTCTGTGATTTAAAAATGCAGTTAAAGAAGTTAATGCTCCTCTGAAGGAGGTTTCTGGTTTCTTCATCATTTTAAGCCACCTAAATTATCTTCCAACCTGTATAATAAATACAGTAGATTAAACTTGTTTTTTATACAGAAGAAACTTCAGTTCTGCAAAATGGTTGCTTACATGACTCAGCATGAAAAGGGTTTGCTTTTTTCCCCCAATGACAGAGCAGTTCCTGGTTTGTGTGCTAAGTACATTTAAAATGCACAGTCTCTCTGTGGTACATACCTTATTTATACAGTACATCCTTACGCCTTTCCTCCTCATAAATATGAGGTATGACTACATAGGTTTATAAACAAATTCCTATTACCTGCATTTATAAAGTCACCCATTACCATAACCTCCGAGTTCTACATTTATATTTATTAAGCAACTCTAAAACTAATTTAAAATGAAGTATGTTTACTGTTGCTTCTTGTTTCTGTCAAAATATTTGTCATTTGTTCTAAAAGAAACAGAGGGACAAATCCTTCAGTATTTACTGTACAGTTATTACCTTCTAAAGGGCCTAATCTTGCAGAGTGCTCATCATCTGCAGAGCCTCTCATGGATCAGGCCTTTAAGTTAAATTAAAAGACTCTAGAAATCGTGACACAAGTGACAACTTCCAGATGGCTCAACGATGACAAACTTTTGTCAATAACACCCAGTAAATATACACCTGTGCTCATTTTTTAATTATAGTTTCTTAATATAGCTAAAGCGTCACAAGCAATGCAGTTCTGGAGGATTACTGCAATTACATTTTGTGCTCGGCCCTGTTTCTTAGTGCATCACGAGATGAAATACAACCAGTATGAAATTCTTGCTGTGTTTTACTGTTTAAATAAACCTCGTATTTACTTAAGGTGCAGAAGCATAATACATCACAGTGTGAACTATCACATCTCAAAAAAAACCCCTAATTTGCATCCTCTCTTTAATTCATCCAACGTTTTCACTGCCCTGCCATTCCTCACCAATATTCAACCACAGTAATGCAGATAACTGGCCACCCAAAATGGTTACATGAAAGTGCACTTTGTCCTCTATGGCACAGACTTATATCTGCCGTGCAACATTTAGTCACACACAACCTGGGATCTCTAACATGGCAGCATTATCCTGGGCTGGCTATAAAGCTATTTCATGTATTTAAGATCTTTTACTAATATATTTAACTCACCACCCCAATAATGTTAGAATTGGTTATTGTAAAGAACTCAAGAGTTACAAACAGATCTATGGAGAAGAAGGTGTGCTTTAAACATAGGAGAGTTTATGCTGATAAGAGACAATGAGCAGCATATTCACTTGCCTCTGTCAGGGGAATATGTTATTGCCGCTGTGGAGGAGGAGAGACGCTTACTGATTGGTGACTCCATTTGCTTTGGCAGATTCATTGTAGAAGCTGAAAGTTTGTCACATGCTGCAGAGAGATGCATTAAAGATATTTATATTCATACTACAGTGTTGAACGCTCCCAAAATTAACCTCTCATTTTTTACTCACGGACCTTGTCATTCATCTGGGGGCAATGAATAATGTAGAACAGATAATCCGGAAATTGCTGTAGATACCAGCATTTTATAAGATACAGTTTGGGATACAATTTTTCTGCTTGTGATTTTAACATTTCAATTTTACAATACCCTGTGTAATACAATGCCAGGAGCAAGTGACTTCATACTAAATCCAAATGAATGAAATTGTATCAACGAAAGAAATGCAATACTTGTACAAGAAGAAAATACATAGGCCGCACTAACATAACAAATTTGAACTCTTCCCTGACATCTCTCAGCTTCAGTCTGGAGGAGGTGAGATGTATATCAGCTCCTCCAAAATACTATTCTAATGCAAAATTCAAGGTATTCAACACTAATTTATGCATTTATAGGATGTATGATAGCATCATTTACCTCTTTACCACCTTGTGCATGAGAACTTTCAAAACAATAACTTGGTTTTGGCCCAACCATTTACATTTGTTTTTATTTCTGTTACAATACTGTTTGATAAAGTAAATTTTGGCTTGATAACTATTCCTATGTACTCATAAGTTCAATATAATGATGGAATCACTTATGCCCAATTATTGTAGGGGTGAACTATGACGTGTTGTTCGTTATGTAATGGTCAGAACCTACAAGCATACTGGATGGCTTCAGGGGGGTTGTTTATGTTTTAAATTTTGTTTCTTCTGACAACAAAGAAGTCTCAGTTAGTAACTCACATTCATGTTATAAATTCTACAGTCCTTGCTCAACTATGACTCCCACTTACATCAGTGGAAGTCTTGCCTAAGTGACAACTGCAAGATTTGGCCCTATCTGCTACAGCAAGCAATAAAATTCCTTATGTTCACATTTTTAAAAGGTAGGTGCAATGATTGCTTCCAGAAAATGCATGCAAACCTGCAAATCACTTATTTGTACATTAATACTGGTTTGTGTGAACATTCACCCGTCTGCACAAAAGTAAGTGTCTTGGGGTTTACATACGTTTTTGCAGTACATCAGTTACTCAGGCATTTTGCAGGCATAACCATTGTGCCCATCTTTGAAAAAAAGCTCGAGTAGATTGGCTGTGCTAGATTTCCAAAATATGTCAAATATATTTGCAGCAGAAGGAAAAAACAAACACCACCAAAAAAAAACCCAAACCCCACAATGTACGATTCATCCCTGGTACAGACATACAAGATCTATTTCACAGTCCTCTGAAATTAATATTCTAATCTAACATATAATATAAAATTCAATAAAGTTGTCAAAGGACAAACTCAGAATCAGAATTTGTAATCATTATTACAATGTTCAAAAGACTTCAGCATACTAAAACAACGATGCTTACTAATTTTTAACATATTGTGGATGTAGAGGGTGGGGCTGGAAGGAATAGATACATGATGGGTGACATGCTATCTCCATAACATATTTACTCTTATTGTATAATTGAAATGTTTTTAAAATAGAACCTCTGCCTCATCAAGTCTCTCTTGAACAAGCTACTCAAATGATATACACACAAAAAACTACAAAAACACATATCTGTGCCCACAAATTTGACAAAGACGTGAATGTATTGAGTTATTCAAGTCCACAGTTAGTGAGAAAATTATGAAATGTCTCCATTGTGCTGGAATGCTAGGCATGCATTGCTTCACTATGACAAAATCAAAAGAAAAAAGACATTTGTTCCATATCTTTAATGGTAATAGTGTAGAGTACCAGACTGAAATCACAAGAAAAACAGTGGTTAGGAAGGACAAGATCAGTGGATGGTTTAAAGTGATTAGAACAGTTATAAATGAGACACTATGGTACTGTGATTCTCTGAAATACCATTGTAGGAATCAGCAGCAGCAGTAGAGGTCACAGGGTCTGGAGGAAGGGTGTTGGCAGCTAAACCTAGGAGAGGGGGTGGGGTATTTTCTGATTCACCTATACAGCAGAAAAATCAGAGCAAAGAGAGGTGAAAGAAATTACCGAATAGGTTAAAAAAAAATGTATAAGCTATACTAGAAAATTAAAGAGGTTGCTTTCTAGAAGCATAAGAGATGCTTTTATTATGTTGCAAGTATATTTCCTTCCCCAATTTTTCTTAAATGACAAACCCTGAAAATTGTATTGTGAAATAAAGCTAAATGTTTTTTGCTTTAACATGGACAGAAAAATATATTTACACTTAGTTTAGAAGAGAGCAGCAGTCATATTTCATCATCTGAGCAGAGGGTTTTTTGTTTTTGTTTTTTAATAAACCAGTCCATTTGGAAACCCAGTGAATTTAAATGATATAAACAGAAGAGAGATGAATACCTTTTTGAAACGTAAAAGCAGTTCATGGTTGATTATGAAATAATCATGAAACCAAATCAAAAAGAGCAACAACAACAAAAGAGTATGTGGAAAAATCCATTTTAAACTGTGAATGCTGCATAATCATCTAGAAATCCCTGTGAGCTTTTAGAAGTGCCAGTGACAAAAATAGATTGTTTTCCGCAAAGGTTTGGGCAGCACTCGGTTCCTTTGTGAATACGTAGCAAGCTAAATGTGTTGGGGTTTTTTTAAAATTTCACTTTAGCATTTGCTGTGATCCCCAAAACAGTTTCTGATTACTCTATTAAAATGATCTGCTTTCACAAACTTAGGAGTGACCTTTCTTCCCAGGAGATACCATAGACAGGAAACCTGATAAGCTATTACAAAGCATTTATTCATGCTACATATCAACAGCCCTCACAACATCACAGTAACTATAAACAGGTACCTTCTTTCCCTATCTTTAATCTCATGCATTTTGCACTTCAGGATCTGCAATGCAGGCAGCTTGTTTCACTCACCATCTCTCCCTCCTGAGCCTGCAGCCAGTGCTCCTCCCCACGACCATCGCTTCTGTTTCTGTTCCAGCTGCTGACTACGTTCTAGTGAACGACGCATCATGGCTTCTAAACGTTCCTGGTTAAATTGTTGCAAAAATGAAGAGAGAGAGAAATAAAATCTAATTCGGTTCACCTGGGCTTTCTGATCAAAACTAAAAAATAAACATCATTTGTCACCACACATAACAGGTTCCTGTAATCATGCTATCAACAAAAGAAAAACGACTGAATACAGAAGGTACCAGTATGTCTACCTACCTCCAGAGAAGAGTATCCTTTGTTTGCAATCCACTGAGGTCACTACAGAGGCCTAAGTAAACACCACAGGTTGCATCACTGCCTAGCATCTGTTCCCGCTGGTGAGTCTGCTGCTGTGCTCTGGACTTAATTTGTATAAGAATAATGCTTGACAAGCATTAACTCCTTCTTGTCTAAGCAGGCCTCAGGTTTTTCTCCTTCAGTATTAAAGCTAGATTGCTGCAATGCCAGTGGCTCCTCCTAGCTGCACAGATAAATGATCATTTCAAACCTGAAGCAGGTTGCATTTGCAGGATGACATTTATTTATTTTTTAAATCCCTGCTTCCCCCAAAACACCTTCTACAGATTAGACATTTAAGATTGTCTTTATCCTAATCTGAGTTGCATAGACCATTCAATTTAGATACACCTTTTTAAACACATATTTACTACTACTTGCTCTGAACAACTTGCTTCCCCCTCCCTTACCCCCAGATCCCCCCTCCCCTTCACTCTGCCTGGTGTCTTTTTTTTCTGGTCCCTCTGGAAATCTTGCCCCACCTTTAAACTTTCAACTGTTTATGCATGATCTTTCCACCACCTCCACCTCCTGGCCCTCACTGAAACCTGACTCCTCCATCCATGCCTGTTACCATCTTCCCCCTACAGTGCGCGCTCTCTCTCTGCTTTATTCAATATGTTGGCACTGGCCTTTTACTTTCTTACTCTTTTTTTCCTTCAAAATGGGCATCATCTTGTTCTTTGCCCTCTGCTTATTTTTTGCATCTCTTGCCTCCCACGGTCCTGGTCCTTCTTCCTCTCTTTCTCCAAACTGCCCTCCATCATCCTTAGCTACTTCAGCCTCCATGCTGAAGATCAGTCCAGTTCTGCAGCCTCTCACTTTCTTACTCAACATTCATTCATTCGTTTGTTTTTTACCTCAGTTCCTCTACTTACTACCTCAGTCACTCTATTTTTCACGAGACACTGGATTCTTATGCTCTAAATTTTCTGTCCCGGATCACCATATTATCTTCCTTATTCATCCGTTAAACCCCAACCCAATCTCAAAATCCGTGTGTTACCTCCAATCTATTAAATTATCAACTTCCCGCTGACATTAACACCATCCTTTTATCATTAACCTCTTTCACTTTGGCAGAGAACACTGGTCTCCAGAGGCAATGCATAAGGGGCATACAGGGTCATGTTCTCCCCCCCGATTTGCTGCTTGGCTTCTACTGAGCATGCTCACAAAGACTTCTCATAATACTTACCCAAATGGCATCTTGTAAGGTATCATATGTAAACTGGTAACACACTAGATATTAATATTATTGCATGATTTACGTACGTTTAGCATATGAAGAGTTAGCTAGGTGTGCTGGAAATGTGTTTAGATCAAGCATACTAAGTAGAGTGAATAACAAACCTGCTCTAGACAAAGGAATGTGGATTTAACTGTCTGCCTAGCTTGATTACAGGCAAAGGACAATGAAAGTACATTTACATATAAGGTAAACAAAGTAATCAAGTTAACAGGTGATGGAAGAGCATGGTGAGCATACTAGGGGACTCCCCAGAGTCTGAACCCTCAGAAGGTCTTCATGGCTCTTGAGGCAAAGTCAATGGACTTTGGGGAATAAAATGGGAGCAAACATCCTGGCTATCCGTCACTTAGGGGACAAAGGGAACAGCACCCTCTGATTCTGTGAACGCTGGATCCTCTGGCCTGAAGGGCGAGAGATGCTGGTAGTTTGAGGTCAGTGAGAAAGCTTAGGCAAAGATTGTAACTTGTTAAAATTAAGTTTTAGTCACTAGGAA
The DNA here is from genome assembly GCA_003942145.1 of Platysternon megacephalum. Taxonomy (NCBI): domain Eukaryota; kingdom Metazoa; phylum Chordata; order Testudines; family Platysternidae; genus Platysternon; species Platysternon megacephalum. The sequence goes on from QXTE01000043.1 coordinate 8,050,971, forward strand.
ACATGTTTCTGTTTTATTTGTAACCATTTGTCTCTGTTACTCTTGCTTAGTATCACTTAAGTCTACATTCTTTATCAATAAACGTATGCTTAGTTTTACTATAAACCATCTCAGTGCTGCATATTAAGATAAAGAGCATGTCCTATTTCTGGCTGAGTGTAAATGCCTCCACCCCATTCTCCTCCATGATCTATCCACTGATTTCAGCAGCAGGCCACTTCCTACTCCTGGATCCTGATCTACTGGTTCTTCCTCTCCCTCTGCTCCTTTAGTTTCTCCTCTCCCTCTTTCATGGATTCTTTCAGTCTCTCTCAGGGCTCTGTCCATTGTTCCATCTTTTCCCGCTACCCTGGATGACCTAATCTGATCTCGAACTTTCAACTATTATTGTCTATGTACTGATGAGTCCTTCATCTATGTCTCCATACTGACATCTCCCCCTTTGATCTGTCGCTCATCTCCAGCTCTCTTTAGAACATCACATCCTAAATGCCCTGCCATTAGCTAATGTAAAACATGCCAAAAGCAAACTGCAGCTTTTTGTCCTTTTCCTTTTTTCCTATGTCACTGCCAATACCATCAGTGTCCAAGCAAACACACAAGCTCCCTTCTCTTTTTCCCCCTCCTCAGTTCCCACCCTCCCTCCAAGTGCATGCATAGGGAGGCACACACAGGCCACCACAAAATCCAGACGTCTCCCTCTACAATAGCTCAGAAAAATCCATACCTTCCTTCCTGTCTGTGAGTAACATGCTTGTCCATACTGTGGTCTTCTCCTGCCTTTGCTATGCAGCTTTTCTGTCTCCCTGATTCCAGACTTGCTCCCCTCCAGTCTACCATGCCATGACCTAAACAGACTTCCTTTCCTGCTTCTCTGACCATGTTATCCCCACATTCAAATCCCTCTTCTGTCTTCCACTCATCTTCTACATCAAGTTCAAGCTTCTGGTCCTCACCCTTCAAGGCCATATTAACTCCACAGCCTAATCATTGCTCTCATTTCCTTTCATTTCCTCTACTCCTCCCAAGCCTCCTACCTCACCCATCTCTTTATAGTCTCCTCCCACTCACTTACATTACTTTCTCCAGTTATCCTCCTTGCCTCTGAAATGTCATCCCACCAGTGTTATGCAAAACAATCACTCTTTTCTCTCATATCCCTCTTTAAACACACTTCCGCAAAACCTACCAACCTTATCATAGCTAATAAGTATTATAACACACTTATTTTTAAAAAATGTGATACTATATATTAAAATGTCAGATGGTTATAAGAGGCAACGTGTATTTGTTTGGTCTGTTTATAACTTTAGTATTCCACGGGGCAAAGATCATGTCATCCTCTGTTTTGTAGGTCAGATAACACAATGATGGCATTTAAAATAACTAACACCACTGTTATATGAACAAAATAAAGCACAAAATGAAATAGTCTAAAGGAAAAACTGTGGGTTTTTTCATATGTATTTGAAAACTCACGTTACCCACATTTAGAATTTGATATCTTAAATTGTATAGTATGAAACTACAAAGAGAAAAGGATTTTCTGTATATTTTATTTGGAAATATATACTTTCATTTATGTAGTGCCTTTCATCAAAGAATCACAGAACACTTGAATATTAAACCCTCACAAAATTAACAAACATATACATTAACATTTTAAACTAGCAAAATATCACATACTTAAAGCAAAAACCAAAAAAACCCAGCTTGTTAGCCTATAAAATGCAGGGTTAGCAAAAACAACATTTGGATTTAGTACTGCTACAACCAATTTATTTGCCCAGGAATAGCTAAACAGTAGGACACAAATGCATTTCTCCATCAGCAACACAAAATTTGCTGCCTTTGTTACATAGACCCTAACTCATTGAAAGACATTTCATACACTATGCCAGCTTCCCATCTGGAATCTGTAATAGCTATTGTGAAGGTAACTGCTGCACTATTGATATGTTGAGCCATCAAAAACAATCCTATAGTATTCCATGAGCTTCACATGAAGGTTAAATCAAGAATAAGCAAACTATGAAAACCTGAAAAGAGCCACCTACTGTTCATACAGAAAATATAACATTTATTTCTGCATTCCAAAAACCCTTATAGCCATCAACCCAAGTTTCTTCAGTCTAAAAAACAGAACCATTTGGATCACCCCAAATTACCTCTTTTAAAAAAAGCATTAGCACAGAGAGCGCAAGTACATTGATCAAGAACTTCCCTTTCATCTATACAAAATATAATACACACAAAAGGCAAAAGAATCCAATTTCTTTTCTCATTCAAACTGGAGGTTATTTTACAAATATCATGGGTATAAACAAAAAGGAATTTGTTAAAAGGACAGCTTAAAAAAGTCACGCTCCCGCCTGAAATTTTTGTACCTATTGTTACAAACAACTAGCTAACTGTAAGATTAGAGAAAAAAATAATTCTGTTCACCTATAGTAAACAAAATGAAAAAAGAGGATTTAAAAAAAATCAAAACTGTGTATATAGTTAGTTGCACTATTTCTAAATACCACCACCCAGTCACTTTCAACTTTTATTTGTGTGGGTCTTTTGCACAGCAATGAGGGAAAGAATTTTTTTTTTGTTTTAAAGGGGAAAAATGTGCATTGTAAAAAATCACAAAAATTTTGACACCGACCTTCACCACTCCTCCTAACTGCCCTTCTACACACAACCCTTTACCAGACTACCCTAGTTTAACACAACCTATTTCTACTCCAGACATTCGTACTGACTGGGAAAACATATCTGGTGAACAGGTGTGCAGAAGGGGACAGGTAGGGCAGAGTTAAGGTTGCAGTGCATGGTCTGTGGTATATGATAGTTATAGCATGTTTGCAGTTGGAGGAGAAGAGGGTATGAACTGATAGGTTGCTTAACTTTATTTCTTTACCTTTGTAAGTTTGTGTCAGGTAAGTTGCATGTGTAATAGCTTACCTGCTTGACAATAACTTTTTTTGTGTATTTATATATTGGATTAAGTTACACACAAATGAATTACAACACTTATTATGAAAAAATTATTATTCACATTTTTTGGTTCAAACAGTAATTAACTGGAGTCCCCAAACATTCATGAATATTTCCAATCTATTTTTTTTAAACACATACCCTTCCCAAATGTGAGTTTCAAAAATATGAAATTTACTCCATAATGAATATTTAACTGAGAGAAATCCTTCCAATGATGCAGAATGATTTTACAACAGCTATTACCAAGATGTGTTGAAGTTGGGAGCTGGGTTTTGTGTATGTACCTATTTTGCAGTGCTTGTTTATTTAAACCTCAATACAGTGGTAGATTCAATGTTAATTTTGTCTTTTTAAAAAATATAATCTGACATTTTTACCCCAAAATGATGTATGAATGGGCAGGGTAGAAAAATATGAGAAAGAGCACCCAATACGCTTGACACAGTCAGTCCAAGTTAGAATGTAATCCAACGTCGTACATTTTGACAGGTGTTCACATTGCTTTATTAACAAAAACGTGAGAGGAGCAGAGGACATTACATCTAAAAAGAGATACATTTAGAATATGTTGAAAGACCTACTAAAGCACTCCAGTCTCAGAAGTGCTTTGGGGTAGGAGTGGGGACAGACCTGCATTTTACTAAAGTATGAGGAACAAACTTCCCAAAACCACTGGCTATACACTAATAAAAAACGCACTTGAAACTTTTCTGGACAAGAGAGTGCTTTCTTCCTTGAAATGTCAGAGGTTTTTAATCCAATGCTATTGGACAGTTTTAAAATAAATATGGTGCCATCTGGAACCTCTAGGAAAAAAGGAGTAGCTAATAAGGAGAGGGTTAAGTTAAAATAAAAATTCAGTTTCTACTTGTCACATTCACACAGTTCCTATCTGAGGAAATTCTCCTAAATAATGATAAAAAGTGGAAACACACCCACTTTCACTCCATTCTGCAATGTGGCTAATCATCACCTCAGAGATGGCCTTGCTGGAGCCACTCCACTTTTACTACCGATTCCCTTAAAAATACACAAACCCCCCTATCTGCCTTTGCACAGGCAACAAGGAAGAAGAGAAGTCAGAATAGGTGGGACTTTCACCACCTACTCATCTTCAAAAGTACTTGCAAGTACAAAATAGCTGAGCAAAGGATTCTCAGCTCTATGAAAGGAATAAGCCTAATACAGATTGTGGAGAGCCACTCTCCTTTCTTTAAAAAAAAAAAAAAAGTTTACAGACTCAACAACAACAAATATTTTCTACCCAGATTCTCATGGCTTATTCCATCACAGATATGCAGTGATCTTCCCAGTATATTTTCTGAAGATGTTATATATATGTATGCATTTACAAGTGGAAATTTACATTATGCAAGTGGAAGCACTTCTCTCTTTGAACATCACGAGAGGATGGTTACAGAAAGGTTTGTGATGGTGCATACACTTAACACAAAAACTCACATAACACAAGAACCAGGGGTCACCCATTGAAGTTAACAGACAGCAGGTTTAAAACAAACATAAGGAAGTACTTCACACAATGCACAGTCAACCTGTGGATCTCATTGCCAGGGCATGTTCTGAAGAACGAAAGTATAACTGGTCTCAGAAAAGAATTAGATAAGTTCATGGAGGATATGTCCAACTATGGCTATTAGCCAAGATGGTCAGAGATGTAACCCCATGCTCTGAGTGTCCCTAAGCCTCTGACTGCCAGGTGCTGGGACTGGACAGGGGATGGATCACTGCTAAATGCCCTTTTCTGTTCATTCCCTCTGAAGCATCTGGCACTGGCCACCATCAGAAGACAAGTTACTGGGCTAGATGGACCATTGGTCTGACCCAGTATAGCCATTCTTATGTTCTTATACTTGCCCGTTTTCTTTTTTTTCAGATGGATCACTGATATGCATTTCCAGCTGTGTCCAATTAGTTTAACACATCTTGGGAAAGTATTGTCATGGCAATGAAGTAATTTCAGAAGGAGATAGAGGTTTGTTGCTGCTCATAATAAAGGTAAAACAGGAGCAATTCTTAAGATGATTCATATAACACATTGGTGGGCAAGCAGGATGGTTGCCCTGGATTCTAACTTCCAGAGGGTGCCAGACTGCTGTGCCACTCAGCTTTGTTTACTTTCTGCTCTGCTGATTGGCTAGCCAAACTTTCTGTATTTTTTGCTCTGCCACTCAGGCGGGGCACGAGTGAACCAAAAACATTTTCTGCCCGGGCCAACAAAACAACTACGGTATGAGACCATAATTTATTTATTTTTAAATGAAGCAAATCATTTCCACGGAGAGTAAAGCACACAGAGAACCAGATCATAGAAACAGGATGTCACAGTTAAAGTAGGAGAGGCCAGATTTTGTTTTCTCTTTTAAAGTTAAAGTCGGGGCAAAATGTACATAGACTGAAAGAAGAGAAAAGGGAGTAAATTATTTTGATACTACATGGAAATATTTTCTCTCTTTTGCAAAGGCGTTTCGGTCATAGGGAAGGTTTCAAGGCTCTCTAGAATGTGTCCTTACAAGATTTGAAAGTCAACTATTCTAGGAAAGTCATCTTCCCATGACATCTTTTTTCATCCCCCCTGTCTTTTCAAAAAACTTTTAATTCTTAATCAGCTGCAGTAGCAGTGGTAGTGTCTACTAAGGCCCAAGCCGTCTTCAACCTCTGCCCGCGTGTGAACACATAATAATAGTAAGAGGAACCTTATTGTGATTAACAGCAGCATGATTATAGCAGTGAACTTAAGTGTTAAAGTGAAATCCTGGAAGTGCAGGGCAAGCTTGTGGCCATTGGTTTTCAGCAGAATTGGAACTTTCACACTGTATTTTAAGTCTCTATCCCTTTATGGTTTGTTAAAACCTTCCTCATAGGGCGGAACTGCAATGGTCTACTGCAAAGTTTCTTCTGAGATGTGAACATGCCCCATTTTATTGTGATGGAGTGCTAACTCTGAAACGTTTTGGATTGTTGCCATTATGCAATTCCCTATTTTAAGGGACTCTGGTTTTCCAGTTTCTGTTTTTACTCATTTCTATGTTCATCTTTTTGATACTTCAGTGCACTGACACTGCATAAAATAATATTTTATAGGTTTGCCTGAATTGTTACTACATAATTTATCAGAAATCTGTTGCTTCTTTAACAATGAAAAAACACATAAAACTAATTAAAAGAGTTTTAAAGCAGTCTCCTTTCACGCTTGTCTCCTATGTCGCCAGCCTCTCCATAAGTGTGCAGATACACACATGCACACACTGCATTTAGAGAGCTACATCAGAAATTAGGCCACTGTCCACCACAACAAAAAAACAAATTGAGTACTAACTGACCCTGGCAGAGAGCATGCGTCTGCAAGTGCACACACAAGCCTTTTAGAATACTTTATCCCTTTTATTCTAAAGATTGGTATTTCCAGTTGGCCTACATTATTTACATATGTTCCATTGAGACTTTCTGGTTTTGTTTTGGGATATGGTAGGAAAAGGAAATATGTATTTAGATGTATAAAATGCTCCATCTTTCAGTGGACAGTGTAAAGAGGACATGAAAAAAGAACCTTGCATTTTCTGATTCTTCCCTCTCGTCCTGGCTATTTTTAAAAAACTGACTCTTGGAATGCTACATTAACTCATGCATTATTGAAAGCCCTAGTTATTTCAGCAGAAACATCCAGCTAACATTTGGGTTTTGACTGAAATTACAAGATAGAGAAACCCACGCTTCCCAGCTAGAGTCTCTCTATGGAGGAGCAAGATGCATGTGGGATGGGTAGGATAAGTAGAAAACTTATGTGGATAGCAGTAAACTACAAGGAAGCTTGTGGAAAGATCATTCTGCAGCTAACACTGCATGGCTGCGACTGTGTTGCACGGGTCAGTAAAGACTGTGGTTCAGATTTTCAAGGTCAACTACGTGATGTAGACACACAACACTGATTAATTTTATGGTGAGTTGTGTATCTAAAATCCAGCAAACAGGCTATGAAAATCTTTGCCTGTATTCTGCTGATTGGAAGCCATGTCTTGAGTGAATGGCTGCAAAAATATTTTTGAAGTGCTTAAAAATATTACATTTCAGTGGGAAGCAAAGGGACATGTCTACAGCTGCCAGAGGAATGGAACAACAGGCGACTTTTCTTGCAGGTGGCAGGGGATCAGGGAGGAAAGGAGGCATTTGTCTGCTTCTGAAAGCTTTACATAGGAAGGTTTGGGAAAGGGCATTCCATTGCTTTCCAGATTTCCAAGAAATGCTCAAAAGTATGTATGAATTATCCTAAAGGGCAAATGGATCAAGCAGGTTAAAGATTAAATAAAATCAGTGGCACAGAGACTTAGGAAAAGAAACGTTCCAGTTGTTTGCAGAGCCACGTTCACCTGAACACAAAGAGACCAAATGTCCACAAAGAAAATGTATTGAAGTTCTATGAATGTCTGAGAACAAGTGACATATATCCAGAGTTATGTAAGAAAGCTTCTATTTGTGCTATATTCTTTGGAAGTATTTGTATTTATAAACAGACTTTCTACTATGAAACTGAATATATCAAAACACTGCCGTGACCAAACATAGGCCTGGTCTACACTACAGAGTTAGGTCGAGGTAAGGCAACTTACGTCGACCCAATTATGTCAGTACACACTACAGCCTTGTCCCACTGACGTAAGTGCCCTACTAGACCGACATCATAACTCCACCTCCACAGGAGGCGTGGGGCTTATGTCAGTGTAGTTATGGCGATGCAGTGTCTGTGCAGACACTGCTTTACTTGCACTGGCTGTTGACCGTCTTGTCAATTTCAGCCCTGAAATTGACAAGAAAGCCAGGCAGCTAGAGCCCAGCTGCCCCCAGCTCCCAGCCGGACTACACCTGCCCAGCTCCCCACTGGGCTGTTCATGTCCGCCCGGCTCCCCACTCAGGGAGGCGAGAAGCCTGGGCAGCTGCCCCCGCTCTCAGTGGGGAATGGAGAGGCGAGAAGCACAGGCGGCTGGCACCCGCTCCTGGCAGGCAAGGGGGAGGTGAGCGGAGCTGAGAGCCCTGGCTCTCAACCCCTCCCACTGCTCCTCTTCTGCCAGTGGAAGCGCTCCTGGTGAGGATGAGCACCACCGATAGAAGGAGGGTAGTGTGGACATCAGCCACTGCAGTAATTACTGTGGTGGCTGTAAGCCGACCTAACAAATTTTGACTTAAGTCTGTAGTTTAGACATGCCCATAGGAATGGGATCAGACCCATGGTCCATCTCATCTAGTATCCAGTCTCTGGCAGCGGCCAGACTCCAGTCTGCCCTGCATAATGTGTGTGGCCACTTCAAGGATAAAGTAGGACATCAATACATAATATTCATATTACAATAATTATTTCTGGGGAAATTCTGTGTCACTGCGCATCCGCAGACTTCGTGTCATGCAGAATTTTTTTTCTCTGCACAAAATACATTCTGCTGGAAAAGTCCTGCAGTTATGCCTTTCACCCACCAGTTGCTGCCGTGGCGCCAGAACAGAGAGCAGCTGTTCCCGGGTGGGAGCATCCCCAGCTGCAGATAGGGAAGAAAAGAGGCTGCTTTCCTCACAGCACCCTGCCCCTCTCACAGCACCCAGCCCTCGGGGCCAGGTCAGGAGGCATGGGATATGGGGGGAGGGATAGCGTGGGGCACATAGGGCTGCTGGGGGGTCACAGACTGGGGTTCAGAAGGGCTATTTGAGAGGGATAGACTGGGGCAGGGGCTGAATGGGAGTGGGGGTGCAGGGACACATGGGGACAGGGGCAGATGTGCATAACTGAATGAGAGAGGCTAGAGGTCAGCCAGGGTCTGCATGTGGAAGCTCCCTAACAATTCCCCACAAAAAATGTTCCATACTTCTCCCACACACACACTCCCAACAACCCTCCAAGTTCACACTCAGGCTCCTTCCCAGCAATTACTTCTCTCTGCCTCAGCTCCTCCATTACCCAGGACTCCCCAAAACCTTTGCACGGCTTCTGAGGGGAGTGGGAAATACGGTTCTATATTGTAGTTTAAATGAATTATTACTCAGAGTTCTGTACTAATGTGCCTAGTAACGAATCTATTTGTCAAAAAACATTTCCTGAATCTTTTTTGTTATCTGTATTGTTGTAGACATATTTGCTGACAGGTATTTTGAAATAAACTACCAAAATAATTGAAACTGGTGTGATTATACAGTGTTATTCTGACAAATAAAATATGCACAATTTTACAGAATTTTAAAATATTGTGTGCAGAATCTTAATTTTTTGGCACAGAATTCCCCCTAGAGTAATATATGCCCAATTTGCAGATGAGTTGTTTACTAACCTCTCCCCACCCAAAAAAACCAACCCCCCAACCAGGAGATATTAATGGTGTCATAAATGATCAACTTTCAGAGAAGCAGTACCAGTTTCCCCACAGGTATTCCCTCCCCTGAAGCCCACAGAGCATTTTGTCTCTGTGCAGTTTGCGAAGTACTGTATACCATTCACAGTGCTCAATAAAACATACACAATACACACAGATACATATAAAAACAAACTTTGTGCAGCTCTCTGAAATCCTATGTAAGTTTAGGCACAGCTGTAGCCAGCATGGTCCTTACTGCCACAAAGGTTGAGCCTCAGTGCCATAATCATTGGATAGCTCACGTCAAAGCATAACCATCCCTACACAACAGTCACGCTACCTGTGGTGGCTGTAATATATATGCCATAGCAGTATACCTCACCTCTTCTTCTCTGAGCTTCTGTTTCCTCTTCTCTTCAACAGCTGCTCTCTTTTGCTCCTCTCTCTGTCTCTGTTCCTCCAGTTTTCTCCATCGTTCTTCAATTTGCTTTTCATACTGAAGTTTTGCTCTTCTCTCCTTCTCCAAAATCTGCTGCTCTCTGGCAGCTTAAATAAATAAAAATACTCACTTAACTTGATTTGATTTTCCCCCGTCTATAAAGTCATTTACCGGTATGACAAAATGGGAAGCAAAAGTATACCAAATGCAAATATACAGGACACACTGGTGCAACAAAATCAACAGCACAATGCATAAAAATACACTATGCAGGTATAAACAAAAAAGCAATAATCTAATTAGTATAATAAGTAATGAGGACACCCTTTTTTTTTGCAAACTGGCAGCTGCTCCATTTCTTCCATAAACAACATAATCAGACTAACACGTGATCTGTATCTGTTATACATTATGAGTCCCTTCATAGCTTTATGGCTAAATTCTTCCCCGCACAAACATGCCTCCTGTGGCTTTTAAAGGGAGTCACAATTTGGATATGGATAGAGACCTCTTTAATGTTTTTAATGAAGTAAACACTCATGGGAATTGTGTGATCATGGGAGACTTTAAACTTCCCAGATATAGACTGGAGGACAAGTGCTAGTAGTAATAATAGGGCTCAGATTTTCCTGGATGCGATAGCTGATGGATTCCTTCACCAAGTAGTTGCTGAACCAACAAGAGGGGATGCCATTTTAGATTTGGTTTTGGTGAGTAGTGAGGACCTCATAGAAGAAATGGTTGTAGGGGACAACCGTGGTTCGAGTGATCATGAGCTAATTCACTTCAAACTAGATGGAAGGATAAACAAAAATCGATCTGGGACTAGGGTTTTTTATTTTAAAAGGGCTAATTAAGGAAATTAGTTAGGGAAGTGGATTGGACTGAAGAACTTGTGGATCTAAAGGTGGAAGAGGCCTGGAATTACTTCAAGTCAAAGTTGCAGAAATTATCAGAAGCCTGCATCCCAAGAAAGGGGACAAAATTCATAGGCAGGAGTTGTAGACCAAGCTGGATGAGCAAGCATCTCAGAGTGGTGATTAAGAAAAAGCAGAAAGCCTACAAGGAGTGGAAGATGGGAGGGATTAGCAAGGAAAGCTACCTTATTGAGGTCAGAACATGTAGGGATAAAGTGAGGAAGGCCAAAAGCCATGTAGAGTTGGACCTTGCAAAGGGAATTAAAACCAATAGTAAAAGGTTCTATAGCCATATAAATAAGAAGAAAACAAAGAAAGAAGAAGTGGGACCACTAAACACTGAAGATGGAGTGAAGGTTAAGGATAATCTAGGCATGGCCCAATATCTGAACAAATACTTTGCCTCAGTCTTTAATGAGGCTAATGAGGAGCTTGGGGATAATGTTAGGATGACAAATGGGAATGAGGATATGGAGGTAGATATTACCACATCCGAGGTAGAAGCCAGACTCGAACAGCTTAATGGGACTAAATAGGGGGGCCCAGATGATCTTCATCCAAGAATATTGAGGGAACTGGCACATGAAATTGCAAGCCCATTAGCAAGAATTTTTAATGTATCAGTAAACTCAGGGGTTGTACCGTACGACTGGAGAATAGCTAACATAGTTCCTATTTTTAAGAAAGGAAAAAAAAGTGATCCGAGTAACTATAGGCCTGTTAGTTTGACATCTGTAGTATGCAAGGTCTTGGAAAAAAATTTGAAGGAGAAAGTAGTTAAGGACATTGAGGTCAATGGTAATTGGGACAAAATACAACATGGTTTTACAAAAGGTAGATTGTGTCAAACCAACCTGATATCCTTCTTTGAGAAGGTAACAGATTTTTTAGACAAAGGAAACGCAGTGGATCTAATTTACCTTGATTTCAGTAAGGCATTTGATACGGTTCCACATGGGGAATTATTAACTAAATTGGAAAAGATGGGGATCAATATGAAAATTGAAAGGTGGATAAGGAACTGGTTAAAGGGGAGACGACAACAGGTCATACTGAAAGGTGAACTGTCAGGCTGGAAGGAGGTTACTAGTGGAGTTCCTCAGGGATCGGTTTTGGGACCTATCTTATTTAATCTTTTTATTACTGACCTTGGCACAAAAAGTAGGAATGTGCTAATAAAGTTTGCAGATGACACAAAGCTGGGAGGTATTGCTAATACAGAGAAGGACCGGGAAATCAAACAGGAAGATCTGGATGACCTTGTAAACTGGAGTAATAGTAATAGGATGAAATTTAATAGTGAAAAGTGCAAGGTCATGCATTTAGGGATTAATAACAAGAATTTTGGTTATAAATTGGGGACACATCAGTTGGAAGTAACAGAGGAGGAGAAGGACCTCGGAGTATTGGTTGATCACAGGATGACTATGAGCCGCCAATGTGATATGGCCGTTAAAAAAGCTAATGCGGTCTTGGGATGCATCAGGCGAGGTATTTCCAGTAAAGATAAGGAGGTATTAGTACCATTATACAAGGCACTGGTGAGACCTCATCTGGAATATTGTGTGCAGTTCTGGTCTCCCATGTTTAAGAAGGATGAATTCAAACTGGAACAGGTACAGAGAAGGGCTACTAGGATGATCCGAGGAATGGAAAACCTGTCTTATGAAAGGAGACTCAAAGAGCTTGGCTTGTTTAGCCTAACCAAAAGAAGGCTGAGGGGAGATATGATTGCTCTTTATAAATATATCAGAGGGATAAATATCAGGGAGGGAGAGGAATTATTTAAGCTTAGTACCAATGTGGACACAAGAACAAATGGATATAAACTGGACATTAGGAAGTTTAGACTTGAAATTAGACGAAGGTTTCTAACCATTAGAGGAGTGAAGTTCTGGAACAGCCTTCCAAGGGGAGTAGTGGGGGCAAAAGACATATCTGGCTTCAAGACTAAGCTTGATAAGTTTATGGAGGGGATGGTATGATGGAATAGCCTAATTTTGGCAATTAATTGATCTTTGATTATT